>JAEMOT010001376.1:86768-156070 GCA_019297695.1 Apostasia ramifera | reverse complement strand
GTCGCTTCCAGGGAACGCCCTAGCTTTAACGCAATTTTCTAAAGGATTCATGTCATGATTGATTCGACAAGTTTTACGCTGGCTGTCGACTGCCTAACGCAACCCTCCGCGTTTCTCATCCAAATTATAATTTGTGTAATTTAAATTATTATATAAAAATATTATGGCAAATACGTATTTTTAAAATATATATTATATATAATTATTTATTATTTATTAATAAAATATATGTAATAATAATAGCAATTTTATTTATGTGTAATTTGATTAAAATTATGAATTTTTAATATGACAGTAGTTATTTCCAAATAGCTTAGCTTTTGATAATAGTTTTAGCAGCAGTTTGCCAAACAAATAAAATAATTTTATTGAATAGCACTTTTTAATATAGTTATGTAGCGCAACACTTTTTCATGCAACATATCTATGCCAAATAGAACTTTAAAAGAAGAGAAACAAATAGTTTTAAATACAGAAATGCTTAATAACGGGAGTTGATATTATGACCATAGCTATGCGGGTTGACGTAATTAGAAACATTAAAATAGTGGCATGTGATATCATCTTTAGGGAGTTGAAAGGTAATAGACCTAGTGGTAAGAAAATTTTGAAGATTTTCAAATAGCAGTCGAAAATTAGAATTATATAAGAAACTGCCTAAGTGTTAAGCCAATAAGACTCACCAAAACTAAAAGAAATGGCCTAAGATGCTAAGTAGGTTAACAATTTCTAGAAGGCCTATACAAAAAGTTGGGAGCTAAACGTGGTCGAAAGGGAGATAAGTATTTATTTGATTAAAAGACAGGAGTTAAAATTCGAAACATATGAAATGCATTAGAAAGAATATAATAATATCTTATTGAAAGATGTATATTTCTAGGTTGGAACTAAGATATTTTGATAAGATCTTTAACGAGAAACAACTAAAAGATTTTGGGATTTGAGTGTTAAGGATGAAGGAAATATCAAATATATGTGAGCAATTCAAGCCTTTGAAGTAAAAGAAGCTTTAAAAAAGATGAAGTCCTTATGAGTTTGATAGGATTCTTATCGAAGTGTGAAAGTGCTTGGTAATACTAGTACTGGTTAACTTATGAGATTTTTCAATAAGATAATTAAATCTGAGTGAATACTTGATAATCAGAGGAAGAATGTTCTAATAGTTTTTAAGAACAAAAGAGATAAAAATTGTGTAGATTGTAAAGAAGAGCTGATAGCATAAGATTAACTCTGAAGAAAGTATAATGAAATTAAAATTTTTGGAGCTGCAAAGCAGTTTGCTGGAGATTGTAGCAATGGTGAAACTTAATAGAAGAGAAATAAATAGTTTTTAATGTAGAATTGCTTAACAGGGGGATTTGATATTGTGATCATAACTATGTGGCTTGATGTCACTAACAACTTTAAAATAGTTGCAGGTGATATTTTTGGGGAGTTGAAATGTAATAGTGATAAGAGAACTTTTAAGATTTTTAAATAGTAATTGAAGAAAATGAGTAAGTGCCAAGACAACAAGACTTACCAAAACTAAAAAAAAGAACTAAGATGCTACGGAGGCCTTCATAGAATCAAGAGCTTAATTTCTAGAAGGTCTATATAAGAAGTTGAGAGTTAAACGAGAAAGGAATAGGGATATGTCTTAACTTGATTAACAGGAAGGAGTCAAAATTCGAAGCAGATGAAATGCATTACAAAGAATATAATATTAATGTCTTGTTAAGGATGAAGGAAATACTAAAGATATGTGAGTAATTCAAGTTTTTGAAGTGAAAGAAGCTTTAGAAAAGATGAAGTCATTTTTAGTTTGATAGGATCTTTGCCGAAGTGTGAAAGTGCCTGGTAATATTGGTACGTATTAAATTATGAGACTTTTCAATAAGATAATTAAATTTGAGTAAATACTTGATCGTTGGAGGAAGAATGTTCTGATAATTTTTTAGAACAACAGAGATAAAAAAATTTGTGTAAATTATAAAGAAGAGCTGATAGCGTAAGATTAACCATGAAGAAAATGTACAACAACAATAATAACAAACTAAGTCTTCATCTACTAGGCGGGGTCGACCATGAATAAACTATAATGAAATTAAAATTTTTAGAGTAGCAAAGTAGTTTGTCGAAGATTGCAGCAATGGTGAAACTTAAAAGAAGAGAAATAAATAGTTTTAGTTGTAGAATTTCTTAATAAGGGGATTTGACATTGTGACTGTAGCTATATGGGTTGAGGTGATTAACAAAATTAAAATCATTGCACGTGATATCTTTAGGGAGTCAAAGGGTAATCGACCTAGTGATAAAAAAAAAAAACTTTGAATATTTTCAAATAGCAATTGAAGGAAATAGAGGATTATGTAAGAAGCTACCTAAGGCCCTATTTAATAAATAAAAATTTTAGATATGATTGAAATAGTCATAGCTAAAAAAAAAAAAATTCAAAAAATAAAAAATTTATTTTTTCAAAAAATTAAAAAATTATTTTATATTTCATCCTATACAAACTTTAATATTAAACAATCACTTTATTTCACATCTTACATAATTTTCAATAAGTCAATTAATTTAATTTTATATTTAATATAATTTTTGATATAACTAACTCACTTTATTTCACATCATATATATTTTTCGAAAACAATTATAAAAAGTTTTTCAAACCATCTTTCTTTTTCCCTAACCAAACTAAACCTATGTGTCAAGGTAGCAAGACTTTCCAAAAATAAGAAAACCGGACTATGATGCTAAGAAGGCCTTCAAAGAATCAAGAGCTTAAGTCTTAAAAGGTCTATACAAGAAGTTGAGAGCTAAATGAGAAGGGAAGAGATATATATTATCTTGATTAAAAGAAAAGCGTCAAAATTCAAAGCATGTGGAATGTATTAGAAAGAATGTAATAATAATATCTTGCTAAAAGATAAACATATTTATGTGAGAAATATTATATTTTAATAAGATCTTGAATAAGAAACAACTAAAAGATTTTGGGGATTTGAGTGTTAAGGATGAAGGAAATATCAAATATCTATGAGTAATTCAAGTCTCCAAAGCGAATGAAGTTTTAAAAATGATGAGTCCTATTGGGTTTGATAGGATCTTATCGAAGTGCAGAAGTGCCTGGCATTATTGGTATGAGACTCTTCAATAAGATAATTATATTTGAGTAAATACTTTGATAATTGAAGGAAGAATATTGTAATAATTTTTAGGAATAAATGAGATATAAAGAGATAAAGCCAATGAGTCATGTTATGAATTTTTCATAACATAGTTGTTAAGCAAAGGCTAAGAAGAGTGCCATGATATCATACAATGAATTTTGTTTTATGTCCAGACGATTAACCTTTGATTCCCAGTAGAGGAGGTTCTTTGAATATGTACATCAGATTAGAAAAGAGCGTTCATTTTATTATTGTTATGGATATGTATTCTTAGCATTAACAAGTATGAGGATCCTAGCAACAACTCGAAGGGGGTCTATTACGATTGGACTGCACCCAAGTTCTATCTCAGCACTTAGTTACTTTGGTAATGGATTAATTTCCTAAACATATTTGATGTGAAATTCTATGGTGGATGCGTTATGAATAATTTTATGTAAGGAAAGTTTGGTGTGACAACTATATAGGATAAAGATGAGGGGATGTTTAAGGTGGTTTGACCATTTATATCCTTATGGAACTTCCTTTATGTAAATATGAGAGGATCGAAGGTACAATGTCAAGGAAAGGGATTTTTTTATTTTTTATTGGAAAGGTGCCCAAGAAAGGCATTGGAAGACCAAAACAACTCAAGGCATGCTCATTTCAATTGATCTAAACTCACTTGTTAGAAAGTTGCTTGTAAGTATAGTTGGAGGTGAGACGTGTATGACACTTGCACCAACTAGTTTGGAATTATGACTTTATTGTTATTGTTAGTGTTCTTTTAAAAGGAAAAAAAAGATACTAACAACAACAATTAAGCCATAATCTTAAAACTACTTAGAGTAATCATCGGGTGATGTCCCAAGAGAAGGAATTCATTTATGTAAGGAGTCACTCCTAGTAGGTTTTTAGTCCTGATGAGTGGAGAGAGGGACATACGAACAAATCGTCTTACATCGAAAAGGAAGAAGCATCTTTTGGGGGAAAAATCATGAGGCTAATAATGAGAATTTTATTGTTAAAAATGCTTGAGTTGAAGTAATCCTAGGACAGGCGTCTTTCTGGAAAGTTCTCGTGTCACGCAGCTTTGTAAAAGAAAAGCCGATAATGCTTTTATAACTGGGACACGTGACATTACATCTCCCTGCCTTCCAAATAACCTAAACTTGTGCTTTTAGGGAGTTTCTTTTAAGTTGGATGGAGAGGAGATAAGTGTCGCACTTGCCCTAACTAGTTTGGGATTGTGGCTTTATTGTTGTTGTTAGTGTTTTTTTGAAAGGAACAAAAAAACACTATGAACAACAATAAAGTCATAATCCCATACTAGGTGGTGCAAGTGTTATACTTCATATTTCAGATTTCTAAAACATGCATATTAAATAAATTGATTTCAATATTTCAGCGTGAATATCTTTTTGGGTGGTTAATTGTACGATTAAGCTAAGAACAATTTCATCAATTATCAAAGATGCATCCAATACCTAGCTTCTAATCTTAACAGCCAGATACTTTAAAATTACATTGTCTGTCGAAGTACAGATGGAAAAGTAAAGCAAATATTACTTGTAAGGCTATATTATGAAGACTATAGTCCATGAGCTCTAAGATTAATATTCCCATTTTTTGAGCTTACTTTCATGAATTTCTGTCTTTTTTAACAAGCATTAACCATTGAGGGGGAAAATTAGATTGTCACCTCTCAACTTTCCTTTATTACTCATTTAACTTCATAAGCCTCTCTTTGAACATTAACTTAAATTCCTAAACTGTATTATAATAATAAAACCTCAAAAGTGATGTAAATTTCATCGTTGCCACTTAATTTCAAATCACAAATTAGCCCATATAAATTTTCAAACTTATTGGCACTGTTTTCTTGGGAACCCAACACACTCTCAGTCCATCCTAACTACACCCAACTAATTTTTATATTTACTTCATATCATCCACAAATTTTTATATTAAAATTAATTTTATTTTATATCCAACATAAATCTATTATTAAAATAACTTTATTTCATTGTATAATATTAATATATTTTTCTCTTTCTATCCTCAAAACATACTCCTATCAAACAATCTCATTTAAATTAACGAAGATGAAGATATAACTTACACCATTGTTCCTAGTAAGTCTGGTATTTAATGACATGGGCATGTCTGTTGAGGCACATTTGAAAGTTGAGGAAAAAGTAAATATAACTTTGTAAGATTATTCATGAAGACTGGAGTCCGCGAGCTTTGAGATTCTTATTTGTAATTATTGAGCTTAACTTATGAATTTCTGTTCCTTTTTAAGGAAGCAGTAACAATTGTGGGAAAAAATTTGATTATTAGCTCTCAAGTATCCTTATATGCTCATTTATGCTGTTTAATCCGAATAGGGTATGGTACCTAATAAGCTTTACACAATGAAAAACTGATACTTTGACTTTGTGTGATTTGTTGTCTATATCGATGAAATTTCATCATAATTTTTCTTCTGTGACTTCTGGATCTATCTTCTTTATCATATGATTTACAGCTTATAATGATATTTTTGGCACCATGAATTTGTTAGCTCATGGGATATAATATTATGAGAGAAAAATGCCATAATTGGGGATTGCGTACGAGATGAGTAAACAAGAATTTCATGTCATTATTTTTTCAACTGAAAATGCTGACTTTTCTCACATCTAGTTATAGCAAAATGAAACTGCGTTTACCATTGAATTAACCACTTTGAAGGACATGCTTGATCCTTATTTATGTTCTTTAGATCTGTCTTTAGATTTTGTACTTTGTTTCCATTTCTTCCTTTTTGTGGTTTTTAGCTTTATAAGTAAATGGCTATGTTGTTATTGTTGTAGGGAAGGCTTTTAACAGGTGCCATGATAGGTCTCGCTATAGCTGGAGGAGCATATGTGAGCACTGCAGATGAAGCTACGTTTTGGTACACATCAATTCTCCACAAGAGAACTTCTTTTAGTATATTTCTACTATTTGTTTGCCGCCATCAATCTTCTTTGTCATGACTTCTTGATGCGGGACATGTGAATGACGATGCGGTTTAAAGATCAATAATTTTATAAAGCAGATTATTCACAAGATAATGTTAAAATATCAGAGAACAATTTTGTAATGACTAAGAAATTAATTAAACTCACAAAACCGATTTTTCTCAAAATTTTAAATAAATTAGATCGAAGGTAATTAAAAAATTACTAATTTAGATTAAAGTGCAATTAGATTTTCAACAAATCAGAAACAGGGTAACAGGAATATGGGGACTCACAATATTTAACTAACAATAATTAAATTGCACTCAATATTAAAAGGTAGCACAGGCAGAACAAGTTCGAGAATTACAAATGACCAGAATGATCCAGAGTATTCGATTTAATCAGATTAAAAGGTTGCTGAAGATTATAACCGAGTTAGATAATTCAGGGACCAAACGGTAATTTTCCCAGAAAATATAGGGCTCAGGCAGTTCTGCACTAGCGATGCTGTGGCCCGCGAGCGGGGCGGAGACTCGCGTGGGCGGAACTGGGCCCATGCGGGCTGCAGCCGCACGCGGGCGGGGCACAGACTGCTCATAGGCGGGACGCACTGGCGGGGGCACAAACTTGCACGAGCGCGCCGACGGAGCTGGGGGCGCGCGTGGCAGAGAGCGGACGCATTTAACGGAACTGCACGAGGGAGCCAGGTGGAGCCCTTGTGTACGCGTTGGTGTAATAGACGCGATCTCGTCATCGGTGACGTCGGGGCACGGCGACGCGTCCACGTAAGATAGGAGTTAGCTAGCTGGACGCAAGAACGCAAACTAGCGGGCAGGGTGGATGAGGATGAGGTGAGGTGGATGATGAGGGATGTAAGATAAATGGAATCGAACACAGAGGGGAGGAGCTGGAGCGGGTGGAGTTTATGGATTCTCACCCAGGCCTAAGCCCTTCCCTATCCGAGATATCGATTCATTTTAGAATCAAATAATCCTAAGGGAAACACAAATCATGTTCCTTCAGCATTAAAAAAAAATAAGAATAACTGGGAGGCATTTATATAAACCTCTATACAAACTTACTCGATAAAGAAAAACATATAATATGATAATTTGCTCACGCAAATGAGAAAATACCAGATAATATGCCTAAAATAACAATCACAGAAATAGAAATAACTAATACAGAATAAATGCGGAAAATAAAATCAATCCAAAATGGAATCTCCAATCAATCAGAATGATTGAGAGATTTTCAGTTTATCAAGTCATTAATCCGTAGCATCCATCTTTCTAATTCTATTCTAATAGTCAATCGATTGAGACCGAAGCTGTGTGTGGCTAGATCTCGGCTATCGACGGTAAACTCTGCTAGGAATGAATCAACGGTTGAACCAACTCTCCCCGGGTGGGAAAGATTCGACTCTATCGAGTAAGGGTCCTCTCTGCTGTGATATCTCTCTAGCAGATTTGGATCAAGTCTCTGCAGCTCATCTCTAGTAATCCATGAATCCTCGGTCGGAAGTAAATCCTTCCAACAAACCAAATAACGCTAGTATCCTCGATTTCTTGTGAAAATTATCTGCTCATCAAGGATTTGCTTTATTTTTTCCTATTTATAAGTAGATTTGGCTGGTGGACACTCAGGTAAGGGTTCACTCTCAATGAGTAATGAAGGCTTAAACGGATCACTGAGTATTACTGTTTGCTCCTTGTATGCCACCAAGTCTGAGATATTGAAAGTTGAACTTATACCATACTCTGGTGGTAAATCAAAGGTCCAGCTCCGCGAGCTTGTAATTTCTTAACAGCTTCAGATGGAACCGCTCGGGTCGAACCTGAATCATCATTTAATTTTTTGCTGAAAATTTCTACATTCTTTTGTGACAATCTGCTAATTTTTTATAAGTGTCATTGCTGGCACTTATTTTTTTACTGATCTCTTTATGCAATTCCCTAATATGCTATGCAAATGACTCAGCTGACTCAGACATTCTAGCATGCACAGGTAATGGAATGAAATCTACAGGAACTTTAGGCTTATAGCCATGCACAATTTCAAATTGACTCATGCCTACAGACCTACTGACAGAATTATTATATGCAAACTCAACAAGAGGTACGACAAGGTCCTAATATCTTCTAGTTTCTTCTACTAAACAACGAAGCAGGTTTCGTAAACTTTTATTAACTATTTCTGTTTGTTCATCTGTTTGAGGATGAAAGACAGTAAAAAATTTAAGTTTTGTACCGAGAAGATGCCACAGAATTTTCCAAAAATAATTGGTGAATTTAGTGTCTCGTTCCGACACCATTGGTTTTGGCAACCCATGCAGTCTAACTACCTTATCGAAAAATAAGCGAGCGATCCTAGAGGCATCTGATGTTTTAGATCAAGGGACAAAATGTGTCATCTTAGAAAATCGATCAACCACGACACAGATGGAATCGTGCATATCAGCAGTGTTAGGTAATCCTAGAATAAAATCTATGCTAAGATTTTGCCAAGGACGATTAGGTACGGGTAAAGGCGTATAAAGTCCAGTGTTTTGTTTTTATTGTTTCGCCACAGCACAGGTTTGACGCTGACCAACTATACGCGCAACATCTCTCTTGAGGCTTGGCCAATACAATTAGTTCTCTACGGCCTCAATCGTGTTATTTCGGCCAAAGTGACCGGCTAATCCATCTGCGTATAACTCCTAAACAAGGAAGTCTCTAACGGATGTTTGTGGGATACAAAATCTACGACTACAACAAAGGTAGTCATCCTGAATTAAGAAGTCAGTGAACTCCCTCGATTGTCCTCCTTCACGGCGGCATAGATGACTTCAAAATCAGGACAATCCTTGTAGGACTTGATGAGTTTGTCAAATCCCACAACTTCAACGCTCATAGTGGATAGGAGTGAGACTCGACGACTCAAAGCGTCCGCGTCTTTATTCTCGATTCCTGCCTTATGTTTAAGTACAAAGGTGTACTACTGTAGGAATTCGACCCACTTCGCGTGTCTTGAATTCAATTTCTTTTGTAAGTTTATGTATCTCAAGGCTTCGTGATCAGAGAACAGAACGAATTTTTGGGGTAAAAGATAATATTGCCAATACCTCAAGGCTTGCACTACAGTATATAACTCTTTATCGTAAGTAGAGTACTTCTGCTTATTCTCGTTCAACTTCTTATTAAAGAAGGCAACAAAGTGATTTTCTTAGGATAGTACACCACCGATGCCAACTCCTGAAGTATTGCATGAGACTTCAAAAACCTTCAGAAAGTCTGGAAGTCTCAAAATTGGAGCTTCAGTCATCTTAATCTTTATTTCTTCGAAGGCTTTAACAGCAGCCTTCATCCATTTGAATGACCCTTTTGGAATACAATCGGTAATCGAAGCTACGATGGTGCTAAATTTACGAATAAATCTACGATAGAAAATCGTCAGTCCATGAAAGTTGCGTATATCATGAATGCTCTTGGGAACTGGCCAACTAACTATGGCACTTACCTTTTCAGGATCAGCAGATACACCATCAGACGATACTATGAAGCTTAGAAAGATGTCTCGATCAGTCATAAATGCGCATTTCTTTACATTTGCGTATAAGCTATCTTTCCTAAGAGCTTGACAGATCTGAGATAAGTATATAACATGTTCTTCTCTAGTCCTATTATAGATTAAGGTATCGTCGAAATAGACTACAGCAAAAATGCCAATAAATCGTCGCAGGACATGGGTCATCAGCTTCATAAAGGTACTGAGGGCGTTAGATAACCCAAAGGGCATCATCAACCACTCATATAAGCCATCCTTCGTCTTGAAGGCTGTCTTTCATTCATCCCCTGGATGAATTTGAACTTGATGAAAGCCGCTCTTGAGATTGATTTTAGAGAACTTAGTGGCTCCAGCCATCATATCAAGCATATCATCCAGGCGAGGGATGGGAAAGCCATACATGACAGTTATTTTGTTGATGGCGCGACTGTCTACGCACATCCTCTACGATCCGTCTTTCTTCGAGGTCAGAAGGGTTGGAACAATACAAGGGCTAAGGCTTTTTCGGATGAATCTCTTCTGGAGCAGTTCTTCTACTTGCCTATTTAACTTCGTATGTTCAGTGGGGTTCAAGCGATAGTGTGGAATATTTGGAAGCGTTGCTCCAGGCACGAGATCAATAACGTGTTGGATATCACGCATTGGGGGCAAGCAATCAGGAATATCTTCTGGGAACACGTAAGCAAATTCCTTAAAGATAGGAATTGCTTCTGGTGGAGGTTTAACCGGATTACTCTCTTATACTTCCTTAACAGCAATAGCCCAAATTAAGGAATTTTCATTTACTTTCTTCTCAAATTCTCGAATACTAATCAAGTGAAAGTCTTTCTTCTTTGAAACGCCTTTCTTACTTGAAGTTTTTTTTTTGCTAATGGCGTTAGAAGGAGAAGGACCTATTGCGATCTTGTCAATTTATAGGTGAACACAGACGAATTGGATCATCCTCGAAGAGTGACATCCAGATCATATAATCAAGGTCTACCCAAGATGATGCTACCAACTTCCATTGGTAGGACGTCACACCAAACCTTATCTTGATCGCTATGTAACCTCTAAGGAAGAGGCATTAATCTAAGAAATTTTATATGGATTGGGATGACTTTTGGGAATTAAACTAACCTTGGACACAGTCATTGTGGTGATTATATTCACACAACCTTTACTGTCAATGATAATCTTACATACTTTTTCATTAATTTTCATGTAAGCGTGAAAGATGGAAGTTTTGTGCCAATCACCACACTCTTTGGGCTGGATTAAAGCACATCTAACAACTCCAATTCTTGGATTACTATGAGATTCGAACTCGTAAGTAAATCTGACATATCTTAAAGTTTCATATTCCGGATCCTCAAATTCAAGTGTCTCATTAACCACATAGGTGGGTGGGTCATTGATGCAACGCGGAAATCAATTTAAGTCGATCCTAACGCTACAATTGTTATGTTAGCGCCTAAGTTTTTTTATTTATATAAATTACTAAATGCAAATGGAGAGGAGATTAAACCAAGTTTTCCAAATTATATTAAATATAAATATTTGCATATTCACATAAGCGTCATAAAATATTTGAGATGATTAAAATGCTATCCAAACAAATTCAAATAAACTTATGCAATTAAGGTAATAAACTTTCGAACTTCAAGATGTTTGTTTAACTGCATACATATTTATCTTGAGATTTCCAGCACATGATAACTCATCCAAATTATTTAGTATATCAAACCTTCACCAAATATGAATTTCACAATTCAGCTTAGAAGAGATATGTAATAAGAGAAAAACAAACAGTGAATTTCACTCTCAATGGCAAGCTGGTGAAACCCAATTTCAACTATAGTTTATGCAGAAATAAAGACATAAGATCAAAGCATTGCAGGGAACGAATTCTATTCATGAACATGGAGGAAATTAGGAATTAAAGAATATAACTGGGTTGAGAACATCATCATAACAGTGGCGTGGAGTTGAAAGCAGGGAAAATCACATAACAGTAATAGGGAAATTCAGAATCACTGTAAAGCAAACCAAGAAAAATCGGATCTCGAAGTTGAAGCCTCAGCCCCTTGCCGTAGCCTCAGACAAAGCTGAATCGTTCCCGAAACGAAGCCGCAGTCACCTGCTCGGCTCAAATCAATGGAAGAACGCCGTACGCAGCCACCTGCTGCAGTGACGGCGACAAATCCGTGATCACTTATCCGAATTTCTTCAAATCTCCGCTCTGAAGGTAGATTTGCTCATAGAAAATCCAAAAACCTCCCCTGCCATGGCTGTCGGATGCTTTATAGGAGACGGAGATCTGGGCGGAACCAACCGCTTACACAGAATCGACGGAGGAAGAACGCAGTTGTGGTGGACGTGGCCGATGACGTGTGCGAGCGCCGCGGAGAGGTCGGCGACGTGCGCGGAAGTGCGTGGCGTGGAAGAACGGCGACGTCCGGCTCGCCGTGAAGGCTTCGCGAAAGCAACAGAGAAAAGCCCGTGCGCCATGAATTTAGGGCTGCCTTTGATTTATTTTGATGTAAAATTGCAGTCAAGTCCTCCTGTTCCTGCTTCTTTGCAAATAGCACCAATATATGTAATTTGAAATCAATTTGATTCGAATTGAAACCAACTCAATCCAATTGAATCAAATTGACCCAAAATGACCCAAACAAGACTCATACTAATCCCAATTGATCTCAATTGAACCTTAACTCTGTATACCTTGGTTCAATTGAATTAAATCCAACCTAATTTGATTAATATGAATTTAATTTGACTCAAATTGAATATAAATAATTTAATTTGAATCTAATTAACCCAAATTAACCAATTAAGACTCAAAATAATTACAGAACACCAAAGTGGGCATTCCTACCGACATAAAAACATATTGTTTGACTCAAAAATAACCCAAATAAAATATGTTGAAATGAAAATAATTATATACAAGACTAAAATTGATATAATTTTGGTCCGAGACCGTAAATTATATCTCTGGTGTCGATATGTTTGACCAAGCGCTGCATCAGTCATTCTTATAGGCTGGAAAATCATTATTCTGCTCTATGATCATTGTACTTATAGGACATTCGGATGCTATGTGACCGATTCCCTGACACCTAAAATAGTGTATAAATCGATTACCACTACTATGAGATGTTTCTTCGATAATAGTCTTGCCTTTGTCAGTGGCAAGAGGCTGGCTAGTGGCTGGTGAACCATCAACTGGCTTAGTCCCCGAGGGCATGGACCTTGTAGGAACTACAGTCAGGCGCGGATCAACTTTACGTAGTGTAATCGGCCCTTGATACCTCTCTAGATCTTGGGCAACTTGATAAGCTTGCTCAAGGGTTGGGATCTGTCTCATAATAATTTCGCACTGTAAGTCGTCCCGAAGTCCAGATCACAATCTAGAAAATGTGACTTCTGGATCCTCATGAACACCACATCACATAAGAAATTCATCAAACTTCACAATGTATTCAACAACAGTCTTATTGCCTTGAGTCAGCCTCTGCCATTGATCTAATAAATGATCATGATATGAGACGGGAACATATTTCTTTCTAAGTTTCGCCTTAAGCTCATCCCACGATCCAATAGGTTCTTGTCGACCTTGTTGCAAGATTCGCTCAACATTATTTATGTAGAGCTTGGCTTGCATAGTGAGCTTCATCTTTACGAATTTAACCTTTCGATTTTTTGACATGTACCATTCATAATAATGGCCCATGTTCGCTTCCCAATCGAAGTAAGCTTTCAGATCCAGACGACCGTCAAAGGTAGGGGCCTCTACTTTAATGTCGCGCCAATTATTTTCTTTCTTCTGACTCGCGTGACTCTCGTGTTTGATCACCTATAGGGTTATGCTCTGTTCTCCTAGGTCCATAATTTTGCCTAAGTTGTTCAATTTCACTTTATAGGTTATTTTGGTCCTCAAGTCGGTCTATTCTACCGTCCATACGGTCTAATCTGGTTATAATTTCAGCTAACGCTCTTTGAAGCTCGGGATCCATGCTACCAGTTGGTTTGTGGTCAGAAATGGAATATTCAGAATCAGAACGAGTGTGCATGCAATAAGACAAATATGATCTAATTCATGCAGATGCGAATATGTCCTAACCCGTCCTAACACTCTAATATCAAATTTGATGTGGGACAAGTGAATGACAATGTAGTTTAGAGATCAGCAATTTTATTAAGTAGATTATTCACAAACTAATGCTAAAATATCAGAAAAAAAATTTGTAATGACTGAGAAATTAATTAAACCAGCAAAACTGATTTCTTTTAAAATTTTAAATAAATTAAATCGAAAGTAATTGAAAAATTATCAATTCAGATTAGAGCGCAATTGAATTTTCGACAAATTAGAAATAGGGTAACAGGAATATGGGGACTCACAATATTTAACCAACAATAATTAAAGTACACTCAATAATGAAAGATCGCACAGGCGGAACAAGTTCGAGCAAATCACAAGTGAGCAGAATGATCCAAAGCATTCGATTTAACCAGATTAAAAGGTTGTTGAAGTTCGTACCTGAGTCAGATAATCCAGGGACCAAACAGTGATTTTCTCAAAAAAACATAGGGCTCAAGCGGTCCTGCGTTGGCAACGCTGTGGCGCGCAAGCGGGGCGCAGACTCGCGCGGGCAGAACTGGGTGCGCGAGCGGGCCGCGGGTGCACTCGGGCGGCGCCGACGCGCGCAGGGATGATGCGCAGGCGGAGCTGGGGCACTTGCGCGGGCGGAGCTGGGGCGCTTGCGTGGTGGAGAGAAGGCGCTTCTAATGGAACTGCACGAAGGCTCCGAGCGGAGCTGCTGTGTGCGTGTCGACGTAATAGACGCGATTGCGTCGTCGGTGACGTTGGAGCACGACGACGCGTCCACATCAAATCAGAGTCAGCGAGCTGGTCGCAGAATACAAACTAGCAGGCGGGGTAGACGAGGATGAGGTGAGGTGAATGCTGAGGGATGTAAGATGAATGAAATTGATCCCAAAGGGGAGGAGCTGGAGCTGGTGGAGTTTAGGGATTCTCACTCAAGGCCCAAGCCCTTTCCCTATTCGGGATATCGATTCATTTCAGAATCAAATAATCCTAAGTGAAACACAAATGAAGTTCCTTCAGCATTAAAAAAAATAAGAATAACTGGGAGGCATTTATATAAACTTTTATACAAACTGACTCGATAAAGAAAAATACATAATATGATAATTTTCTCACACAAACGAGGAAATACCAGATAATATGCCTAAAATAACAATTACAGAAATATAAATAACTAATACAGAATCAATAACCCAAAATGGAATCTCCAATCAATCAGAATGAATGAGAGATTTTAAGTCCATCAAGCCATCAATCCGCAGCATCCATCTTTCCAAATCTGTCCTAATAGTCAATCGATCCAGATCGAAGCAGTGGGGCTAGATCTCGGTTATTGACGGTAAATTTTGTCAGGAATGGATCGACGGTCGATCGTGGTGTCCCCGCCACTCCCTTAAAAGCATGTTTTTATATTTATATTTGAAGGGTACTTCTCGTGACAGTCATTTGATAATGTTCAGGTAAGATCAAGGTCCACTATATACGTGCTTTCAAGTTCTTGTTGATTCCTTTTGAGGTAACTTTGAAGAAATAAATCACAAATAACCTTTGGGCACCTTCATATCATGTCAGGACTAGATGAGGAAGTTTGAAAGTTGATGTTGGATAACAGCTAGTCATAAAGCTATGTTGATATCATGAATACTAATTTTCCCAAGTAATTGGTATGTCTCTACTCCTGATGATGATCCTGATACCCTTTTCAGGCAATTTGGCTTTGAAAGGGACCAGTAGATCATATTATCATGTCCCTTAATAATGTAACTACTGTATACGACACTTAGCACAGCAGCACTAGCTTGTCTCCTTAAATTAGTTGGACTTGCCTAAATTTACTTCTTTGGAGAGCATTGCTTGTTGTAGAACTGAATTGAGAAGAAAAATCCTGCTTGCTTGGGTTTGAACCTTTCTTCTTCTTCTTGTTTCTTGCTATCTAATTTTACAAATTTCAAACTAAATAACAGTGTTCCTGCTGTAAATCATTTGTTTACTTTAACTGACTTGCCTTGTTCTTATTTCTTCATCTTGAATGGTAGGATAGTTTTTGTTGTGGAAAATTTTCACATTAGATTTTAAATTAATCAACAATATTGGGCTTGAATGGAATGGAGTTGACTATTTTAATATAAAATGATGAGAGAAAACAAAGGCTTGTGGCTTTCCATAGAGCCTGAGTGACCCTCGTGGAAGACCAATCTAGATTTGTTTTTGATTTCAGCAAAATGACTTAAGGGCCCAAAGTTACATTTTGCACTAGTTGACCTTTCAGTCTTAATGGTGAGAGAGATTATTATGGTTTGGTCTTGATTTAGTTAACCTTGGCCAGGGAAAAATCCAATTCTCTTGGCGCTGAAGGACAACTGTAGCCTGCTTCGGATGGTAGAGTACTTGGATGATAGTATTGGTTTTGATTTGTGAGGGACAAATAACAAAGAAAAATGAACAAAAGGAATTAAATGGAAGGTGATAGTAATATTGGATGGCATGACAAAGTGTTGCTTTTTCTAATTTTATAGTTATCTTAGCCATCTTTTGCTAAGTGGGTGTAACTGCAAGTGTGCCAGTCCTTATGTTTTTGAATTTGAAGTTGAATGTTGACTTTCTGATGCTTGAACAATTATTGATGCACGATAGGGATGCAGATGGTGATCAATAGAATATTTATTGGCAATTTATCACAAATGATATTAAGATTAATCGGAAGGTAATTATATAGCTACTAAACTGATTAAAATTGTCAAAAAATGATTATATCAAAGGTAAACTAGATTTAGCTACAAGATTGGGGTTGTTGTGAAACTTCAAAATCACAAAGAAAATTGGGGGGTTAGGATCATCACTTATTTAATTAAAAGGCCCAAAAAAATCTTACTTAATCAAGCTGGCTCGGCTAGTTTTAACTAGATCAAACTCAAACCAAAATTAACCCAAATTGTAATAAAATGATCAAGAACACCTGATCAAATAAACTAACTCTACACTGTCTCAATCCATCCCTACTGGAAGCACGAGATCTGTTTGGCACATCACTCGTAAACCCATTACTGGCCATAAAGTCGTCCATACCAATAATCTTCATAAATATTTGACATGTTGATGGCAAATTATTGTCTTAGTTGTAGAAACAAAACTCGGATGAAGAAGACACTTCAATTTTCACAATGTCATTCAATTGGTTCTAGGCAGATTAGTATCATGTTTGCGGTTTTAACCGTGTAGCATGTGTTTTTATCCTGTTTTCTTGTAAAACTTGGCAGCACCTTGATTTTTAGAGCGTCATTAAGTTTGTTATAGACATGTTAGTATCATGGTCTGGGTTGTATAACCAGTGTAGCTTGTGTTAGTTTCCAGCTTTCCCGTGAAACTTGGTAGAAGGAAATCTTCTCATCTTTTTTTTGAAACTCGCTTTTTTTTTTTCTGAAACCCCCTTCTCATCCTTTTTTTCCAAGCTTCAAGGCAGCTCATTCATTGTTGATAGAAGAAAATGAGGAGTCTTGCTAGCTCGCAGCACACGGTGTGAGACATATATGACATGAAAGAAAGGAGGAAAGGCTTAGAGAGAGAGAGATACATCAAAGTAAAGTGCACAAGAGATTTAGATTGTTCGGGGAAGTCCTACATTGATTGACTGAGCCAGTTCAAAGTTTCGCTATCTCCAAAAGAAAGTCTACTGGAGATGGTTACAGAGCTATGAGGTTAGGTCTACAACAGGGAAGAGCAAGAAAAAGAGGAAGCTCTTTAGGCTTCTGTTCTTACTATAGAGCAAGTCATAGTATTTATAGGCCTTGTGGGGCCACTGGAAAGGATAATTCCCATCAACACCTAATATTTTGATGGTGGTTTTTGATGAGGATGGTAGGATGTGGCTACGTGGAGCTTTCGATCGAGACATCTGGAGAGTTGCAAGGCGGTTGTTCATATTTGGAATGGTGCCAATAATGCTGGTGGTGTGGAGCAGAAACTGTCCATGTCTCATTGGGTACCTTCAAAGAGCACAGGGTATGGCCAGCATAGCGCTGCAGAGTGGCTAGAGTTGTGTTGTTGAGTGGTCGAAGTGAAGATCATGGTGGAAAATGGTCATACTGCTCAAAAAACAACAGATTAAGCCCCTTAGGAACCACGATGTGTTACCATTGACTCCAGAGCTTGAGAATACTAGGGGAAGGTAGTTGATCTGAAGAAGGCACGATAACAAACCATTAAGGGGAACATATTGTGGTTCTTGGAACTAGATTGGACTGACTTAGTTCTTAATAGCTTGGATTACGTCTGCAGTGGCCACATGGACAATTAGGATGCTATGGTGACAAACATCAGCCCCTGATCATTGGACATGAACATTTATGCGGGCCTAGGTGATCAACTAGCAACTATGTGACAAACCTGGAATAAGAAGGGATGTTGAGGCTCGAAAGCGTGGACTTCTTCATGACTGTTGAATTCTGTGCAATAGTCTACAATAGAAAACTAGCGCAAAACGTTGTAGATTGAGAGTTGCTACTGATGGCACCCAAGAAGAACCCAACGACGCCATCGTTTCTGGCACAATTTAGGAAGAGGGAGGCCATTGTTTGTGAGGCCACCAAAAGCAAAGAAGGCTAAGAGGGAAGAACCAAAGTCCCCTTCTAAAATGCTGGTTGTTAAAGAGGATGCAACCAGGGCCCTGATGCTTGGAGAGCATTGGCTGAGACTGAGTCGAGCACCTTGCTACAGACATTGGGCTTGCAAGTTGAAGCTGTAGGTGAGGTGTAAGACTCACTACTAAAGTGTTAGCAGAAGTGGCCACAGTTGCAAATTAAAATTCAACAAATGCGACAGAACTGTTGGTTCTCAGTGGTGAGGAGTCAAAGCAATTAAGGTGGTGAACAAGAAGGTTAGGGTCGGAGTGACTAACGAAACCACTGACGGCAGGTTGTTTGATGTGGGGGATGCGATGTTGACTAAAAGCCAGAGACTCGATAAGGACTGCGTTAGGGGAAGTAATCATATCCTCTCCAAAATGAACCCACAAAAGCACATGAACTAGAAGCATGGTGATAGGCATATTCATGAGGTGGAAAATGATTCCACAACATAGTGAAATTGGCAGTAATTCAAGGTCAACGAAATGAACAAAAATGCTGGCCATAAAAACATGTCCAAAAATTTGGGGGAACTTGGGATTGAAAGCAAGAGTTAATACAAGATTTTAATCTATGCAATGTTGCCGACAGAAAATAGAGGAAATTGAGTAGAAAGGCTAATCAATTGAACTAAACAAGATAAGTTCAGCTCAACTAAGAAGAAGGAAATTGGATTAGATTCGAGATAGAAAAAATCCTGAAACTAGTGGTGTTCTCCTAACTCACTGAAGAAAAATTTTGCTTGGGTACTAGGGGTCTTAGGTTCAAATCACACTACCACTACGATTTTCAGGTGGGGTGGGGAAAATTATGGTATATAGGAGTAAAATTTAAAAACAAAAGGCCTGAAAATAGATGGAAAACAAAGCATGAATAAAGAGCCAAAAACAAAACAGAGATAAAAGGGACTTAAACCCTTCAACTGATGGCCAATTGAACCTCAAACTCTTGAGAAACCACGCTCCATGCCCTCCCTCATGACTCGTCCAGAAATGGTCCCTCCAAATCCATGATTTGCACAAGTTTCAGCCAACTGAGAGCCCCTCTTATAGCTGTCGTGTGTTGCTGGAGTAACCTGAAAAATGTTATATGTCTGATGTCCTCCAAACTTTATATTAAGTTTTTTCTATAGCTGCCATCAATGATTGATTAAATGACTAAGTCAAAATCCATCCCTTGGATTAATTAGCCAAGGAAAATGGCTGCCCACTTCCATCTCTTTTATGGCAGCAATATGTAGCCTAAAGCAAATAAAAATCTCTTCCATAGGTCGATTACATATTAATATCTTACTACATTTCACTCATAATATCATACAACAACATCAACAACTAAGCCTTTATCCTACTAGGGGCGGTTCACTCATAATATCATGAAGAAAAACAAAATAAGATAGACAATAGGAACAATTAATGGTGAGTTGAAATATGTCACCATGAAGTGCTAACCATGACATCAACTATGGAGATGGTATTTAAGATGCGTTGAGTATGGGCCAACATGCTGATGTTTAGTGGGTAAGATAATCCTATTGTAAGTTCTCCCTGAAAAAGTTAAAATCTCTATTGAACTAAAAATTATTTGAAATTATTTGCTCATAAATTAATTCGATCAGCTAAAAAATCATTATATATACATATATACATATATATATATATATATCGATTTAGCCGTGGATACTCATGAATTGGTTACACTTAAAGAAGTTATTACTTTTAAGTTCAAATTGTAACTAACTTGGTCGAATTTTGCGATCTGTAGTTATGTTCCAATTTCATCTCTATGTTTTCAATTTTTTTCAAATTTGTTTTCTTGTAATTATCTTCTTCTTTGTAAATTTTCTCCATTTCACAATAATATTCCTCAACAAAAGAAGGATCTCCATTATGAATGAATATAGGCGGCGGCTTGGTTTTCTCTTCCTTAGGAAGATTAACGGTGTATGTGGAAGAACTCAATCTTCTTTTCCCCCAAAAGAGAAATAAATATTTTGTCAAATAAATGATGAATTAGTTATAAGTTATACGCTAATGCGAAGATTCTAGAAATCATCATTCATTAACTTTTGCTTTATCAGACATCTTATATGGAGACTCCAAAATATTGTAAATAAAGGAAATATAATAAAATCAAATCAACTAAATATGGTGGATTGCAATTCAAATCAGCTGTGATTCCTCATCAAATTAAATTAAATAAAGTTGCCAATAATTAGTTATCCATTACTATTTGTATCCCCAATAAATATCCATTCAGTATACAATATGGTTTAAGTGTTCCTAAAGATCTTCAATTAAGCAATCAGTGTGGTATGATCTCATTTCAACCGTTAGAGGCAGCACCTACCCTGTGATGACTCGTGATTGAAGAGAATAGGGAGTGATCATTGGGGTGTTGTCGAATCGTAATTACTCGGACTGGCTTCTAGGTGGAAAGGCATAGGAATGAAATGTCTCATATCAAATAGGGAAAGGAGTTTCTATATTGCATAAGTAAATGTGATCTTAAATAATAAAGGAGTCTTTTGGGATAAAATTGTGAGGCTAATGATGTAAAACTCTATAGTTAAGCATGCTTGAATTGGAGTAGTACTGGGATGGGTGATCTCTTTAAAAATACTAGTCACAGTTTTCTAAAGCAAAGCGAACAATACCTTAACATTTGAGATACAAGATATTAGATAACTTGTGTAAATATGGTGAATGGTATCTCCGTCGTTTACCTTACTAGTAAATATTTAAATCTTGTTTGCAAAGTCACTTAAAAGCTAGGCTGGTGCGAGCAAAAGGTGACTTTGATTGGCATGTGGAGCAGCTCAAGACTGCTGGCAAGCACAAAATCTTCATTCTGATTAAACGAGCAAGCTGGTTAACAGACGAACAAGTTGGAGTGTTGCTGACTTCATGATCTATGCGGATCTGCGCAAGTGGGACTTTCTGGCCTCGCAAATGGCGTGCCTATGCAAACCTCGCTTGCGCACAACGTCAAGTCATGTAAGTCTCATAGGCAACATTATTGTGCAAGTTCATGGCGCGGATTGTTGAGTTTTCTTTTTCTACTTGTATTATGAGAGGCGATGTGGTTGACGGTCTAGTGGGTTAGGAGTTGTGGCAGAGAGGGATGAAGCAAGGAGGAAGTTTTTTTCTTTTTTTCAATAAGATAAATAAGTTGTTTAATTATTCTCACCCAAAGCTAACGCTATTCTTTACTCAAATATTGATCCATTAACTCAAATTTAAGTGTGCATTTAGACGTGAAATTTCGTTCATCATCATTCATTAACTTTCATATCTTTGTAAATAAGTCCAAAATTATTTATTTTAGGTTCAAAATTATTCATTTTGTGTTCAAATCAGCTCAAAATTTTAAATCTCAAATTAAATTCTGGATGTTACAATTCTCTTCACTTTTTAAGAATTTCGTCCTCAAAATTTATATAAACAATCACATACTTTCATACACATCCTAACTAATTTTTCTCCAATTTTTTTATTTTATATACATTTTATCTTTTAAATCTAATTTCTTGGAATATGTCTTAACTACCTCTTTTCTTTGCCATTGATATATAAAATGCTTGGTAATTCTGATACCCCGCACATAGAGGAGTGCCACATATACAATCATTCTTGAATTTGGCAGGTTGTTTATACATCTCGGCAATTATCCCCGAATTTGGCAAGTTACCATATCATATACTCGAATATAGGCAGAGACATAAACACAATAAGAAACTCCTTTTGAATTCATTAACAAACATCAAAACATCTTATCAATTTCATCTAGTTGTTCCAAGTCCACAAGTCATAACTTGTCTTTTAATTTGGCAAACAACTCAAAAATACAATAAGTTTTCATCAATATACTCTTTATTCTTACTTAATTTTCAACTTAGCATAAGGAATATAAATCAGCAATATTTATCTGTAGAATCAAAACATCATTATTTATATTATATCACATATTATATTTTAATTATCACTTTTTGACTTCTAAGATATTTTCTTGCCTTGCTTGACAATCTCTGAATTCTTCATTAATTTATCAAACTCTATATATTGCTATGCTTTTAATATATCCTACATTGGTGTAGGTAAACCTTCAATATGCATTTGACGTTTTTCATTCTCTACCAACTGTTCTTTCCCTTCATATCAAATTCTTTCTTCGAATTTGATCTTATATTTCTCTGTCAATATTAAATTTTTATCTACCATCTCAATATTTTCTTATATTCCTAATTCATCAATCACATAAATTATCATCAAAATATTCATATCCAATCTCTAGAAAATATTTTATCACTTTCAACTTTCAAATAAATCATTCTTTTAATCAATACTCAACTTTTTCAATTTCTAAAATTTTCATACATAGTGATTAGTGAGTGCAGCCCACTATGTCTACCCGTATTTTCGTGTAGGTTCGCAACCGCTCTCATACTACCTATGACGTCCTGACTGCCAGTACTTGACCGCTCTCTTTACGTTGGGTCGAGCCACCAGCAAACGAGGTGTCGGAACTTAAACATTTAAAACATGCAGCATATCATTTAAACATTCATTTCTTGCTACAACCGTTGATACCTCATACCATGTCCCGTGATCTTTCTAATGCAGTACCTGCCACCAAAAATGACAGGAGTTTGTTTATACAAATTCAGTAGGTAAAATAATATCTTAACTTATAATATAACATGAATATTCAAAACATGACAGATATTATTGCAAAATGATACAAATAATATCATGGAATAATCAATAATTATACACATAAATATAATACATAACATATATGCCGCACATTAAAATTATCATCATAATTCCCATGTCATTGAACTCACTTTATTTCATAATATCATAACATTATTCTGTTTAGCGATATGGATCTATCATTTCCATATCTTTCACCTGGAAGCCTGACAAAAGTCCCTAAAGTTTGTTATCCTAGAAGCCTTAACAGGAGCCACACCTTATATCGGACATCACTCGTACACTCCCCACCCTCGTCGGAATAACACATTATAGGCAATTTTTCGCCCTCGTCGGTTCTTGGTATACAAATATTCTTTAGTACCACATCACTTCACAGATCTTTAAATCCATCTCATTTCTTTGATCAATTAACAAAACACATGGCATAATAACACAATTTTCATATTCTCGTAACATTAAATTATATTCACAACATAATAATAAATCAACATATACTTTAAAGAAAAAATTACCTACCGATTATACCGTTAAACAACGCTTGGAATCTCTCTCTAGTTTCTTCTTCTCCTCCTCCTCCTCCTCCTTTTTCTTCTCTTTTTCCGAGCAGCAGCCGCTGCTGCTCTTTTTTTTAGCCTGCCGGAAACAGGTAGATGGCACAGGCAGAGGCAAAGAGCAAATAGAGGCTTAAATCCTTTAATCAAATAATCCTTTTTTTATTTCTTTCCTCCACACGGCAAAAGAAAAGGGAAGAGGCGGGCTGGCTGGCACTGTTGGCTGCTACTGGCAGCCATCCTTATCTTTTTTTTTTAGGAAAAATTATAATTTAGTTCCTCAACTTTCATATCCTTATAAATACGTCCAAAATTATTTGTTTTAGGTTCAAAATCATTCATTTTGGGTCCAAATCAGCTCAAAATTTTAAATCCCAAATTAAATTCTGGATGTCACAAATAAGCTCTTTAGTATTACTTGGGAAAGTCTTGCCAAAAGAAGTCCCTTGTTGCAATGCAAGTTTCGATATTTATAGGCATAATCTGACCATCGAAAATGATGCTACTCAGCAAGAGCTAAATGTCTAATGGTGGGTTCTTTTTAGGATGGACAAGATGTTGTGGAGGTTTGGATGGAGACATCTAGAGAATGGCTGGCAGGGTGGTCGTTCATATCTGTAATGTTACCAACGTAGTTGGTAGTGCGGAGTAGAGACTGACCAATAGTGGCCTGATCATACTGGACGCCTTCTTAGAGTAGAAGGTGTGGCTGGCATGGGGCCACAAAGTAGCCGGAGTAGTATTGCAGATTGAGTCGAGGGTGTGGCTGGCATGGGGCCACAAAGTAGCCGGAGTAGTATTGCAGATTAGCTAGAATGGAGATGGTGGTGGTAGGTGGCCTTACTACTTAAAACTCGACAAACTTGGCCCCATAGGAATGAAGGGACCCTTCACGATGTGTTTCTGTTGACTTTGGATCTTGAGGAGACTGGAAAAAGGTACTAATTGATCTGAACAACGCATGGTGAATGGATCGTTAAGGGGGAAATACTGTGGTCCTTGCTTTGTGAACTAGATTGGACTGGATTCGCTCAGCTCTTTATGGTTTGGATTACATTTGTAGTTGCCTTGTAGACCATTAGGATCTATGAAGTACGGACATGACATGGGGGGACAAGGACACAACATGATGCAACACGGTGACATAACGATTTTTCAAAACATAGGACATGAACATGACACGACACATCAAATGCAATAATAATAAAGGCAATAATTCATATTTACAAAAATATATAAAACATAGAACAAATCTCATTTTTTGAGTATAAATTTGTGAGTTGCAAAGAAGTATCATAGGATCAAAATGAGAATTTGAGAAAAGATGTCATTGGCATTGAATAGATTTAGAATGTAGAAAGAGCTCTCGGCGTTAAGGATGACAGAGATGGGGCTAGAGTTAAAAAGTTTTTGTGATTGATTCGTTTTCACTAGTCTCAAAGGAGGAGAGGAAGGAAGAAATTTGATATAACTTGGTTAGCTTATGATTTTATTTTATATTAAATAAAATTTTAATAATAATAATAATGGATGGGTTTTTAATTTTATTACATAAAATCTTTAAATTAATAATTTTTTTTAAATATTAATAAAAAGAAATAATAGGAGGTAGAAGTTTGTAAGTTTTAGTCATGTGTTTGGTATTAATAAATAAAATTAATTTTAATATTAAATATATTCAATTCTATCCTTTAGGCATTCTAAAAGTGTTCTAAAAGTTCTTAAATGTTTCCTAGAAGCTCTCAGAAGTATTCTATATCTTAGAAGTATTCTACATCACGAAGGTATTTTGGAAGTGTCTTAGAATTATCCTAAGGTATCCCGAAGTGTCACTGTGTGTCCAAAAAGTGTCCTTTAATTTTTTTAAATATTATTTTATTATGACATGCCACGTGGCGTGTCCAACATCATGTCCCCTCATGTCCACGTATCCGACCTGAACACGACGTGGTTTTTAGAAGTATTCATGCTTCATAAGTTAGGATGCTATGGAGAATTTCTGTGCAAATATTCATGTTTGAGTTTGTATTTCGGGACATATGTTAGCTACTAAAATTGGCCTACATGTAGGACAACTTCTCTATTTTGGTCCTTGTGTTGAGTATAAATGTTGTAAAATGGCGTGACTTTTAAAAGTATCAATGCTTCATAGGTTATAAAAATCTCATAAAACTGAAAGACAAGATCTAGAGTTTGTCTTTTAAATACTTCATTTTGTTGATGAAAGGTTGTTTATTCAAATGTAGAATAAAGAAAGTTTTAAGAGTTTTGCCTTTTCACACTTTCTGTGCTGACTCATAGATGCAACAAATATTTACAGGATTTTTCTTTTTCTTTGAATGGAGCCTTATTTATTAGTTTGCTTTTGCATCAATATATGATTTTTCAGTTCAGATTCTCAATTGATTTACACGATGACGAATTCTTGCCCTGCTCATCTCCAATTTTCTTCTCTGTCCACCTTCCATCCAAGTACCTGTGGTCATGCATGGATAAGTTACAATAGTGAAAAGTAAGCAGACATAGAATAGAGACAAAGAATAGGTGCACTCCATGCATAGAAGTTACATTTTATCTTATTAGTCCTATAAACACCCATTCCCGCTGGAATTCACCTTAAAATCCTGAAGCTGAAATTTTGAGTACTATAGGGAAATTATATTGTCTGTTCTTTTTCTCTATGTTGGATTTTTTTTTAATTTAAAGTTTTTATTTTTCTTTTTAGTTTAATGAGTAGGAGACAGATAATGCTCTGAACAGTCTAGGCAGATGTACACTTTAGTTTTCTGAATTTTGATAATTGTATTTGGTCTTCTTTTTTTGTTAATTGCAAGCTGTGCTTTTGTTGAATGTTAATGGTCTTATACGTTCAATACTGGCAGTGGGTGGTTATTCAATGCTACAAAACTTGTGAACCCATTCTTTGCTCTGCTAGATGCTGAAGTTGCGCATCGCTTGGCTATTTCTGCTGCTGCTCGCCACTTGGTTCCGAGGGAGAAAAGGCCTGATCCTGCAATAATTGGACTTGAAGTCTGGGGGCGAAAATTTGCAAATCCTATAGGCCTTGCTGCTGGTTTTGATAAGAACGCCGAGGCCGTGGAAGGTTTACTTGGTTTAGGTTTTGGTTTTGTTGAAGTCGGCTCAGTTACTCCTATGCCACAGGAGGGGAATCCTAAGCCTCGTATATTTAGACTACCCAAGGAAGGGTAAGAATTTAGTTTCATTTAATTCAGGAATGCTACCTCCAACTATTCGTGCATCCAACTCATAGTTTAGTGTCTGATGAAGTAGTTAAATGTTTATTACTCAAGCTTTTGTTTCTTGGCAGAGCTATAATTAATCGCTGTGGGTTCAATAGTGAAGGTATTGTGGTTGTTGCTAAACGACTTGGTACCCAGCATGGTAAGAGGAAAATGGAAGAAACAACAAGCCCTTTACCTTCATCCAATGATGCAATGAAGCAAGGTGGCAAAGCAGGTCCTGGAATTCTTGGTGTTAATATTGGCAAGAATAAGACAAGTCAAGATGCGGCTGCAGACTATGTTCAAGGAGTTCATACTCTATCTCAATATGCTGACTACTTGGTAATTTTTCCATCATTTCCGGGAACCTTCGTTCGTTACATGGTTGTATAGGTACATTAATTCAGTATCTTTTTTTGTGACAAGCTACTTTTATTGGAAGTGTTGTTTTAGTTCTTTAATGCTGTGGTTTCTGTTGGGCTTTATTTATCTTTAACTGTGCACTGATATTCTTTAGCACTTGATGACTCATTGTTATCTTCTAATGCAGTGATTTTTATAGTTTTTACTTAATCCTTTGTTTAGTTATCATTCTCTCTCGTATTTGTTAATTGTAAAAGGTAAGACTTCTTTCGGCATATGCAATTTCTTTTTCCAATTATCATCTTTTGAATAATATCCAAAATTCTTAAACCCAAATTGGCGTCAAAGTATTTCTTTCTAAAAAGTGTTTCAGCTTAATTACTATATTCATCAGTTTGACTGGAAATCACAAACAGAATTTTCATTTTAATACAAAGAGAATCCTCTCACACACACACATAGATATATATATATAACGTTGGAGAAGAGTATGATAAGGAAATTAGAAAATAAAGAAATTAAAGATAATATGTTGGAAAATAAGTATCATTTATTTCCAGAATTTTACATAAATCAGAGAAATGAGAAGACCTCAGGGCCCTGGTGAAAATATTTATTTGTTGATTCTTAATGGAAGTATTTGAGTTGTCCTAGAAGTCAAGCTACATGAATCAAACATTACTTTAGTAAATTCCTGGAACATAAGGGAATCTAGGTGAGAACATCATAATTAGAAGCTTGCCACTTGATATACCTGACAGAATCAGTTATCTTTAGAGGTGAAAAAGAAGGTTACAAAGTTTTTATGTGAGCCCACAAGGAATCAAAATGCTCTTGGTCACATGACACGGTTCTTGCCATTGGTTTGACGTAATAATAGACAAAGAACATTTGGATCCAAGTAGAATAATAGAGGAAATCATGATTGATATCAGCAGATAAAAAGAGAATGGAAGAAGCAGGAGGCTACTTATGAAGAACTATTAATCAAAGTCATTGTGGGTGTATTCTCACGACCTTTAACAATGAAAGAGCCAGAAGAGCACCCGGTGTTGGATTTTAGGTGAGTTAGGGGATGGAGTTGGAGGTTACTTCATAAATGGCACATTCTACGTAGGAGTTTCCAACACCACCATCCTACAATAACTGAGTGAATCGAGCAGGAGTTGCCACCTCCACTGCCATACGAAGTTGGAGTGCGCCAAGTAGGAGATTTTGATGCTGGTTTTATTGGTGACAACTTTGAATTGAAAAGGGTTGCGATTTGGAGGCAAAATTGCTTTGATGATAGGTTGAGACTGTTAGAAGCTCTTTATTATTCAGGGTCTATTTTGTAATTTTTTATTTTTTTTATTATCCAGATGGTCTATGTTATGCTTGTTTTACCTTTAGAATTTTGTATCTCCCTCTCCTCTTCATATATGGGAGAGGCTTTATTCTAAAAGTTAGATTAGGGTTTTAATCCCTATTATGCTTTAACATGGTATGGGAGCACCCACTCGATCTTGTTGTTGTCGCCCCTCATTATGATCCCACTTGCAAAGCACCATCACCTTATCTCAAGCTGATTTTGAGCATTTGCTTTAGCAATTTGAGGTGTCTGCATGCAATCTCCACATTGCTTCGTCATTTGAATCCAAAGTTGTTGCCCATTCTGGTACGTTCTAGATTCTTGACTTAAAGGCATTTTCTCATATGGAAGGTAACTATTAGTTATTTACTACATTATAACTTTCTTCTACTCTTCCTCTAGTCACTTTAGCTAATGGAGCAACCTCTTGTGCTCTTGGAACAGGAAGTGTCTTTCCATCATCTACCTTAACTCTTCAAGATGTCATTTATGTATCTCAATTTTCTGTTAATCTTTTATCTGTTTATCGAATTACTACTTCTCACTACTGCACGACTTTGATCACTTGCTCTCATGGAGGGAGTTGCTTTATATAGACTAAATGGAGGAAAGAAATCCATGGAGTTGACCCCAAATAGTTTAGATTAAGGCTTTGTTGTAAGTTTTTTATGTAGAGCTCTTTGTAATCTGAGCCGTGTGCTTGGTTTCTGAAGCGTCAGTTTATCATCTTTCATATGCTTCTTTGAATTTTCAGGTTATCAACGTTTCATCACCAAATACTCCAGGCCTTAGGAAGCTTCAAGGTAGGAAACAGCTTAAGGATCTGATTAAAAGGGTAGGGAACCTGAAAAATTTCATTGGTAATCCCATTTTAATTCAACTATGCAACATTAAAACATTTTTTATATATAAATTACAGGTACAAGCTGCTCGTGATGAAATGCAATGGGCTGAGGAAGGTCCACCCCCATTGCTTGTGAAGATTGCGCCGGATTTGTCTAAACAGGACCTTGAAGATATTGCAGCGGTAAAACAGATCCTTCACTTCCTTCAAACCCAAACACCACATTTTACACTCATCACTTCAAATTTTCTTTTTGCAGGAGTCAAGTACCTTTGTACTGTCTAATATTTCCTCTCTTTTTTTCATTATTGCCAGGTGGCTCTTGCTCTTCGCTTAGATGGTTTGGTGAGATTCTTTATCTAGCAAACATCATCTGTTTCTTTCTCTTTGTTTATACTATGTGTTTTATTGAGAGTCCTTTGTTGCCTATTTAGTTTTCTGAACCACATGTGAGGCATCTCTGCATAAAACAATAGCCGGAAAATGTCACTTATTTTCAAACACGCTGTATATGGTGTACGAATGCTATTTTAATCTTTCAAGTCTTGGATTACTTGATGTGTTTCAGATTTCAATGTCTTTTCCTATGATTTCTGGATGGGTTTTAATGTTGACTTTTCAGATAATTTCAAACACAACCATCTCTAGACCAGATCCTTTAAGTAGTCACCCTTTAGCCAAAGAAGCCGGTGGTTTAAGTGGAAAACCACTCTTTGATCTCTCCACAAACATCTTGAGGGAGATGTATATTCTCACCCGGGTACTTGCCATCCTTGCTAATCTTCTCTTTTGAATTTTTGATTGTCTTGAACAAGATTAATGGTGTGTTCTATTTTTGTTTCATAAAATTTGAAATGAGTGTTCTAAGATTACTGCACCTTAAATTTCTCATCTTTCTTTGTTTACTTAAACTTCTCATATTTCTTTGTTTACTATATTTCAAACACTAAAACAAAGTTTGAACTTACAGGGAAGGATCCTGCTTATAGGATGTGGTGGTATTAGCAGGTATTTCAATTATTGCATGTGCCTATCCAACAGTGAAGCTTGCTGACGTAAGTTATTAATACAGTGGTGAAGATGCTTACAGAAAGATTCGTTCTGGTGCGACACTTGTGCAGCTTTATACAGCCTTCGCCTATGGTGGACCGGCTCTCATTCCTCAGATGAAGGTATTTTGGAGTTGCATATTTTTGTTGGTCAATTGCCATCAGTACTTGTTAGTATCAACTAATTGCTTTTGATGTGGTGAAGACAACTAACTCCTTCATTGAAGAATCCATCTGTCATGATTTTCCATTGACTATATTGGAGAGGATAAGCCCTGATTACTTATTTCTTAATTTATATTAGTTAGGTACCTGATAGATAAAATTGTACATGTGCATGAAATGATTCTCTCAAGGATGGCTACATTGCTGCTGCTTTTATGCCTCAGTGCTTCCGTTTGTGCTGCTCAATTTCCCCTGGAATCTTACATTATATCTCTTTCCCTTGATAACAAATATTCTCATACTGTTTGGTATTAAATGTATATAGCTCTTCCCTTACGGTGTTGTTTTACTCCTTGCCAGTTATAGTATTTGCCTCTTTTTGGATACAAGCACTTAGTTTTCAGTTAGGCCAGATGATGTAACCTATTTTCTTATATGTTGTTCATGTGTTTATTCATGTGAAACTGATGCCCATTTCATATGTATGTTTTTCAGGCTGAGTTGGCAGAGTGCTTGAAAAGAGATGGTTTTAGATCTGTCAAAGAGGCAGTAGGTGCAGATTTCAGATAGCTTAAGCTGACTTTTTTGAAAAAAGTGTCCATACAACTGTCAGTGCTGCATTTGAGATTTTGATCTTTTAGTTTTCCTTCAACAAATTGGCCTTGTCCTTCATTTACGAGGTGTAGATAGCTACCTAGCGAGCTTATTTAAAACTTCAAGAAATTGAGTCTATTGCATGAAATTTGTATTTACTGCTAGATTGCAGGATTAATCGTACCTTCGGTACTTCGGATTTGGTAATTTATCATGACACGACAGTAATACATAATGAGGTTTGGGCCTTCTGTACTTCTATTTTGAAAACAAGATGTCAGATATTTATTCTGGTGAAGATATATGCCTTTTTCAGGTGATTTAGAGACATCAAAGGAGTCGTTGCAGAGTGATTGAATTTTATGGAGATACACATCAGCGAAGTGGCCTATAATTGACAGAGTTGAATTTTTCCCACTCAGGGAGAATTGATGAGAATATCCTGATGATCAATAACTCAGATCAGGTTATGCGCTATGATGATGGATAATACGAATTTTATTGTCTTATTTTATTATTCATAGTTTCTTTATGGAAAGATATTATTCATTAGTTGTTAGGGTATGAATTATGTAGGTTATTCTTACTTGTTTATCTTATCTTTTCTAATGTGGTGTTTATTCACAGTATTTTTGTTTTAGAGTGAGATTATCTTTTGTTAAAATAGAAGCATGAAATTTTATATTTGGGTGAACTTTTGATTAATAAAAACTTGAGTTTGGGTATGATCTAAATCTAGTGTGGGATCAGTAGTTGATTCTGAAAGGGATTGATATCTCAGAAGAAAAAAGTGAAAATTTTAGATAAAAATTCTTAAAATCCTAGTTATCTCTGTTTGAGAAAATATATATATATATATATTCTCTCTAGAAACCGTAGCCAACACCAAGCCATCCAATTTTTTCCTGCATTGCGTCCGCCTCACACGATTCTGACTGCAGCTTTGCTTGAGATTGCTCCATCTCTTAACAGCCTCCCTACCACCTCCATGAAGCCAAGAACTCTGGACCAGGGCTGCTTCGGTGAAGCCAAGAACTCCAGCCCACGGGAGGCACTGCAGATCATCAACATAACAATATTTCTTACTGATATTATCAATAGCAAGAAACTTAGGCAAATAATTAGTGTTGACATTATCAGCTCAAGTTCCATCCCATTCCAAGCAGAAGGTTCTCAATTTTTGGTATAGTTTTTCCTAATTCCATTTATTTCTGGTTATGTGATTTCAATTAGAATAATCTATCCTTTCAACTTTTCAATTTGACTCGTCTGAAGATCTATAATCTTATTTGAAGACAACTGTATTGTTGGTCTTAATTTGAGATATTTTCTTTTAAACATTGAATCTGATTTACTGAGATATAAAATGATGCATTAAAGGTTTGAATTTTTCTTTATTTGTTGCAAAATTAAATTTATCAATGTATTTATTTGAACAAAATGATATAAAATATTGATCTCAAATTCGTATTTTGCATCTGCTTCTTGCCCATTGTCATGACTAGTCATGATATATAGATCTTTTTTGAGATGTTTTTAAGTTTCTCATATTGATCACAGCATCCCATTTTCTCAGTTTGAGATTTTGCATGTACTAGGTGACAATTTCAAGTGCAAAACAAATATCTGATCTCATAACTATCAAGTCAGTATGATTTTTGCTAATTTATATAATCACGGAGCATCACTTAAGGGCTCATCATGATTGATAGTACCACCGGTACTAATAGGTTGTTAGTAGATTTTCTCTGAAGAAGTCCAACTTCCTTCAATAAATTCATGATATGTTTCCTCTAGGATAGTTACATTGTTGTTGTAATTGTTAGAATATAAAATTTTTCTTAAGCCATAACATAATCTACAAGCAAAAGCTTTTAGTTCAATTGGTTACCAATTATATATTGCATAAAGAATTATACACATATACATAGATATATATATATATATATACCTATGATAATCATGCTATAAAACAAATAAATTTGTGTGAAGATACATGTTAGAATATAAAATTATTCCTGGGCTATAATGTGCAAACTAAAGCTTTTAGGTTTGTTGATAACCAGAGATCTAATAGTAATCAATTTCAATACATACTGATAACATGATACATAATTTTAGCATGTATTTTGTTTCTCTAAGTGTGCATTATAGCAAACAGTGGATCCTTCTAATATACTTGGAAATGAATACTTGGTATGAGCTATGTGAAAATTAGGAGCAAGAACTAATTTCACAATGCTCTCTTTGAGTATTGACTAATTAAATAAATTGATAAAATAAAAAGAAATGTAAAAGTCCTATCATCTTTTCTATACGGCTTCAATTAAGGTAAAGAAATCAAGCAGCGTGATTGGTGTTCAACAAAAACAGCGACATGCATATCATTCGTGAGAAAGTCTCAGCTAAGGTGGATGAAACAGCACCATCACCATCGTTTTCGAAATGACAAGAAAGTTTCGGCTAAAATGGAGGAAGCAACAATGTGCAAATGCCAAATCATTTCCTGTTGTCAGAAATCTAGCATATATGAAATTCTCAACTCTCCCAATTACGAAACTTGACATACCACTCCCTTGAGTCTAAGCATAGATCATCTTTTATTTATGAGCCTTTTTAATTATTTATCATGGACCGAAATAGTTGGTCAAACATTTTTTAATTAGAAGTTAAAAAAATCGAGTTATTGGATCTTGCCCATGTACAAAGAGGAAGAGGGAGAACAAAGAAGACATGGCAAGAAACTATAAGAAGTGATCTTAGTTACTTAGACTTAAATAAGAATTTGGTAATTGATAGATTCAATGGAAACAAAGGATTTATGTAACCGACCCCACCTAGTGGGATTAAGGCTTGGTTGTTGTTGTTGTAAATATCGAGAAGCATAACGCGTCGTTGCCGGGTCCCAAGTCCCAGATGAGAAACGCGAACGGTCGCATTAGGTAGTCGATAGCCAGCGTAAAACTTGTTGAATGAATCGTGACATAAATCCTTTAAAAAATTACGTTAAAGTTAGGGCATTCCCTGGAAGCAACGTGCTATATTGCTTAAATATAGTAAGAAATGGGTAAGGGTGGCTACATCGATGCCCGGATATCGTGATAAGTGAGGAAGGGTTCCCGCATCATTTATAGATATAGGTGAAGAAGTTAGTCCAACATACTAGAACTCAAGTCAGTAAAATTAGATTAGGAACTTGGAATATAAGCACCCTAACAGGCAACCTAATAGTGTTGGTAGGTATTATAATTCATAAGAAGATTAATATTTTATACCTATAGGAAACAAAATGGGTTGAAAAGAAAGCTTAAAAAATTGATGGCTTAAATTTAAATTTTGATACTTTAGTAATAAATAAAATAAGAATGGAGTGCGTATAATTCTAGATAAGAGCTTGAAAGGTCACATAGTAGAAGTTAAGAGAAATAGTGATAGAATTATGGCTTTAAAAATTATAATTAATAGAATGATTATTAATATTATAAGTGTGTATGGCCCTCAAGTAGATTTGGATGTGAACCTAAAGAATAAATTTTAAAATAATTTGGAAGAGTTAATACAAAAGATACTTCAGGAGAAAGATTATTTATCGGAAGAGATTTAAATGAATATGTTGAAAGTGCTGCTGAGTAATTCATTAGCATCTATAGTGGATATGGTTTGGAAGAGATAAATGAGGAGGATAAAATTATTTTAGAGTTTTTTCTTAACATATGATCCTGTAATTAATACTTTATTCAAGAAGAAAGATAAGCATATTATCTCTTTCTCTTTCTTTAGTGTCTAACTTCTTATATAAATTCTCAAAAGTCATATTCTGTATTGCCGACTGCTTTCTTAGATTCTCATCAAGCTACTTTATATTTCTCTTACTTATTCTTGTTCTTATTTTTAAACTAGTCTTTATAACAAATCTTCTTCTCCTAAATATTTTCTTATCTTTCCACCATCAAGCATTTTTATTATTTGAAATCATTTCTTTGAATTCTCCTAGCACATCCTTTGCCACCTTATGGATGCAGTTAGCAATCGTCAGCCACATAAGATCAGTTTCTTCGTTAATATTCCACTGTTTAAGTTTTAAGATCTTCTTAAATATACATTTGTTTTCATTCTTTAGATTTTATTATCGAATCTGAGGATAGAGTTTTGACTTATTAAACTAAAGACTTAAGTAAAATATATTAGAGATGAAAATTAAAAAGTATTTTTCATAGAAGAAAATATAAAAAGATGGATGGATGAGTTACTTTCAACAACTTTTCAATGAAGGTTGTAGAAATACAATTGATCTTACTGAACTTGGTACACAAAAAAAATAAAAATTACTTACATTTGACATATTAATAAAATTGAAGTCTGAAAAGCTTTAAAAAAGATAAAGTATCCTAATAGATGTATATTCAAGTTATTAAAGACATATATAAAGAAACTGTTACCTGTGTTTAGACACAAGAAGGCTTGACTAAAATTTTTTTTATTACAGTTGGATTACACTAAGGCTCAACTTTAAGTCTATATCTTTTGCTTTGATTATGAAAGTTCTGACTGGACATATTCAAGATGAGGTGCCTTAGTATACGCTTTTCGCAGATGATATTGTTCTTGTTGATAAACTAAAAATAAAGCTAAAGTAAAACTCGAGCTTTGGAGGAATACTTTAGAATATAAAGGTTTTCATTTTTGTAAATCAAAGAATTATATTGGTAATGTAACAACTAGTGATCAAATTGTCAAGAAGAGTGAGCACTTTAGATACCTTGAATTAATCATACAAAATAATAATAAAATAGATAATGATATTATTAGCAGGATTCAAGCAGGATGGATAAAATAAAAAAATACTTTCGGTGTATTGTGCGATAGAAAAATTTTATTCAGACTTAAATGTAAATTTTATAAAACTGTAGTATGGCCAGCGATAATAGATAGTGCTAAATACTAGACTTAGACTTAGATAAGGATTTGTTAATTGATAGAGTGCAATGGAAGTAAAAGATTCATGTAGCCGACCCCATCTAGTAGAATTAAGGCTTAATTATCGGTTGGTAAAAGCATTGAGAAGTATCAAATAAATATTAATTTAAAGCAGCTAATACTTAGCACGGCGTATTAGTAGAATATCGAAGAGTATCAATATTTGAATAGATACAATATAGATACGTTAAATTTCATAAAATATTGGTGCTTTATGGAAATAGATGCTATAAAATTATAAACAAGACGGGCTGATCTCAACTAAAGAAATGATGTGGAACTAAGCAAACTCAAATAGACTCAATGAATTAAACAACACAATCAAATTTAATTAGAGATAATACTACACATTCCCAATAATTGACTAAACAAGTTCTAGGACCTTTGGCAATGATTTTGTTCACTGGATGAGTGCATTATTCAAAAGTCAATGCACTCATCCAATGTATAAAACATTGTCCAAAAGTCCTAGAACTATTTCGAGATGCACGTTTTAGGTTGCATAGTATTTTTCTTTAATTAAACTGATTAGAGTGATTTACTCAAACTGTCAATAAAGAAAAGTAAAATAACCCAAAATAAAACAACATGAATTCGTAAAATTAGCTACTATCAAAAAATAATAATAAAATTAGCAATAGTGGAGTGCATGTTATAGTTGATATACATTAAAAGTGTTTTAAGGAGGCAAAATGACAACGATTAGTAACGAACTTACTATAATTCCATGTTTAGAATCAAATTAGTTCATCTTTATTAGCAGGATCTAAGAAGGATAGATAAAATGAAAAAATCCTTCTAATGTATTATGCGATAGAAAAATTTCATTTAGACTTAAGAGTAAATTTTATAAATTTGTAGTAAGAGCAGCGATGATATATGGTACTGAATGCTGGCCTGTAATGAGAAAATATATAAATAAAATAAGTATTACAAAAATGAGGATGCTAAGATGGATATGTGGATATACACAAAAGAATAGAATGAGAAATGAGTATATCCACGAGAAAGTTGGTGTTGCATCAATGGAGGAGAAACTTAGAGAAAATCGGCTTAAATGGTTTGGACATACAAATCGTAGGCCGATTGAAGCTCCAGTTAGAAAAATTGAGTTATTAGATTTTGCCTACATACAAAGAGCAAGAGGGAGACCAAAGAAGACATAGCAAGAAACTATAAGGAGTAATTTTACTCACTTAGACTCAGATAAGAATTTGTTAATTAATAGAGTGTCATTGAAATAAAGGATTTATGTAGCCGGCCCCACCTAGTGGGATTAAGGCTTGGTGGTTATTATTGTTGTTGTTATTGTATTAGAGATAGGATCTGTTACAAGTAATAGGAGAATTGAGTCCTTTTGACATAAAGTGGAAAAAATGTAAATATGCTTTAACATAATAAAAATGAACATTGACAAAAATTACTCCGAAAGATATCTTGTTAAAGAATTTGGTAAGTCCGGTGAACATTAGCAGTCCTACACGACTACATTTGAATAAGAATCTCATCATGCCTACAAGTTGTATTGGGCTGTATCTTTAAAAGTTGTTTGGCTTCAAACACCCTAGTGTATAAGAAGAACAAAAATAATAGAGCATTTGGACAACCTGTACATGCATTTCCATACATCTTAAAGTTAACCCGCATGTTATCAAAAGTTGTTTGGGATTATTTTTTTCACATTAAGAGGCAGGACCTATTTATTGTGGACTCAAAACATATAATCACAACATAAGAACTAGGGCTGAGCCAATGTCAAATTGGTAGGTTGGGTACGGTTGAACACTCTTTTTCCATGTAAAGAGAGAGTACATGTAACATCTCATGATCTTATTGTAGAGGTATTATCCGTTTTGGCTTTAAGAAAACTGTATGACTTGAGCACTTCGTAGGAGGTCACCCATCCCAGTGCTACTCCAGCCCAAGCACACTCAACTACGGAGTTTTTCATCATTAGCCTCACGGTTTTGCCCCAAAAGGCGCCTCTGAGATCACGTTATCTACTTATACAGCTCAGCATCTCCCTTCCTTTTCGATGTGTGACGATTCATTCATGTTCCCTTCTCACCACTCATTATTCGGCTTAAAAGCCTGTCAGGAGCTGCACTTTGCCTCAGCGATTCCTTTTCTCTTAGGACATCACCCAGCGATCATTCCCTGCCCTCGTCGGCCACGGGCGTTACAGGCCCACCAGCTTTCGCCTGGTTCGTCCTCGAACCACATTGTACTGCAGGAGGTCAGCTCTGATACCATATTGTAACATCTCGTGATCTCATTATAGAGGTATTGTCTGCTTTGGCTTTAGGAAAACTGCGTGACTTGAGCACTTCCCAGGAGGTCACCCATCCCAGTGCTACTCCAGCCCAAGCATGCTTTAATCACGCAATTTTTCTAAAGCCAAAGCGGACGAAACCTCTATATTGGGATCACGGGATGTTACAGTACAATTTAGTTGAAGATTATACGGTTCAGTTGATTGGGGCAAAATGCCCCCAAAAAAAATAAAAAGCCTCAGAGGTATTAAAGTTATGTAAAATACAGATTATTAGTTTTTGCCTAAATTCTAGTCTCAGTTCGACTCACTATCAAGCATTTTATGGTCAAGTTATGGTTAAACAAACTGCATCTTGAACTTGGAAAAGAGCTGTTATATGAAAGCGATGGTTGTTATCATATATGGAAAATCTGTTTTCATAAATGCACAGAGAGCAAGTCATCTGCCATGTAATCCTTTTTGTTTGAAGTAATGTTTAGGTTATGTTAGTTTCCATTGTTGTTTGGACTAGGAAAGATCATAGCCAATATGTTTTCTCTTTTTTTTCCATGGGTTGCCTAACAAATAATATATCCCGTAATTGTAAGTGGGGTATGCTTTTCTTTCGTGATTTGTTGTTGTTCAAATATCTATGGAACCTACCAGTAATTATGTGGATTCAAAATATAGTGCTAGGTTTTTTATTGCATGCTCTTTTGGTTTGTAATGCTCCTGTATATTTCCCTATAAAATGAGCTGTATCACTTCTTTTTTGTAACTTGGCTTATCAATTTCTTTGAGAACATTCTATCAGGAAACCAATGCTTCAGGGATTTCTAGCGTTTCATGCTTTCTGGTGGAGGGACTATTGTCATGTCATGCATTTTGGATTTTTCATGTAAGGTGAATTGCATGCAAGCTCTTTAAACTATTCTCCTTAATCTGCAAAAGTGTCCTTAATTATTGTATTAAATATAATATGAAATAATAAAAAAAAAAAGACCCTGAATTTGGCATTGCAACTTTATGCTGAAAGTTGGATGCTGTAAGGCTTTGCAAGTTTAAACTTATAGAAGCTTTTTTTATTCTTAAAAAGCCATAGAAGATATTGTTGTTTTTTATAATGTAGAATTTTTTTTCATATGTTTCTGTTGTTTTATGTGGAATAATATGTAATATTATTTGTTTTACTTCAAGGACACGGTTATAATTCTTTGTTTTCATGCAAGTATTTAAGAGCATTCATAAAAGCATGCATATAATTGTCGGAAGGAAAAAAGAGCATGTAAATATGGGGAAAAAGGCATTAGGAGTTTTTAATAAGGTTATAATCTAAATTCAGAATTCATATCCATTTTTTATAATTTTAGTCCCATTTATCATATCATCTTATAAATTATCGTAGATATTAGATTATCAAAAGATAAGAGTGAAACTTGTTTTCCATCTCCCATAAGCGGTAGATGCGCTACGTACTAGCAATCTTCTACCAGTTTTGTCATTGCCTTCAACTATAAAAGGAAGATCTTCCCTCTTAATATGAGATCATGTAACATAGCACTTGACGCAACATCCAAATTGTTAATTCCCAGTGGCGAGATCTTGCAAGCCATTTTTTTATAGTCTTCCCTTGAGACATACTTTGATAGAATGATAGGCACTCCGCTTTTCTAGTGGCTCTTGTAGTTACTAGTGTTTCATATTAGAATTTGATTTTCGGTTCTCTTCTATTGCAGTGACCGCCATGAGATCTTTTTAAAGAGCAAAATTCTCTATTGATCTTCTTTGGATATAATCCTCCATCAACAAAAGGTTAGTTGATTACCATGGAAAGCATGTTCTACACTAAATTAACTTAAAAATAAGAATAAAGGTTATTCCAGGATTTTGAGGTAAAATGATGCGTTAAAAGTTTAAAACTATTTTCTATCATTTTTTATTAGATTCTGCCACATGAGGAAAAGAGTAAAATTCTAAGACATAAAATGAAAAATGGAACAACTTATCAAAATATAAGATCATTCGATAAATAAAATAACTTTTTTTAAAGAGTTTATTTAGAAAAACATAATTATTTTGTTTAATGATAATATAAATAATTTTCTAAAAAAATTATAAAATATAATATTTAAATATTATAATATTTAAATTATATGATATAATGTTGATAGTATTTAATCAAACAGCTCTTAAATTACAAGAGCCAAAACATTTCAAACTTAAATTTGTTGTTGAGTTGGATTTTAGTTTAAGTTTTTTTTTTAATTTTATTTGATTATAGTACAGTATTATAATATTAAAATATAATGTTTTAGTGTAGTATAATAATATAGTGTTATAGTATAGTTTTATAATATATTATTTTGGCAAATTATTTTATATCAAATTTTATTAGATTACACATCATGACGAAAAGAGTACAATTCTAAAACATGAAATGAAAATAAGAAAAAAAAAAATCAAAATAAAAATTTTAAGATTGTTTAGACAAATACAATAAATTATCTTAGATCAGTGATCCAAAAAAACGTCAAACTTAAATTTAATGGGTTTAAGGTTTAGAGTTTTTTTTTTTGTATATAGAAATCTTGTATAAGGGGAGGGATCATTTCATAGGGCCCTCTTCCGTGAAAAATACTTGGGTTCGGAGAGCTCGCCATATCACTATTTCATACACCAATTAAATGACGACAACGGGCAGCGGGCATAAAGAGGCTTGTTATAGGCTATTATAGACATAAATTTACTTATTATATGCATAAATGTGTTTGTTATAATCATAAAGGTGCTTGTTATAAGCATAAAGAGGCTTGTTATAGGCTATTATAGACATAAATTTACTTATTATATGCATAAATGTGCTTGTTATAATCATAAATGTGCTTGTTATAAGCATAAATATATATAATTAAGCATCTTTATGTCTATAATAAGCACTTTTATGTCTATAACAAGCACATTTATATCTATAACAAGCACTTTCATACCTATAACAAGCACATCGATCTCCGAACCCAACTGCAGTGGGCCGCCCGCTGCCAGCAATCGTCATTTAATTGGTGTATGAAATGGTGATGTGGCGAGCTCTCCGAACCCAAGTATTTTTCCTCTTCTGCAAATAATCCATTAAATCTTGAGGATTAAAAAACATAAATAAATAGGAGAAAAAAAAAGAAAAGAAAAGCTTAAAGAATAGGCCCACTACTAAAAGAAGCAAAATCCCAAAAAACTCTTATAGGTCATTACATGACATGAAAACCTAAAAAATGGTATGAAAAATAGAAAGCCAAAGCCCATAAGACTCTTATAGATCATTACATGATCTGAAAACGTAGAAAATTGAAAGAAAAATAGAAAGCCAAAGCTCATAACATTCTTATGAGTTGTTACATAGTAAGCATAAAAGAAAAGGCCCACTAGCTAGGCCCACCAACGAAAAGGGTAACGGCCTAAGAGGCTACCATTAGTCTCTTATGAAACAGCCCAAAGGAATAGAAGGCTCATTCAAGATGAGGTTAAAATCCACTAAACTATTTGGGACAAAAGCCCAATAGTTTAGTGTCTTCCACATCATAATTGTAAAATTTAAAATCAAATTTTTTAGAACTTTATTCTCTGTATCAAAGAATTCGCCATAAGGTTTAAATTTAATTTAGGTTTAGGTTTACCTAGGTATAGATCTAGGTTTAAATCTAGGTTTAGGTTTAGATCTAGGTATAGGTTTTGGTCTCGGTCTAAGTCCAGCTCTCAGTCTCAATCTCGCACACGGACTCAAAACTTGATCACAGTCTCGGTCTTTCGGTCTCTCGATTTCTTGGTCTTTCTTGGTCTTTCTTGGTCTCTCAGTCTCAATCTTAATCTCGGTCTCGGTCTAGGTCTAGATCTAAGTTTAGGTTTGTAGGTCTTGATCTCTCGATCTATCGACCTCTAAGCTTAGGTTTAGGTCTATAGGTCTAGTTCTATAGGTCTATAGGTCTAGTTCTGTAGGTCTATAGGTCTAGTTCTGTAGGTCTATAGGTTTAGTTCTATAGGTCCATAGGTCTAGATCTCTAGGTCTCTAGGTTTAGGTCTATGCTTTTGTCAAGGTCTAAGTCTAGATCTAAGTCTAGGTCTCAATCTCGATCTTGGTTTTTAGGTCTAGGTATATAAGTTTAAGTCTATAAGTCCACATGTCACTTACTAGGGCTATGTCTATAGGTTTAGGTCTAGGTTAATAGGCCTAAGTCTAGGTCTATAGGTCCATAGGTCTCGGTCTAGGTCAGTAGGTCTCTGTCTATAGGTCTATGTTTAGGTCTAAAGATCTCAGTTTCGGTCCCAGTCGCGATCTCAAGGTCTTGGTCTCTAGGTCTCTTTGTCTCAGTCTCTCGATCTCAATCTCTCAGTCTAGGCCTAGGTCTCAATCTCAGTCTTGATCTTGGTCTCTGTCTAGTTCTCTAGGTCTCGAGGTCTAGGTATGGGTTTCGGTCTCTAAGTCTCGGTCTTTAAGTCTCGAGGTCTAGGTCTCCAGATCCCGATCTCAAGGTTTAGGTCTAAGTCTTTAGATTTAGGTCCAGGTTTAGGTCTATATATCTAGATCTATAGGTCAAGGTCTCTAGGTCTCAGGTCTAGATCTAGGTCTCTATTTCGATCTAGGTCTCTCTCTCGATCTCGGTCTCAATCTCTAGGCCTTGGTCTCCATGTCTCGCTTTCTAGGTCTTGAGATCTCTATCTATAAATCTAGGCCTAGGTTTAAGAGTAGGTCTACATCTAGGTCTTGGTCTCCCCACACCCCAGGCTTCTGCCGACGGCCCGACCTTGCATTTCCACACTACGAGCTTCTTCGGCCTCCCTGACAGCTCGACTATGCTTCTTTATGCCACCAGTTTCCCCAGATCCCAGGCTTCCACCGACGGCCTTGAGCTTCACCACACAACTGTGCCCCCCAGGCTTTTATCAACGCCATATGGTCAATGGTGTGGAGAAGCTCTGCCTCCAACCCATTATTGTAAGACTTCCTGTGCGAGTTTATTTGCAACGAGACACTATGAAACAAGATGGGAAAGTAGAAATTGTGTGGGTTGCATGGTAGGGCGAATCAGGTATAGATATCATGAAATAGTAATGGGGAGCGGGGCAGGCCGGAATCAGGTATGGGGTGAGTATGGGGAATAAGATATGTATAGCGGGGCAGGTCAACCCTCCATAAACCCGCCTGTTGCCATCCCTACTTGGTCTCAATTCCTAAGTCTTGGTCTCTAGGTCTAAGTCTAGGTTTCTAGCTCTTGGTCTATTGGTCTAGGTTTAGGCATAAGTCTATGTCTAGATTTGGGTTTAGGTCTCCATTTTTTTGTAGTTCTAGGTCTCTGTTTCTAGCTTTAGGCCTCGATGGTTTAGGATTTAAGATTTAGGATTTAAGATTTCGGGTCCCAGATTTTGGATTTTGGGCCTATAACCCGCATGCAAAAGAAAGATAGGCTAAAGCCATTACAAGAAAGACGGAAGGAAAGGCCACAGGCCATTATAAGAAAAGCCCATTTAAAGATATATAAAAAGTGAAGCCCAATACCTGAAGCAGAATATAAAAGCCCAATCTGGATTAAAGAGCCCAATCTAAAATGAACTTTTCCAAATAGACTGAAAAGTAGGCCCAAATAGAAACTTCCCTTTGATGGGCGAAAAACTGCAGGGGATTAGCTCTACCTTTGATGGATATATCAACTGGACTATCTTGATTCGAAGGGCATAAGATTTCAAAATTCACTTTTCTTTCTATCCCATGTTCATAATTTCTGGGGATTTATCAATTTTAAATTGTTTTTCAAAAGAATCCTCCACATCATTCTCGGGACTATTTTTCCTGGGCCTCAGTTTGGTTCAAGGGATGTTTTTTATCAAATAAAAAATTTTAATTACAAAAATTAATTTTATTTCACATTCAATACAAATATAAATATTAGAATTAATTTTATTTTATATCTTACACAAGAGAATCAGAATTTTGGTACCTTTGGCTTCCAAGACTTTGATTTTCGAATAAGCTTCTTCACGAAAATGATAGCAACAAAGCCCATAAATTAATTGACAATCCTATTCTTCTTTATTTCCAGATTCTTAACAAAACAACATTGAATAAAATGTCCCATTTTATAACAATGTAAAAAATAATAAAGCCTCTTCTCAATTTCAATTGGCTGTCTAAAACCCAATTTGCCACCAACAGAAATAAAAATCATTCTTCTATGCATCAAATTCCACCGGAACTCTTGCCGCTGATGGCCTAGTGAAATTAAAAATAGCTTTATCTAATTATGTAAATTTTCCAAAGATATATGCAAAAAATTCAAAACTCCCAGAATTCAATGGATAGACCCGGAAAAGCCATGCAACAAGAAGTCAACCCTATTAACACTAGAAACTTAAAGGAAAAAAAAAAAAAAACACTAGAAACTTAAAGAAAAGGGGCCGCCCATGGAGAATTTTCCAACTATAGATAAAGTGAACGGCTTACCCATAACATGAAGATCATTAGAGAGAATAAAGGAGGGTGTAACATTCAGAAATTGGCAAGGTTTATCAGTTTCAAATTCGGAGATAATTTAGAGTAACCACTAGATGGGCCAGAAACAATATTAACAAACGCTTTTGCCTCTTATCTGTGCAAAAAATGGTCCAGCAACCGTCGAGCCCAGTGGACCTGCTTTCCTTAACAGGCCCATTTGCAACTTAAGGCGACCCAGGAGCCTCATGAGCCTTCGCCATGAAAGCATGCTAAGCATCGACAAGCTGGCCCATCGTGGAGGAAATGAAGAAATGAAAAGAAGCCACGTGCCACCAACTCGGCTACTTCTCCCACGCACGCAAACCACCCAACCACGCATCACAAACTGCTTTAGCAAATCTCCACACAGTAGAAAATTGAAATGAATGCCGGCCAAGAGCATTAAGCGAGGAAAAGAAAGGCCAATGCCCTAAAGAAAGTAAAGCCCATTAAACTACAAATCAAGTCCGATAGAATAATAAGCCCAATCAGAAAGGGAAAAGGCCCACTATACTATTAAGACCATAATCAATAGATTAATAAAGCCTAGTACAAGAAAGACCTAAGCAACTAAGCCCAACCATACCCAACCTCAAACGGTAGAAAATTAAGTCCAACCTGCGAATATTTTCCCAACAAGGAAAATAGGCCCATAAATGAGCTTAAATGCTCATTGTATCAAACATTTTAGGATTTAAGTTTTAGAATTTTAGTTTTTTTTATTATTTTTTTGACAAACTTTATATGAGGGTGGGATTATTATTCACCAGGTCTCTAACCCACAAACAAAAAGATAGGCCTAAGGGAGCATTTTGGTTTATGTTATGTAATTTTAATGCCATGATATTTAGATATGTAATGTAACAGTACATTATTATAATATAAAGTATTATAATATATAGTATAGTGGTGTAGTGTTTACACTACATTATAAAATTATACTCTAATATCACAAAATAACACTATACCATAATATTATATAACTACACAATGAAATTTGTTTAAAATAGTATAAAAAATAATATTATAATATGATAATATAATATAACATTATACTATAATACTACAATATGACACTATATTATAACATTACAATACTACACAATAATATTATACTATAACACTACGACCTATTTGTTTCTAAGGTTAAATTTAACAATATTAAAATTAAATTTAGATAGAAATATTTTTTTATTAAAAATTGTGAATGATGTGAAATAAAGTTAATTACTATGTTGGGATATGTGAGAGATATGATATAAAGTTAATTATTATATTGAGATATGTGAGGAATGTGATATAAGTTAGTTATTATTTTAATAATGTGTGTAGGATATGAAATAAAGTTAATTTTTAATATTAAATTTTATGTGTGATTGTAATATGCCTGATTAAAATTAAAACAGGTTATTTTTAACTGCCAAACAAACAGAGCCACATAGTAACATTATATTACATTTTTACACACAATATTATAATGTTATACTATCAAAATATACAATAATACTATAAAATTATACTATAATATTATATCATAATACTATACTACAACACATAAAATTATAATAATGCACTATAATAATAAAAACTATAATAATATATTATAATAATGCACTATCACACTGTAATATAATATTATATTATAATAATATACTATAATCTATTACAAAATTATAGTATAATACTATACTATAACACCAAACAATAACATTACAATATAACACTATAATATAATCTTATAGTAGTAATATCATATTATAATATTATAACATTATATTATAATATAATTATAGTTTCGTTTATTTTGAAGTTAAAAATTAATTTGATTTAATTTTAACCTAGCATATCGCATCACACATAAAATTTAATATTAAGTTAACTTTATTTTACATCCTACACACATTACTAAAATAATAACTAACTTATATCACATCCCTCACATATTCTAATATAATAACTAACTTTATTTCACATCATTTATAATTTTTAATAAAAAAATATTTATATCCAACTTTAATTTTAACCTCGTTAAATTTAACCTTATAAACAAACAAACCTATATATAATAACAATATACTATAATACTATACGATAATATTATAAGTGCACTATAACACATAATACTACACTATAATAAGATTATAACATTACACTATAATACTATGCTATAAATACTACACTTTAACACTATCACATTATACTATAATACTATACAATAATTTAATCTATGGGAAAAGGCTCCACCTGATGTCGAGCTAATATTTCTACATTAAAATAACATTGAAGTCAATAGTTCAATCTCTTTTCTGTAGGCTCTGTTTGGTTGAAGAAAATAAAGATAATTTAAAAAAAAATTTTTTTTTTTTTTTTAAAATATGTATAATATGAAATAAAGTGATTATTTAATATTAGAATTAGTGTTAGTAAGATATAATTTTTTTAAAAAAATAAAATAATGTTTTTAATTAAAAAAATTTTAGTCATGCCAAAAGTAGCCGTAGTTTTTTATTTATTCATAATCTTTTGGGACAATTTATTCTACAACTTCATACATTAAAATATCACGATGAAAATATAAAAATACCTTTATTGAAACTATGTTACTATTAAATGGCAACCAAAGGGAAAGGCGAGATAAATGGGAGCTGAAAGAAAAGATAAATTTCTATTCATGCCTTATTAAAATGATATTTCCTTTTTTATACACTAATATTTTTTCTTTGTAAAAATTATACAATTTTTTTTCATATTTTTTAATATAAATATATTTATTAAAAATTTAAATAAAATTATAAATTATATATATTTAATTTCATTATTTTTAAACATTTATTAATTTTTGTATATAAATATTTCACAATAAAAATAAAAAAACATTAAAATTTTAGTTAATACTTAATCACAATAAGTAAATTATGATTTTATATAAAAAGATTTATATGTTTATATATACAAAGTAAAATTAATTAAATTTAATGATTTGTATTTTAATATAATAGTCGGATAATGCAATTTGGCTATTGTTCATGGTATGAATTTTTTGGGTACCACGGGAAGTTATTCTATTGGGTTTGTATCAGTATGACTATTTTTATTATACAAGATTTTCTTTATATATTTTACATATATATATATATATATATAATATTTTAAATATATTTGAAAATTTTAAATATATATTATTATAAAAATAACAAGTAAATTATAAATTAAATCAATGTTATTACAAATTAGTTTACTTTTTTGCATTAAATTTAAATAAAGAAATAAAAAATACTTTTTATAGAGTTAATGGAAAGAAATTTATTTTAATATTAAAATATGTGTAGGATGTGAAATAAAGTTAATTTTAATATTAAAATTTATATTAAACGTAAAATAAAATTAAATTTTAAAATTAAAATTTGTGTTAAAGGTAAAATAAAATTATCAAAATTTATAATAAGTTTAAAATATTATTAAAATATTATTTTTACTAAATTTAACAACACAAGCCCTTTTAGTTCTCATAATAAAATCTTAGCGTACGGCAAGTCTGTTGTTCCAAGCATATGCTCAGCCCTAGACCAGTCCACGCCAATTAGGGTTTGTGCCATTCGCTACTTCGATTTTCCCGCTCCACTGTGAAGTTTCTTTGTGCTTTAGCTCCTGTTGCACATACGCGTTCTCCATCAAACCATCGTGTCATCAACAGAACAGATAGCATTTTACATATTCTGTGATAGTCTTCTTTATCTTGGTTTCATGCTCTTTTCTTTCATGGGGCAGATCTCTTGTTATCGTTTTCTCTTCCCGTTTTAGACCAACCTTTTGGGTCAGCTTTTGCATATCGGCTATATCTTTTTTTCGAAGAAGATACTTTTATGACATCTCTGACGATGATAGAAAGAGAACTTTTATTTTTTCGAGCTTGACAAACTCTGCTATGTGGAGAAATTTTTGGGGGACCTGAACTAAGGAGAAATAGTCATCTCTATCTGTTTGTTTAGTTAGTTTTATGATTGTTCCTTTTAAATATCACCTTATAAAAGGACTGGGCTTAAACATTTTTGTGACTAAGATTGAATTCGTTGAATATATGTGTTTGAGGAAATCTTTCTATAGTAGTTTGACAGTTAGTCAGATTTTTCATAGTATATCTCCTATAAAGAACTAAACTTTTATCTTGGTTGGATATGATTCGCCAAAATGACATTTCTAAAGAATGTTGTTGCCTTTTGTTTGTTGTGCTTGTTAATTTGGGTTGGGAGCTAATGCCCATACAGTTTATTTGAAAATTGTTTGATTTGCGTATAATATATATCTATTAATTATGTTTTAAAAGCTATGCATAGATTAGTGGCTAAATTCACAATTTGAAAATACTATCATATATAATCATATGCTTATATATAAATAAGATCAAGCAAACTATCATAAATACCAAGTTTTATCTCAATTATGCAAGAAATAAATTATTGTTACATTACAATAGTTAAAAACTAGGGGCAGATCTAAATGTAAATTTGGGAGTATAACTAATAAATTTGTAAATGAGGACTTTATAATAAAATCATCAAATATATAAGTATAGCACCCTCATCCTGAACGGCTGAACCCTAGCCCCCCTCCGGCCACTCCGTCTCTGTCATTTCCATATCCCACATCCTAGCTATCGGCGACTCGCAGCGACGCCGACGAGACTCTCGCGGTTCTCCGGCAACGCCGACGGCCCGACGCGGTCTCGCGGCTCTCGCTGCTCTTGCTGCTCTCGCGGCTCTCGCCGAGTCGCCCGACGCAGTCTTGCTCCGCCCCTTCGACCCTTCGCCCCTTCGCCCCTTCGCCCCTTCGCCTCCGGAGACGAATCCGACGACTCCTGCTCCGCCCCTTCGCTTCGCAAGCTGATCCAAAGGTCACTGTCCTCCAACAGCCCGCTCCACGGCTTGTGCTCCCTCGTCGAGCAACTCCCTATCAAGTGGGTTTCTCTTCCTCCAACTCTGTTAAAAGATCTCATTTTACTTGAGTTTTAACTGGTGAATTTTTTGAAGAATCTTGCTGTTTATCTGGAAGCTTAGTGGAGATATATCTTTGATCATTTGTGTTAATTTAAAATAGAACTATTTATCAACAAGATTATATTAGGTTATATTTAAAAATTATTTGTATTAGATTAAATAACATTATTACGATTTTTATCAGCAGAAAGTCACCCTTGGATGCTATAAAATAATGTTTATTGCATTCTATAAAATATAATTATTTTTTTATGTTTAAATTCAAGTTTTTTCAATTCATATATTTATTGTATGTCGTGGAAAAAAATTTTAAGCAAAAATCAATTTTCAATGAAGAATCATAAACTAAACAAAATGGTCGTCAAGATATTTTGAGTTGCTCAAAAAACAAAAAATAAAGGTTGGATGTTAATTTAAATGATTTCCCAGCTGACTCAGGACTACGTCCTAAAATTTCAAGTTATCATCCAAATGATCAAGATAAGATACGGAGAGTATATTTACAGAAGGGGCTATGTCAACCTCGTCAACATAACTTCCCACAAACAAAGATTGACAAATTATCACGGAAATTTTGCACTTCATGATTTAATGAGTATGAAAATTGGTTGGAATATAGTATAGAAAAAGATGTTACCTTTTGTTTATGTTGTTATTTATTTAGGTCTGATTTTGAAAAGTAAAGAAGTGAAGATGCATTTGTTTCAGAGAGTTTTAATAGTTGGAATAAAAAAGATCTATTTCAAAAGCATATTAGAGGACCAAATAATAGTTATAATCAAGCATTAAAGAAATGTGAAGACTTAATGAAGCAAAATCAACATATTGATATTGCTTTATCGAGGCAATCAGACCAGGCTAGAAGATTATATAGAAATAGATTGACTGCATCAGTTGATTTCATTTGATTTCTTTTACGTTAATGTCTCGCCTTTCGGGGTCATGGTGAGTCATAACTTCTAGCAATCAAGAAAATTTTCTTGGACTTCTTAAATTCCTTGCTGATCATGATGAAGCTATAAAAAAAACATTCTGCAAAATGCCCCAGAAAATCTTCAATTAATTGTTCCAAATATTTAAAAAATATATTATTCATGTTGCTGCAACTGAAACTACAAATGCTTTATTAAGGAGCTTAGAGATGAATTATTTGCTGTGATAATAGATGAGTCATGTGATGTGTCAAATAAAGAATAGATGGCCATGGCTCTACGATTTGTTAATAAAGAGGGAAAGATAGTTGAGAGATTCCTTGGAATAGTACATGTTAATGAAACGTTATTATTATCACTTAAGATATTAATGGAGTCATTATTGATGAAATATGGGCTAAGTATTTCTAGAGTTCGAGGCCAAGGATATGGTGGTGCAAGCAATATAAGAGGTGAATTTAATGGACTTAAAAGTTTAATTTTAAGTGAATTTTTTGCTCATCAATTGCAGCTTACACTTGTGGCAGTCACGAAAAATCACATCCAAGTGACATCTTTTTTCAGTTCAATTGCTATATTACTAAATGTTGTTGAAGGATCTTGTAAACGACATGATATGATTCGAGAAAAAAGAATTGCTGAAGTTAAAGAGGCATTTGGAAATGGTACAATTTTGAGTGGACGAGATTTAAATCAAGAAAGAAGTCTCAAAAGGCTAGCAGATGTACGTTGGGGTTCTCATTTTGGAACTATATTAAATATCATTATCATGTTTTCATCTATAATTGATGTTCTTGACTTTATAAGAGAAGATGGATTGACTTTTGAGCAAAAGGCTGAAGCTATTGGCCTTTTAGATGTGATCCTGAGTTTTGATTTTACATTCAATATACATTCAATGAAAGCAATATTAGGAGTTACCAATAAACTATCTGTAGCATTATAAAGAAAAAATCAAGATATTATAAATAACATGAAATAAGTTGAAATTTTCAAAAAACGGCTACAAATGATGAGAGATAATGTATGGAAAAATTTACTGGAAGAAGTTTCTTTATTTTGTAGCAATCATAGTATTGAAGTTGCTTGTATGAATGATATGCATATGCTTCGAGGAAGATCAAGGAGAAAAGCTTCAGAGATTACAAATTTGTATCACTATTAAGTTGATCTATTCTATAATATTATAGACATACAACTTCAAGAGTTAAATGATCGTTTTACTGAGACAACTACTGAATTACTTATTTGTATGAAGTCATTATCCCCAAGCAATCTATTTTTTTCTTTCGATAAAGTTAAGTTGGTTAAACTTGCTCGATTTTATCCATTGGATTTCTCTTCAGTTAATCTTTTGAAGCTTGATAATCAACTTGACAATTATATATTTCATGTGCGCAGCAGAGATGACTTTGCTTATTTGAAAGGAATTGATAATCTTGTTGAAAAATTGGTGGAAACAAATAGACATATCATTTATTTATTAGTCTATTTGCTTATAAAATTGGTATTGATTCTTCCAATTGCCACTGCAACCGTAGAAAGGGCATTTTCAGCAATGAATATAGTGAAAAGTCGACTACGAAATAAGATGAGTGATCTCTGGATGAATGATTGCTTAGTTACATTTATTGAAAGAGATATATTCAGCAAAGTTGATAATGAGTTGATTTTGCAATACTTTCAAAATATGAAAAGTCGCCGAGGTTAATTGTAATATCATTTCATTGTATTTGGAGTTTATGTAAGACAAATTATTTATATTAGTAAGAATTTTAAATTTTTAATATTTTTAAAATTTAACTTTTTATAATTTTTATGATATTATAAATAATTTTTTTGACCACCCGGCTTGAGGTCTTAGCTCCGCCACTATTAAAAACGCTCATACTTTGTTACATTGCAACAGTTAAACATGCTCATTTGAAAGCTTAGAATTTATTGAAAAGGACCTTGATATAATCTACAAAATCTAACTCAAACCAATGCTAGAACACTTCTAGGGTGCTTGATCCAAGGAAAATACAAAACTTGAAAAATTAAATGGGAGAGGATGCATCTTTGAGAAAGTTGTCCTTATGTAGGCAAGGCGGAAAAGCTAATACCTATGATGATAGAGACACGTTGCTATCAAAGAGTGTAGATAAAGGTAATCACGAATGTGAAAGTCTATACTGAAATGTAAATTAAACATTTGGCTTTCATAACAACTGTATTGAATTGCAATAAAAGGAAGGGAAGTTTAAAATGAATAGTATAAAAACTAAGCTTTATTTTCATGATTTTCTCCTAGCTCAGTGGGGAAGAAGTTTACTTGGGTATCAAGGGTCTTAAGTTTGAACCACACTTTCACATTATATTTCAAGTGAATAGGGGAAATTGTAGTGCCTAGGAGTAAAAAAAAAAAAACTATCCTGAAAAATATGCCTTATTTTCTAGTCCAATTTCAGCTATTGCAAGTTTTACCTTAAGGCTTAGATTCTCCACATTTTAACATGATGTTGAAATGAAATTATCCCAAATGAATTTCCAACATTAAAGTTTGAAAATTATCTTGATTATGACAAGAATATAACAAGGTTACATAATATAAAATGCAGACATAAGCTTGAGATCTATAAAGCAAAGATGAGCATTATTTTAAACCAACTAGTCCAAGAAGTACAGGAAGCTAATAAATAAAGTTTTTGAAATTAAAACAAGTGTCATGAAGCTGAAATATTTTAATATAGTTGAAGTAACTTGGCAAGAAAGCCTTTGATCTAATGACACTAGTAATAATGGTACTCACTTTGAGGTGGGGTATCAACTAAGGTTCTCCTCAAAACACGACAATGATCACTTTTTCTTTGAGCTGAGAAACATTTGTGTAATCAAGAATATCAAATGATCTCACGCTTGGCAAACCTTTCATTCAATCCTCACCTCTCCATCATTCGGGTATACTCAAGTGGGGAAAGATAATCTTGACTCAGGTCTGACCTATACCTCCCATGTGAATGGTAATCCTTATAGGACATAATGTGAAAAGTAAAATGATGATGTAAATGGATGCGTGAAAGTGACTAATGCAGTTTTATGTGACATGATGCGTTTCGAAATAAGAATCACCTATAGTTTAGGGTCCATAGAGTAACCTGGCTCTTATACCAATGTAAGACCGAAAATATTAATATCTACTATCACACAGATGCATTGCTATCAAAGAGCGCAGGTAGGGGTAACTTAATTATGAATATAAAACCCTATGCTGGAATTTAATTTAAGATTTTGGTCTTTAAACATGTTGAGTAGCGGCCCAACTCGATCGGTTTAGATCTATTCTAGGCAAAATTTGGACCCAAACTGATCATGGTTGGTTCCATCATTTTGGGAACCAAAATCGAACCAAATAAATTTAGTTTGGGTTTGGTTTCGGTTTGATTCATTCTCTTATTTAACAATAGATTAAGGAATAATTGTAGTATCAGATTATATTAAAAGGATTTAAATACTATGAATTACGACTATTATTATAATGCAGATCCAATAAAATATGAATGCAATTTTTACCACGCATTTATTTTGAAAAAAATTTATGTTTAATAAAATAGGAATACAATAAAATTAATAAATTATATAATATATTTATTCTATCAAATTTGTATAATTTAACGAAAGTGTTACAATGCAATATAAGTTATAAAATAATAGTATTAATAAAATAAAGTAAACTTTTAATTTAGTGTTAATGAATATAAATAAATTAAATTATTTAATTTTTTTCATAATAATATAAACTTGTTGCTTAGTAATAAAATAAAGAACTCAATTTGTATAATTATTAAATTGAGTATTCGGTTTGTTTTTAGCTCTCGAATGCTAGAACCGAGAACTGCACCGAATCATTCGATTCTAAAAATTTTAGAACTGGAACAGAAACTGATTCAATCAATTTCGATTTGATCTCGGTTCTTCAGGTATTTTTGCATACCCATATATTGTTTAGTACAATAAGAGGAAGGGAAATATGAAGGAGTAGTATAAGAATTAAGTCTGAACAGTACTCCACTTTTAGCTCGTGCTTGTTTTATCATAAAGCTCAGACTTTTCTCGATTTAACATGATGCAATCCAAATGATTCCCCACGTTTTTAGCTTGAAAATTTTTTAATTATGATGAATATAAAAAGGCTTCGTAATTTAAAATGGAGACCTTCGTTTGTATGCTACCTGAAGATTTGCCTACATGCTCGACGCCGTGATTGTATTGGTGAACCGTTAACTACATTTCGGTCGTGGTAATCTTGTTGATTCATGATCTTCCCGCTTCTTTCATCCGACTGCTACCATCCGTATCTCTTCCGCTCGATACTATTGACGTTCTTTGGGGAGATTCTTTTATAAGCTTTGATTGGTTATAGTGAAGGTAAAATATAGTTGTTTTTTAGGGTTTTGAGTTGGTCGAGAAGGAAGAAGTTTGTTCGATGTTATCATTTGTCGTTAAGGCATATAATTGCAAGAGGGATTTATGTAGATTACTAATCTTACAGCAAAAGGCTCAAGGGAAATGAAGAAGTCAGACCATATCAATTTCGTTTTGTGCTAAAAATTTGATCTTTTGTAAAGCCCTTTTCAATACATGGTCTTAAATTTATTGATATGTGTCTAGCTCGGTAACTTCGATGCAGACCTAGGATGTTTTCTATATCTCCTTGGTGTTCTTTCCGTGAACCCTTATCCCCACCCAGTGCTCTTTCTTCATTGCCAATTATCTCATGTATCCTCAATTTGAATTGTCAAAGTAGAACTTTGGAACTTTCGTGAGTCGTGGTCGAAGAGGGTAGGGAGTCCTAGGATATGGGATCCACCTCCAAGCTTTTAGGCCTGATGAGAGGGGCACAAAGATGAATTGTCTCACATCAAAAATAGAAAGAAAGTTTTTGAGTTATATAAATAATAATGTGACCTTAAAATATAGAGTTGCTTTTTTAGGGTAAAATCGTAAGACTTGTTTGGTTTGAGGCCAGGCTATGGTCAAGTGGCCTCTAATGACCTCCAACCACTTTATTAAAAATAATAATAATAATAATAATAATTAAATATAATGTGTTAAAAATTGTGTAGAATATAATATAAAGTAAATTTTTTATATTAAAGTTTATGTATTAAGCTTGAAAAATGAAAAATCTCTTTAATAAAATAATTGGAGCATGACTAAAATGGTTTTCAACCAAACATAAGGATGAAAACTTCACAATTAAGCATGTTTGGTCTATCATAGTTACGGGATGAGTGATCTCCTGGGAAGCACCTCAAGTCATGCACACCCCTATAGGCTAAAACAAAAATGGATAATAACTTTTCATTTGAATCATAGAGCATTATAGAAACTACTCCTTTGGGTTGAGGCATTGATGCATAATTTTAACTTGGACCAGTTTTTGTTTGTTTCAGTATGTGACTTGATTCCAAAACTTTGTTCCCCTTTGAGAAATATTGTGATGGCTAATTTTGCTTGCAAAATGAATGGTAAATGATATGTGTGTTTATTATCTTTTTTTTTTTCATTACAAATCATTCAATTTTGATCTCCTTTCCGTGTGGTTGCTATATGGATATTGTTGGTTTCTCAAAGTTTGGGCACTCTCTCTCTCTTTTTTTTTTTTTTGTTTTTATCTATTTATTTCTTTTTTGCAGAAGATTGCCAAGGGCCACATTGTTCTTTTAGAAGTTGCTTAATAGCTGCTTTAAGTTGTCTGTGTTTTGTTGTTATTTGTTCATCACTCTTATTAAACTAATTGTTTTAACAATGTTTTTTCTTGGTCTGGGGTTTCCAAAAATAAGGGATATGGTGATTAATAAGCATGATCTTGGCTCATTAGCATTAATAGAGAGCCTTGTTTTTTCATATAGCTGAATGTACAAAAGAATTTATTGTAACTGAACCTAACTAGTTTGGAAAAAGGGCGTTGTTGTGTGCTATAGTAGTGTTGTTTATTTGAAAACTGTTTCATTCTGCATGCCAGAAAGCTTGCTCTTTGACTTCTTGAAGCTTATTCATAGTTGTTGTCTTTATCTCTGTGATTTGGGAAATTATATTTTAGTTGATGCTTTCTGCACTTTTTCCAGTCCATAATATTAGCATATTTCTGGATTCTTACCATTGCCATTGAATGTGTTTTGGGAAACATATTCTTGTTATTATCTGGGGAATTGTACTGCAGCTCCCTTCTAATGATATTTTCTTCTTATTAAATTTATCTCATGCTCTTTTCTCTCTCTCATAGTAGCATAACTGATACTTCATTTTTTTCCAATCCAGTTCTTTGATTTCTCTTGTTCTTAACTCATGGATAGTCAGCCAACAGAACCTGTGAGCTATATTTGTGGCGGTAATCTATCTACCAATTCTCTTTCTCTTTCATTTTTTCCCGTCTTTGTCTGAGAGATTATGCATCTAGCTGCTTACTGTTGTTTGTGCTGTATAGTCATATGATTGAACATTCTGTTATTCAGATTGTGGAGCAGAGAACACCTTGAAGCCTGGTGATGTGATCCAATGCAGGGAGTGTGGATATCGGATTCTGTACAAGAAGCGCACACGCAGAAGTACGTGATTTCCAATTGCCTTCCAGTTGTAGTTTTAATATGGTTAAACCAATCTCGTTTTTTTTTTGGTTTTTTGTTTTTTCCCACTTTTCTTTTCCTTTTTTTCATTTTTTATAAAATTTTATATTGATATTTATGACCTGACTTAATTTGTTTCTTAGGTTTATTAGTAAAAAAGCATCGTTAAAAATAATTTAGACATTAGGTTAAGCCATTAAGGATGCAAAATTATCCAAACTCATAACCCAAGCTTAAACTCTTATGTTAACCCTGTTGAAGTGTTTTAAATTAAATTGGTTATTTGAAACTTTGTCTTTGCGGTTGGGTTTTATCAGGGTTGGTGGTTGGCATAACATGCACACAAGGGCTGTTAATGATGATAATCTCAAGCAATTGAATCAAAAGTTTTTGATCCGATCTCAAGTTTAAAAGAAGTGTTTTATTTGATCTTGATTCAATCTAGCGTTGGCTTATTGGTTATTGATTCTAGTTCAATTCGAGCCAAGAATTGATCAGACTTCCTACCAATTTTCAATTTTTCATTCAAATTTTTACGCAATCATGTATCATTTGTAAACTTGGTTGGTCATTCTTAAATTAAAGATTAGCAATAAAACTGAAAGTAAAATTGATTAGCAGATTTGATCAAAGGTTACGAGAAATTGTATTGATCAAAATCTTGCATCATAAGAACAACTTGTTAATCGGCTTGCTTGAATTGAATCGATGTTGATTCGATCCAAAATTCAAAATTTGATTTAACTTTCAATCGATCTTTGACCTTTGATCTTTGATATTTGAGCAAAATTAACAGCCATGTACACAAGTTTTTTTTGTGGTTTTGTGGACATTGTATTTTTTGTGAAATCCATAGGAATAAAAGAATATCAAAGATGTAGCTAAACTCTAGCTATGATGACTCATTAATGAGGTAAAAGTTATTTATATTGGCCTAGTTTTCCATTATAACTCATTATTAATAACTTGGCTATTACAATTTTTCTCAAGAAAAACTCTATTTATGCTAATATTAGTACTTCATTGTTTCCATCAACCAAATATGATTCATAACAGAATTTTGAAGAAAGAAGTGAAGGGATGTAGAAGATGAGGAAAACAAGGAGGCACAGATTTCATTAGGGGAGTTATTTTAGTTCATGTAAAGTTAGAAAAAAAGTATGAGTTATTTATAGAGTTCCTCATGCAATCAATAAGAAAAAGTTCTACAAATTGCAAATCTAATGAAAGATGGATACCAACAATAGCGACAATAATGAATATGAACACTATAATCTTAAACTAGTTGTGTATGGGTATGCGGATTTCCTTTTCTATTCAGGTTTTTGAACGCTCTCCACAAACACGTCATTGAAGGTTGTTAAGATATAATGTTGTTTTTCAATTATCAAAACCAGAGTACCCTCTTTTCTATAACGTAGATAGAGTTGCTTAACAAAGCGGTTCAACTCAAAGCCAATCCAAAATGGATTGGTTCTTACCAGTTTTCAGTTTAGAACTGGTCTGAGGTGGTTCTTCCTGCCTTTTGGATTGAATTTGGTCTGCAACTAGATCAGGTATGGGAAAATGGAAATGATTTGGTTCCCTTTTTTATTTTATGTGCTATGTGGGCTAGTGCCTAGCTGCATGCAGTTGGCTTGGCTTGTGCTGCTTTTTTAAAATGAATGCTTTCTGAGGCAATGCTCAATTGAACATTGCCTCATGCAGTGCTCAATTGAATATCATACTGGTCCTTATGGCTGGGAAGTAATATCAAATAGTTCCACGATTTTCAAAAAATACTATCGTAGTTCTTGAGGTTGGGGAATAATATCAAATAGATTATTCTGCCAAAAAATATTTTTAGACTTTCAAAAAATAATTTCAAATATGAATAAAAAGGATATTTTGCTATTTATTTTTCCCTTCATATCACCCTTTGTTAGGGATATTTTAGTAATTTTAATATAAAATACTAAAAATGCATTCTTTTAGACATATATGATAAAAAAAGTTTGGTTAAAAGGGACCCCTTGTGAAATGGTTAAGTTGAGCTTACCGACCCATTTGAAAAATTTAGCAAATCTTGGGGATCAAGATGCTGTATTTTGAAAATCGTGGACCCATTTGATGTTACTTTCTAACGTCTAAGACTTACATGATATTTATCCTTTTTTAATTTATTTTTAAAACATAAAATTTTGTTGTAAGAAGCCATCAACCTCTCAAAATTTATCTCATCTACTAAAGACCCAAGCTCTAAATTTCCTCGTACCTTTAATCCCCCTATGCACAATGGGAAGCGGACTTTGTTACATAGAAAAGTTTGCCTCCCATGACTTTTTGCTTTCAAATGTTAGCAAAAGCATAGCGGATGTTCATAGTGTGTCTTCCAATGGTTCATCTTGTCTGAAAATTAAGAATGTAATCTCATATATAAATAGGGTTTGGTAACCCATGTAATAGCAAAGTAAGAAATATTTACAATCATTACTTCATATGTGATGGCTGATACTCATTGATTTTACAAAAAATATGCATTTCTTTGATTTCCAAAGAGACAAAAAATAAACTGTAGTTTTTCTGCCTCTTCTCTAAAAAGTGCAATGAAGAATTCTTTTCTACTGCCTCTTTTCTTGCTGCAGTTGTTCAGTATGAAGCGCGTTGATAGTCTGCTATGAAATATGATTAGCAGAAGTAAAAGATTATTAGCTGTGTCATGTGGATGTGCAACAATGGCCGTTTTGCAGGTGCAAGCTTTGTTCTTCTGGCAATCTCTTATCACTGTTTCAGATTAATAAATGTTTTATTGTAGTCGGGCAGTTGGGGAAATATTTTTATGGCGTCAGTTGTAGACTATTTGGTTGTTGTGGATTGAATTCAGTACACTGTTTGTGTTTATCTGTATAATTTACTTTTGAAATCTTTTTAAGGAGCGTTTGATTCGATATTATCTTAGTGTTATGTTATGTAATTTCTATATCATCACATCTAGATGTCATCTTGTGTCTAATAAATTTATAATTTAATAAAAAATTTTTTATAGATGTCATTAAATCAAACAAATAAACTTATTTATACTATATAATGAAGAATGGAGGTTGATTTTTGAACTTTCTAAAATATTCTCTTCTTTCTGTTCCTATCCCCTTTCACTTTATTTCTCTATCCTCTCCCTTCTGTCCTCTCCTGTCATCACTCTCTTTCTTTCTTCTCTCTCTCTCATGCTCCTCTCTCTCCTCTTTCTCTTATCTTACATCTCATAATTATAAAATAAATTTATAAATTTGTTTATATAATAAAATAAAATTATTTAATAATATATATTAATTTATTTATATTAATAAATATAGTAATTAAATTTAATTGAATCAATTTTATTATAAATAACATAAATTTAAATAAAAAATTAAAATTAAGTTTGAATTAAGTAAAATATTAGTAAGTTTAAAATAAATTTAAAATTTAAAAAATAGTGTATGACTTTTAATTGATAAAATAGTAAATATTTTATTAAAATTTATATTAATAATTAAATTTTATAAATGTTCTAATCACTATTGTTAATAATCAAATAATATTTAAATCTTCAATTATATAATTTGAAAAGAAATAATTTTTATTATTTTTTTAAATATAATATAAAAATCACGAAATTTTAATTTAAGAATTAAAATGTTAAAATTAATTGAAACTTGATAATTTAATTTTTTAATTATGAAAAACTTTTTAATTGATTTAAATTAATTAATTTTTTAAATTTAAAATTTAATTGAGTTAATTATATATTTTTTTATTATATATATATTATACATATATTAAAATACAAGTAAATTAAAAAAATATTATTAAATAAAAAAGTTTACATATAATAATTAATTTAATTTACATTCTATTTAATTTTAAATTATTGAGACAGAAAATTCTCAACAATTATAAGTTTTAAAAATTAATTTTATGTTAATAATTTTTAAATATTTATTTTATTTTATTGATATCTTAAATTTAAATTATAAATAATTAAAATTTTACTTTATTATTAATTAATAAAATATTTAATTAATTCAAAAACTAAATAGACAAAATTAGTTCATATTATAAAACTGTTGACAAAGAGAATGAGAGTTCTGAGAATTAGCAGCACGTAACTTATTTAGTCCAGAATTTGAGTGTCAGAGAAATAGAAAACACAGGGATTTAAAGAGGTTTAGGGAGGAATTTTCTTACACCCACCGAGGCGTCAATGAGAGTGATTCTACTAAAGACAAAAAGATTTAGTTAGAAGACCATACAGGGTGGATTACAAATGTTGTCCCCGACGTTTGATAGGGAGCTCTCTTCTAGCTTTTGCTTCACCTATTTTCCTCTTTCCTTTCTCGTGTCTCATTCAGAAGTATTTATAGGCGAATTGTATTAGAGTTCGACGGGTTCTCTGGAGGGGACACTAAATATTTCTATCAAATCCATGCCAGCGGTGCCGACACTGTCGGCCTCTGGAGAGACCGCCAGTAGTGGATGGAGCACTCGACTTCTTGATCTTTGCAACCCATGAGAATTGGGAGCCATGTTGACATTTGTTTATTGAGCCCATACCGACGGCACCGACACTGTCGGCCTCCAGAGAGATTGCCAATAATGGCTGGAGCATCCTTGGTTGGTGTGACTGGTGGGAGTTTGCGCTAGTGGAAGCTGTGTTGTCATGGCGATCTCCACTGGGCTTAAATAGCGACAACTTTGGACAAACATCGCGGCCGATGTTATAGTTGGTGCGGATGCCCAAACATCGTGGTTGGTGTTGAGGAAGGCCGAACCAGTGGGATCGATGTCCGATCCTTCTATTAACATTGTTTGTATAGTTGATACTTGTGTAACGATGTTATTGATTTATGCATAAAACATATTGCTGTGCACAAGGCACAATATCATCTATTCTCATATATAAATAAATAATATTAGATATTATTTTCAGTCTGGAATTGAAGTTAATTCAACCTGAATTTAGTTCTAGGTGGATTCAGTAACTCAAAAGAATTGGATCAGACCGATTTCTGTGGATGTAGAATTAGTTAAATCAGTGATTCTGCCAATTTAGTAACTTGCTTGAGGAATTGATTAAAACCCTTTTTTTCTTGAAATTGATAGAGGAGCAGTTAAATAAGTGGAACCAAACTTGGTAAATTAGTCTAGTTCATTCCGCCGACCACCTCTAAAACGTAGATGTCACTCTAAAAATAAATTGTCAAAATGATTCCAAGCCGTTTTGTCAATTAAAAAAAATAAAATGATTAAAAGATTATTAACCCTAATTTGAAAGTAAACTAGCGCTTTTCGGTGGCTTGCTAATGAATCGATGGAACTTCCATTTCTTACTGAGGAATTCTTGCAACCTTACACACCTTCTGCAGCTTCACGCCCAAGCCATAGTTCAAGGCCTGCATCCCCACCACCAACATCTCTCCTGCCAAATCCTCAACCTGTATCAGCGACTCGGCCTTACCGAGGACGCCCACAATCTGTTCGCCGAAATTCCCAATCCAGACATTGTCTCCCTTGCCAGCCTTATCTCCCTCCACTTGAGCTGCAATCAGCCCCAAAGAGCCATCGCTGTCTTCTCGGACATCTTTCTTTTGGGCCTCCAACCTGATGGTTTCACCGTCGTTGGAGCCCTTTCTGCTTCTGGCCGGCTCGGTCATCTCCGTCTCGGAAAATCGGTGCATGCTATGGTCTATCGCCGTGAATTGGGATCCGAAACTGTCGTCGGAAATGCGCTGATCGACATGTATTCGAGAAACGGGATGATTGTGTCTGCTGGGATTGTGTTTCAGCAGATGGATGTCAGAGATGCTGTCTCTTGGAGCACCATGCTAAATGGTTATGCCAAATGCATTGGGGCGGCTTCTGCACGTAAGCTGTTTGATGAAATGACGAGCAGAGACCCGGTCTCTTGGACGGTGATGATCAGATGTCATGTGCAAGAAAAGCAGCCCATTCAAGCTTTGCACCTCTTCAAGAAGATGAGACTGGAGGGTCATCAGCCTACCGTGATCACCATTGTTGGGGTTCTTTCAGCTTGTGCTGATGTTGGAGCGTTGGATCTTGGGCGTGCACTTCATGGGTATGCTATTAAGATTGATTCAAACCTTAACGTTACTCTTTGTAATGCTCTGATAGACATGTATTCTAAAAGTGGGAACATTGAAATGGCAGAGGATATCTTCGATGGCGTTCCTTTCAAGGATGTTTATACGTGGACCTCCATGATATCCGGTTTTGGAGTTCATGGGGATGCAAGACGAGCAATTGAAGTTTTTTATGATATGTTGAGTTCTGGCACTAAACCGAATCTGATCACGTTTTTAGCAGTTCTTTTAGCCTGCAGTCATTGTGGATTGGTTGCTGAGGGTAGAAAACTGTTTTATGAAATGAAAACTGTGTATAAATACAAGCCTCAACTGCAGCATTTTGGATGCATGATTGATCTGTTAGGTCGAGCGGGGCTTTTGAGAGATGCTGAATTGTTGATTCAAGATATGGGCATGGATGCGGATTGTGTGATATGGAGGTCTCTACTTAGTGCTTCTCTTGTTCATGGTGATTTTGTATTGGCTGAACTAGCAGGGAAGAAAATCATCGAGCAAGAACCAGATGATGACAGTGTTTATGTGCTTATGTGGAACATGTATGCTTCATCTAACAAATGGAAAGAAGCACTCGAGATGAGAAAGAAAATGAGAGATTTGAAGTTGTTGAAGAGTCGAGGATGTAGCTTGATAGAGGTAGATGGTATTATGCATGAATTTCTTGTTGATAACAAAATGCACTGTCAACAAGAAGAAATGAATTCAGTCATGGAAGGGATCGGAAAGCATTTGAGAACGACTTTTGATCATTTATTGCATGAAGAACATGCTTGAGAGATCCTGGAGATGGAAAAAGTTTCAATAAACTCGATTGATTAACTATTTTTTATTTTATGTCTGGGATCATATAGCATGTGTTCTTTTTGATCTATTTTGATCAGCATTCTCGTAATAAGCCGCCCTCTCTCATTGGAGTATGAAGAGATAGGGCATCAACAAATACATCTTACTAGTCTCATTGATTTAGATGATTCACAGCATATAGAACATTCTTCATATCTGAGTAGTACATACCTTTGTCAGTATTAATGTTTACTTTAATGTTCTATAAATCACTGAGAATGTAATATCTTGTGATCCAAACAAAGAAGCATTGTCCGCTTTAATTTATGAAAGTATGTGACTTGAGTACTTCTCAGGAGTTCACTCATTTCAGTGCTATTCTAGTTCAAACACATTTAACTACTGAGTCTCCTATCATTAGCCTCACGGTTTTCCTCAAAATACACTTCATCATTTAAGTTCTTGTTATTCACTTATACAGCTTAAGTACTTCTCTTCCTTTCCGATGTGGATCGATTCATTTCTGTGCTCTTCCCCCTTAAAGCCTGCCAAGACTCACTCCTTATCCAGATACTTCGGATTCAATCATATGGGAACCACCTCAGTGATCTCTTCTCATCCTTTTTGACCCTAGATCGTCTTTGTCATGACCTTAACTCGGCACCTGGGTCCAACATAGCAGATCAATTAGTTATAAGGGCTTAGCACCGGAGTGGCATGACAATGGATCTATAAACCTATAAACAATTAAGATGCATGAAAAATAGAGTTGTTGATAGGCATATATATTTTAAGTATTCTTTGTTCTTTATTTATTCACGATGTTACAACCTTGAGCGGTCCTTGAATTTGATTGTACACATGATCTCGGAAGGATAGAAAGGGACAACATGGAGTTCCAATGGAGTATCTCAATATTGAATATATTTGTTCGATTCTAGATGTTCATTTTCAGACTGGGCTTAGCACCGGAGTGGCTTGTTTGGTTGGAGGATGAATTTGGGAGATGTGTAGGATGTGAAATAAAGTTGATTTTAAAGTTGGAATTTGTGTTGGATGTGAAATAAAGTTATTAAAATTTATAATAAATTTAAAATATTATTAAGATATTTTTTTGCCAATTTTTGGCTTCATGCCAAACAAGGCTAAGATCTTGAGATCCGGTTAGAATGCGATATGCTAGTCTATCATAAATTTGGATTAAAAATTATGTTTTGAAAAGCACGATATTTCGCAATCAAAGTGGGACAATTTCTTATTAAAAATTTTATATGTATTACACAAGCATTCATTCATAAAACATTCAACAAAATGTATATATTCAATATTTAGGTCTCTCTGTATAATAAGTACACATCCAAGATTTATGTCGGTTTTCATGCTGAATCTCCAATTTTTAACTATTACTCTGCGGTCCCTTAATTCCTTATAGACATAACAAATCAACATTAAAATGTGACCTGGCGGTTGTGTTTATGTACAGGAGCAGTGACATATATGCCTCAAGAATTTTATCTTCTTTATAATTGTTACGTTAATTTAAAGTTAAGGCATACCATTTCATTTTTTGATCGCCAAATCTTGCTTACTAAGATATTAATTAGTACTTATTTTTTATTTTTAGTATCAATTTTCTTATTAATTTTAAGATATGTCTTGTATGTTATTTTGTACTTTATAAAGTTTCACCTATATTAAATAATAAAAGTTTGAAATAATTAACCTTTTCAACTTTTATAACTGACAAATTATGATTGGTGGATTGAAGGGTTGAAATGTATAATAAATGAATTAACCAAAACCCACCAACTTTTTTCCACCCATTCTCTAATATTTAAAAAAGAAGACAGATATGTAAATATTACAAGTTTGGGAACTGTGTTGGCAAAATTTTCTTAAAAGAATCATTGAACAAATTTTACAAAAATCAAACATAATAAACAATAGTGTAAATAATCAACGCCTCTCAGATAGATCTCTTATTCCACATAGATGACCTTATTTAGTTTGTGACTTAAAAAAGACTAACAACAAAAATAATTAAACTTTTATCTTACTAAGTAGAATCAGTAATATAAATCTTTTATTTTTATTGCACTCTATCAAATAATAATTATTATTTAGCTCTAAGTATATAAATTATTTCTTATAATTTATTGGTATGTCTTTTTTTATTTTCATCTTTCTTTTTTTATATGAGAAAGATCTAATAATTTAATTTTTTTACTAGAATTTCTATCATTTTGCTATTTATATATCCAAACTATCTAAGCTGACTCTATTTAAGCTTTTTTTCTATTGAGGCTATTTTTACATTGTTAACACCTAGATTCAGCATTGAATCTCAGCATACACATGACATCTAAAGGTTTTCTCTTTATTATCGTGAACGATGTGGATCATACCATATACTAATTCTTTTTCCCTAAAACTATAGAACAAAGGAGGCTCATCAGCAACGATGTTTGATTAATCATACTTTGCTTTTGTAGAAATCTATAACCATTGGCAACAATGTCTAGCTTCCTATAGCATCGACCACGATGTTTGATTATCCACAGCTTTCTACAATAATATTGGCCACGATATTCATTTACTTCTTCCTGTAATATTGGCTATGATGTTTAGTCATCCATAGCTTGCTGCCAATAATATCGGCCACGATATTTGTTTATCTACAATTAACGCTATCCCATCGCCTAGTGGAGACTGCCACATCTGTATAATTTTCACTAAGTTGTAGATTTCTGGTCACCAGTAGTTGATCATCCGATTCTCATTAGATATACAAATTAAAATCCGAGTGCCCTTGACACTATTAATGGTCTTCCTAGAGCTGGCAAGTGTGGGGCCGATAGTATGAAGCCGAAAATTATAATATTCCAGCCTGAAACCCGCTGAACTCTACTATAGCTCATCTATAAATACCTTTAGGTAAAGCTCCAAAAGGGGATGCACGACTAGATTTATGATCATCAAGGACAATTAAGCTTACAATCATCACAGATACACTAAGCTTGTATTCTTTCTTCTTTTTTCTTGTATTGGTCTTTTGGTCAAACCTTTTTCTCTAACTCTCCAGTGGACATAGGAGAAGCTATCCCCAAATCACTTTACATTCTTATGTATTTTTCTGAATGACTATTGGTTCCTCTGTGCCAGCGTTTCGAGCTAGAAATATTGTGTGCCACTAATTCTCAGAGCTTCATCCTTCTCCGTCAACATTTTATGGTAGTTATACTAAGAAAGAGAAAAAAGTTGGCAAAGCGCGCAAGACCAAACCTCTAGCCTAGAATGCTTGGGCCATTGGAGAGCCTTCTATTAGGGCTCCTAGAGATGATGGTTCAACCTCTGCCTTCAAGCTTTACGCTGGATCAACTTCCTCATTAAAAAGCATCAGGATGACAAAGTTACATGAGATGCTGGCAAATCTCACCAATCTTATCACTGGACTCACCGCTCAGCGCGCTGCGGTCCTTCAATGGACTCAGATATTCAATGCTATTGCTGATTTACTTCATCAGCCAATTTTGGTGGCTTCTGCTCCACCTCTGTCGGTTGCAGCAGATCCAGTTCAAGTCCCACAACCGGATGCGATCCTAGCTCAGAACCCTTCTCTGACTGCTGTGGTTCTTTCGCCACCTCCACAAGAATAGGGGGGGGGTTCCTCTTCCTTCAAGAATTCCCTCGGTTCAATCTTCTGGCTTCTCTCTCCCTCTAGGAGGCTCAACCCAATCTTCCTTATTTTTCACTTCTTCCTCCTTGTCCTATACTTCCAAAACCTGCTCTCCTCCATCTCGCCTTCTCTTCTTTCTTAGCTGGAGGGAATGCTTTCTTTTCTGACGTTTAGGCTCCCTAATATGGGCATAACATCTTCTATGGCCCTATTTGATAAACTAGCTGAACATGGAGTGCTCATAACCCGCAACCCTGAACCTCGCCGGAAAGTAAGGTCGACAAACATCATTCACGAGATTAAAGATGAACTCTGATAACTGGCATGCATGACATATCGCCGAAACCTCGAACATGATGTTTTATTACATAGGCATTCATCATCCTTGCCGAACCCTTGATCATGATGTTTCCTTATATAGGCCTGCATCATACCTACCGAAACCTCGATTATGATATTTCTTTACTTAGGCCTTCATCATCCTCAACGCGCCGTTGCCGGGTCCCAAGTCCCGGATGAGAAACGCGGAGGGTTGCGTTAGGCAGTCGACAGCCAGCGTAAAACTTGTCGAATCAATCATGACATGAATCCTTTAGAAAATTGCGTTAAAGCTAGGGCGTTCCCTGGAAGCGACGCGCTGTATTGCCTGAATACAGTGAAAAATGAGCAAGGGCCGCTGCATCGGCGCCCGGGTGTAGTGAAAAATGAGCAAGGGTCCCCACATCATGGACGGATGCGGGTAAAGAAGCTAGTTCATCATAGTAGAACTCAAGTAAGTAGGATTAGTTAGGAACTTGGAATATAGGCAGCCTGACGGGCAAGCTAATGGAGTTGGTGGATATTATGATTCATAGAAAGATTAATATTTTGTGCCTGCAGGAAACAAAATGGGTTGGAGAGAAAGCTAAGGAAATTGATGGCCTAGGTTTTAAACTTTGGTACTCTGGTAAGAATAAAAATAAGAATGGAGTGGGTATAATTCTGGATAAGAGCTTGAATGATCATGTAGTGGAAGTTAAGAGAAATTGTGATAGAATTATGGCTTTAAAAATTATAATCAATGGAATGATTATTAACATTGTAAGTGTGTATGCTCCCCAAGTTGGCTTAGATGCGAGCACAAAGGAAAAATTTTAGAATGATTTAGAAGAGTTAATACAAGAGATACCTCAGGAGG
>JAEMOT010001376.1:0-84966 GCA_019297695.1 Apostasia ramifera | reverse complement strand
TCAAAAAAGAAATACTTATATTGGAGATGTGACAATTGGTGATCAAATTGTCAAGAAGAGTGAGCGCTTTAGATACCTTGGATCAATTATACAAAATGATGGCGAAATAGATAATGACGTTATTAGCAGGATTCAAGCAGGCTGGGTAAAATGGAGAAATGCTTCTGGTGTGTTATGCGATAGAAAAATCCCATCCAAAATTAAGGGTAAATTTTATAAAACTGTAGTAAGACCAGCGATGATATATGGTGCTGAATGCTGGCCTGTAAAGAAGAAACATACAAATAAAATAAATATTGCAGAAATGAGAATGTTAAGATGGATGTGTGGATATACACGAAAGGATAGAATGAGAAATGAGTATATCCGAAAGAAAGTTGGTGTTGCACCAATTGAGGATAAACTTAGAGAAAGTCGGCTTCGATGGTTTGGACATCTAAATCGTAGGCCAATTGAAGCTCCAGTTAGAAAAATTGAGTTATTGGATTTTGCCCATGTACAAAGAGGAAGAGGGAGACCAAAGAAGACATGGCAAGAAACTATAAGGAGTGATCTTAGTTACTTAAACTTAGATAAGAATTTGGTAACTGATAGAGCGCAATGGAAACAAAGGATTCATGTAGCCGACCCCACCTAGTGGGATTAAGGCTTGGTTGTTGTTGTTGTTGTTGTTGTTGTAGGCCTTCATCATCCTCACCAAAACCTTGGTCACGATGTTTCCCTACAAGACTTCAACCTCGCTGAAACCTCAATCACGATGTTTTCCTCTCATACATAGGCCAAACAATTATTCCCAACTATGGGTTCTAAAGCTTGAGCCAAATTAGAAAGGCCTATATATTATCCACGATGTTTAGTAATTATGACTATCAAATCTTTTAATATTGGGGAAGTAACTCCTCCATGGTGAGATTCCTACTAGTACTATTACTTCTTTTTTGTGCAGATATTGGCAAAGAACTTATTCTAAAGCTAATACTGAAAAGATATTTATATTTTGAGTTCATTTATTATCAAAATTAGCAATTATGACTATTATAATTAAGCTACTCAACTGGATTTCATTCCAAGTCTATTATCTGATTGAGCTCAATATACTTTTTTTAGAATTTATTTTTCTAGTTGATATTTGGAATTAGTTATGGATAAATTGTTATCATTCACATTACATAGTAGAATTTTCAAAACTTACTTTCAGAATTGTTCATCATACAAGTCGTTGTAGCCATATAGAAATTTTATACAATATATGAACAAAATAGGTATGAGACAAATTGATTTCATTAATGCTCATCCTTATTTATGATTTTATATACAAGTATATCTTAGATCTATAAGAGTGAAATACTTTTAATGTTATCCAAAACATCAAATATCTGCTAGATAACCTTATCAGAATACTCTAACTCCTTTTTCCTATATGCGGGATTAGTAGTCAAGCAAGGAAGGGGGTCTTCTTAGCGAGGTAATTTGTAGTAATTTTTTAAAGTAAATGTTAATCCTTCTCAGGCCTTTCTAATCTTATTTAATCTATTTCCTCTACATTCTAAGCTGAGTTTGTAGGCCTTCACTGCTTCTGCTAATTTGGCTGTGATAGTATTCTGGTCTTTGCCCTCTTCAGCTTATCCTCAGTAGCTGATGGCATCCCTCGGAGAAGATTCTATTTTAAGTTAAGTCTTTTCTGCTTTTCATCTCTCTGGTGGAGGTGATTGGGTTACACAACTATCTGTTCTTCTGCCCTTTCCTAGGAATGGATTCCAAAATGACGGGGGGGTGTCGAAGTCCCTTAACCTCGATATATTGTTCATGTGTCTCATAATATTGGGAATAATAGTAGGTTATTTACTTTAATTAGAAAATCTATACTATCATTCACGATGTTTTATAATATCAGAAATGATAGTAGATTATTTGCTTTAATCAAAATTTAGCCTACCATCGTCCATGATGTTAGGTCCGTAATGCAGTTCACTCATTTTTCTTTTACATGATACTCTGTGCTTGTTGTTGAGGAGGTGCTGCTATTCTTTTCAGAACCTCTGGGACTAGGAGTACAAGCTCCTATCTCGGCGATGGTTTGCCTTTTGAAGATAGGACACCATCTCTCTTCTTTTTGATTGCTTTTTCCTGTTGAACAAAGATGTTAAGCTAGTCTTACTTTTTTTTAATCAACTATTGCACTAATTTACTCTTTTTCTTTCTTATTTTCGTAGAATGTAAGGAATCAAAGAAGCTAATGGCAGAGCGATCCCTGAAATTTATTTTTGCAGCCTTAAGCAATGAGCTCATCCACGTGACTACTGAATCATGCCTGGTCCCACATAAATGTTCGCACTCATTCATGCGAAGGGACTGATATTAGCACTTGGATTCAACGTTGAATCTCAATCGTATACGTGGTATCTAAAGGGTCTCTTTTTATTTTATTGCCATGTATAATATTTTATTCATCGGCAATGATGTTTAACTAATCATACTTTACTTTTGTAGGAATCTCTAATCATTAGCAATAATGTTTGGCTTTCTGTAACATTGTCTATGATATTCAATCATCCATAGCTTCTTGTGAAATCAGACTAATCATACTTTACTTTTGTAGGAATCTCTAATTTGATCATCCACAGTTGCTAAAGGTAGGATGCAAGACCAGACTATGATCATCGAGGATAATCAAGCTTATGATCATCAAAGATACACTAAGTTTGTATTCTTTCTTCTTTCTTCTTGTATTGGTCCTCTAACTAAATTTTTTAAGCTCGTTCGATATTCTGGTGTCCTAGGCGTAGAGGAACCACACCAATCCATCCCGAACTTGGTGGTTAAACTCTACTGCAATTTTTTCTCTGACTCTTCGTTGGACGTTGGGGAAGTTGTCCTTGAATCACCTTACATTATTGTGTATTTTTTTGGATCACTATTTGCTCCTCTGTGCCAGCGTTCTAGGCTAGAAATGTTACATGTTGTTAATTCTCAAGGTTCTGTCTTTCTCCGTCAACAAACTTTCTCACAATTATACTCGTTTCTCATCTATTTTTTCATATATCCTTTTATCTATATTAGCATCGTAATTTCTATGATACTTATCTTCTTTGTATATTTCTGCGTTGTAGGCTAACATTAGGTATTACAAAATATTATTAGTTTTACTATAATTTTATAAAATTATTTTTAAGTTTAAGTGAAATTTTTCTATTACACAATATACTAGATGTATTTCTGAACTTTATTTATTCTATTGAGATCCCATTAATGGCATCACTATTTATTTTATTATTATTTTATATAATTAATTACAGTATCTAAAGTGCTCTTCCTAATCATTTGATCATCAATTATCATATAGCTAATACAGGTACTTTTTTTGACTAAATGTATACTCATATATTTAATTTTTTATCTATTAACACGAAAACCTACGTACACTAAAATATTCTTTTATAACCTGAATTTTACCTTAGCTCCCATCTTTAGTTTTATCCATGAGAATATCAATTACAAAAAGCATATACTAAAATAATTTATCTTGAATGTGTTCAATCGTAACTTCCATAACTTATGTAAAGAGATACAGACTTTAAAAAGTTTAAGTAATATTTTAAATTTATTTTAAATTTCAACAAAAATTTTATTTTATAAAGTTTATGATTATATTGAATAATAAAAGTTTAAAATTACTGATTTTTCAACTTTTATAAATGAAATATTATGTAGGTGGATTGACAAATTGGAACAAATAAGATGTTCGTTAAACATATCAGTTATTGTTAACACGTGGTTCCAGCGCTGCATTCCTGCCGTACACGTGGCGCCTACCTGGCATTTAGCTTTTATTTACTTACTAATCCATCTATTTGTTCTCACAGATTTTTGACCCCGGTCAAACCTCAGACACGAAGGTTCAATCAAACCTCGGACACGAGGGTCAACCAAGTCTCGTCCACGACGAGCCTGGACCATCCCTAATAACGTCGATGACAATGTTGTAAAATGGTGCCTGTCACAATCAGTTTGGCCTGACTGTGTCGTTCCCCGTACAAGGCCTTCTTTCCAAGGGTCCGCATGCCTCAGCTGTCACGGATCCTCAGAAGCAGTACCAATATTAAAAGTTAGCATTCTCCTTTTGCGAACGTAGGGGATTTTCTCCCTGAACCACCTTAAATCTTTGAGTGCTGTTCTAGATGCCCTGAACTCTCTCTCTCTCTTAAGTCTCAATTAACAGGCTTATTCCTCTGTGTGCCGCCGTCTCTCAGGATTCTTTCTCTTTTTCGATATTTTTTGGAATCCCCTACATCCTACATCAACATCTTTTTGTGCTTTCATTGAGACCCTGGGAAGATGGTGGCTAGAACGAGTCGAACCAACTCTGCTGCTTGCAATGCACATCGGGAGAACCTTCCGTCCGGGCGCCGGACGACAGGGCTTCGGCTTCAACTTCTCGGCGTCACGCTGAATCTGCTTCCTCCTCCAGGGGAACCCCTGTCTCAGAACTTCAAGGGATGCTGGCGAATCTCACTGACCTAGTCATTAGCCTCACAGTCCAACAGGTCGTGACTTTCAGGCAGACTTAGCCAGTATGCGCGGTACTTCCTCTCCTGCCGGTCGTGGCGGCCCCCGCTACCCTCCCGTCGATCGTGACGGCTCCTGCACCTCTTTCGCAGATTGCGGCGGCCCGAAAACCTCTTCCGTCGGTAGTGGCGGCCCCTATATCCCCTCCTCTAGTCGCTGAGGCTCCTGCTCCCGTGCTTCCAGTCGCAGCGTCTTCCATTCAGATGTCTGGCTCTTCTCAACTGCCCAGACGCCCCTTTCGCCTCTAGGAGGTTCACCAGAATCCTCTTCTACCATGTCCGCTACTACAGCCTGCTTTCCTTCCACTTGCCTTCCCTCCTTTTCTTGTCGGAAGAGACCCCCTCTTTCCAGGCATTCAGGCCCCTCATCATGGGCCTGACCTCTTTTTTGGACCAATGGATTGCAATGCTCTTTTTACTGATGTCATCCGGCTGGCCCCAATCTCAGAAGGCTTCAGGCCGCCCAGGCTTAAGGCCTACAGAGGCGCGACCGACCCCCACAAGCATGTACAAGGGTTTGAGGCTACGGTCCGTTATCGCCAGCTAGATGAGGCTACCAAGTGCCACCTCCTAGCAACTCCTAGCAAACACCCTGAAGGAGGTGGCATTTAGCTGGTTCATCAAGCTCCCTAGGGGTCACATTTCCTTCTATGAACACCTGAAATGGGAGCTGATCGCCCGTTTCATCAGTCGAACTCGAATGGTCATTTCCGACATGGTGCTCGCCAATATTAAGCAAGGCAAGAGGGAAAGCCTCTGGGATTACACCAACCGCTTCTTTGCCGCCGTGACAGAAGCTGAAGATGTCGACCCTGCAGTGGCCATGCATAATTTTTGGAGGGGACTCAAGGTGGGAGATCTGTCTAAATCGCTGCAGCTAGCCAAGCCTAGGAGCTACCCAGAGCTGGTGGCCAGAGCCAGCCAATTCATGCTCCTCGAGGATGCTGAGTCCTCTCCCCCCGATGTTTCTGAAGCCAAGCAGGAGAAAAGCAAAAGAAAACATCGGGGCGATGAACCCCCGGCCACGAAGCTACATATGGCCAAAAGTCGTGGCCGAGATGAGGCGAAGCCACGACACGTCCATCACCAAAAACATTTCTTCTCTCAGCCGCTTCCTGAAGTCTATACGGCGGGCGTCAAATAAGGTTGGGTCCGACCTACCGGACCCAAGCCAACGCCTCCAGTCAGAGTAGATCCCAACAATTATTGTGAGTTCTACGGAAACTATGGGCACAAGGTTCACAAGTGTCGAGGCCTCAGAGCTCTGCTCGACAAACTGGCGGATCAGGGCAAGCTCGAGGAGTTCATGCAGATGGCCCTCGAAGTTACTGGGGCTCCTGCTAAAGCCCTACCATCTCCAGGCCCCAGCCATCTAGAGCGTTCTTACCCCTTGCCGCCAGGACGATCAATGCCATCTTTAGCATTGACCCTGCTACTGCTCGCCGCCAAGAAGCCGAGGTCGGTGGTATCCTGAGCAACATTCTTCATCCATTCCGCTTACCTTCTGCCAAGAGGATCTCCCAAAGTAGGGCAATATACACAACGATCCAATCGTGGTTGTCGCCCGCATAGCTGACATCCTATTCGAGTCTGCTTTCCTCCAAATGGGGCTCAAGAAGGTAAACCTCCTCCGTGCTATAACCACCTTACTCGGTTTCTCCAGGGAGAGGGTTCAACTTTTGGGATTTGTTGCCTTGCCTGTCTCCTTCAGCGATGACAATGGCTATGCAATGAACATGGTGAGCTTTGCCGTCATCAGAGCTAAGTCAGGCTACAATGCTATCCTTGGAAGGACGACACTCAATTCCTTTGGGATGGTGATTTCCACGCCACACCTCTGCGCAAAGTTCCCTACCTCTATCGGCATTGTCACCATCAGAGGGGATGTCAGGCAGGCTACCCGGTGTTTCTAGATCGCCGCACAGCTCGTGGTCGATCAATTGGATCCCAAGGAATCTCAACCCATTGTACCACAGGAAGGGATCATCAATGTAACCTTGGGGGGGGGGGGAGATACTTCTAAAGTTGTAAACTTATCCTCATCCAAGAATGATAAGCAGTAGGCAGAAATCACTGCCATGCATTCTGAGTACGTTGATGTCTTCGCATGGTCTCCTGAAGATATTTTAGGCATTGACAGGGCAGTCTGCGAGCACCATCTAAACATATCCGAGACTGCCTCTCCTATAAAACAGAAGAAGAGGGTGATGGCAGGAGGCATGACACTATCAAAGAAGAAGTCAATAAACTACTTGGAGCAGGTTACATCAGGGAAGTTCAATACCCCCAATGGCTCACCAACATCGTCATGGTGAAAAAGGCTAATAGGAAGTGGAGGATGTGCATAGATTTTCGCACATTGAATCAGGCCTGCCCCAAAGACACTTACCCTCTCTCACGCATCGATACGTTGGTGGATCGTACCTTCGAATACGAGGTTATGAGTTTTCTGGATGCTTTCTCTGGTTACCATCAGATCCGGATGGCCAAAGAAGATGAAGAAAAGACTGCCTTCATCACTGACTTTGGCACATACTGCTACAATGTCATGCCCTTTGGTATCAAAAATGTCGGCGCTACTTACCAGCACATGATTGATGCCGTCTTCAAGGATCAAAGGGGGAGGAATCTTGATGCGTATGTTGACGATATCTTAGTCAAAAGCAAAACCTTAGAGGGACATCTCGGCGACCTCAGGGAGACACTTGGCACCCTCAAAAGGTTTAACCTCAAACTTAATCCTGCCAAGTGCATCTTCGGCATGGCCTCAGGGAAGTTTTTGGGCTATCTAGTCTTAGCCAGAGGGATAGAGGCCAATCCAGATAAAATCTCGGTGATCCTGAGTATGCCCTCTCCTAAAATAGCAAAATAGATTCAAAAACTGGCAGGGCAGATCAACAGCCTGGGCAGATTCATCTCAAATGCCGGGGATCGATGTTCGCCATTCTTTCGATGCCTGCGCAACAACAAGGGGGGTCAGTGGACCAACGAATGCGAAGCCGCTTTCACAAAGCTGAAGAAGTATCTTACCTCATCCCCGATATTAGTGGCACCAAAGGAAGGAGCGGTCCTGTCTTTATACTTGGGTGTCTCTGACACCGCAGTCTCAGCGGTTCTCGTGTACGATGATAAGGAGGTACAACATTCAATCTTTTTTATCAGCCACATACTCCTAGACGCTGAAAGCCAATACCCCACGCTAAAAAGGCTTGCTCTGGCTGTCTTGGTGACGGCGAGAAAGCTACGCCCATATTTCTAGTCCCACACTATCCAGGTTGTTACTAATCAACCACTACTGAAGATATTACACAATCCTGAGGTCTCGGGAAAGCTGCTCAAATGGTCCATTAAGCTAGACGAGTATGATATCAAGTATGTCCCATGGACAGCAATCAATGCACTGGCGTTGACAGATTTCATCGCCGACATTTCTACTTCAGAGTCACTGCTTGCGAGACATCGGACAAACCTCTTGTCCCTTCATGTCGATGGTGCATTTGGATCGCAGTCCTAGGTGGCTAGGATTCTCCTAACCAGCCCAATGGGAGCCACCTTACTCCAGGCAGTGATGCTTCAGTTCAAGGCCACAAACAATCAAGCGGAGTATGAAGCTCTCACTGCAGAGCTAAATTTCGCACTCAGCATGGCTGTGAAGTGCATACAGGTATTTAGTGACTCCCAATTAGTTGTCTACCAGGTGAATCGAGCATTCAAAATAAAGGATGAGGTTCTAAAAAAATATCTGCAACAAGCTTAGTCCTTAATATCTCAGTTTGAAGATTTCTCCCTGACGCATATTCCCAGAGAAGAAAACAAAGTGGCAGATTGGCTCGCAAAGGTGGGGCTCCCCGACCTCTGTCAAACTCAGATATTCGAAAGGTCCAGTTTTGAATGCACAAAAATCCTCAATTACCTGAAAGATGAGACGCAACCCGATAACAGGCAAAAGGTGAAGAAGCTGAAGCTTGACAGCACCAAATATGTTTTCATCAATGGGGAGCTCTACAGATGGTCTTATGCCAAGCCCCTCACTAAGTGCTTGCGGCTTGAGGAAGCTCAAGAAGTCATGGAGGCTGTGCACAAAGGGGAGTGCGGAACTCATGCTCGTGGCCGAAGTCTAGTTATGCGAATCCTACGCCAGGGATTCTTCTGGCCAAATATCCACAAGGATGCTCAGGTGTTCATGGAGAAATACTCTCAATGCCAGTACTACACTGACATGCACAAGCAGCCCGTCGGCTATCTCAAACCCATTAATTCGTCTTAGCCCTTCGCTGTTTGGGGTCTGGACTTCCTGGGCTCAATGCCTACAACTTTGAGGAACTACAAATGGATACTAGTGGCTGTCGACTACTTCACAAAGTAAATTAAAGCCAAGCCACTTACTCAGCCTACTGCGCAGAATGTTGAGAATTTCCTATGGGCTAACATCGTCTGCAGATACGACATACCGATGGTGATTATCATAGACAATGGTACCCCATTTGCTAATCAGCGGGTCCATGACTTTTGTGGCAAACATCAAATCAACCTCATGTACGCATCTATCTATCATCCTCACACCAATGGGCAGGCAGAAGCCTCTAACAAAAATATCCTGAATATCTTGAAGAAACATCTCGACGACGCCAAAACCCGCTGGCCAGAAGAACTACCAGGCGCTCTTTGGGCTTACAATACATCTCCTTCCGAGGTCACTCAGGAGTCTCCTTTCTCCCTTTTATTCGGGATGGACGCAGTCATACCAGTTGAGCTAGAACACTCCTCCCCCAGGGTAGAAACTGCAGCCAACTTCAATCTCAAAGATCTGCGAACATGGATGGGCAAAAATAATGATTCACGATGAGTTGATCTAGACTCTTGGAACAAAAAAGAAAGTTGGCCGCACTCAAGCGCCTGGAGCACAAGCTCCGGGTTGAAAGGTATTTCAACCGCAAGGTTAACCCCAGGACTTTTGTTTAGGGAGACTTGGTACTCAAATGACAGCTTCTTGCTGGCACCAACTTGGGAGTTCCCAAGCTTGAGCCTAACTGGGAAGGCCCTTACATCGTGCGCGAGGTTGCTGGACCGAACGCATATTATCTCATGACTTCTGAAGGCATCCAACTCCCCAGAACTTAAAGTGGGAATGATCTTAAGAAATTCTACGCCAGATCCCTGGCAGCAGTTCATATTTATACTCCTTATACAAGATTCATTTGTACAGATTCATTCAAGAATTTATTACACGCATTCATTCAATGAGTTCTGGGATATTCTTTATTAATAGACATCTGGGTTCTTCCACAATATATCTGGAGTTCTTTATATTGTCCCAGAAGTTATATCTTGAACTCTGAAGCTCTTGTAATAATGAATCTTACACCTATCAATTCATATTGGGGTATTCATATCAGCCTAACGTCCATCGCTCAGGTATGATTTCATCCTCAAAACTCTCAACCATCGTACCCGAGGCTCCCGAGACTCATACACGATGGTTCGTTATAACTAACCTTTCATATATGGAAGTCACTGAGCCTAGTTACGCCTGGCAGGCAGAGTCTCCTACCTACATCTGAAACCCTTCCATAAGCCCATTCAGCTAGCGGAAGGTCCGAAGGCCTGCTCTCAACCTTAGGGTAGTCCTTATTATCTACTCATGATACAGGTCCCCCATAAGCAGAGTGCCTTTGCTTTCCACTAGGATCCATCGCTCTAATGGGGGTCAGCCCTTGCCTCAAGTACAAACATCGAACACGATGTCTCAGACGATTAAGTCCTTTTGGCATTGGGTCAGATAACTCTTCCTAGGCAGGATCTCCACTATTATTATTACTTCTTTCCTGTGCAGGCGCATAAAGGGATATGATTCCAAGCTCGAAATTATGAAACTCCCGAGGTCAGCCCATACCTTAAGTACAAACATTGGACATGATGTTTCAGATGCTCTAAGTTCTTCTGGCATTAGGTCAGATAATATCTCTTAGGCGAGATTTCTTCTGTTATCATTGCTTCCTTCCTATGCGAATTTGTGAAGTTCAAAGTTCAAGTTGGGAATATTCTATACGACTCAAAGACCTTTATTATTAACTTGTTATGAGGGATTTTTTTATAGAGTCACAATCAGAATATCCCAAACCTCATATAAAGATACCTATTCACTTCATACACATCAGAATAAAACAGATATGTAAAACGAAATAAGCTTTCTATTCATTCATTTTCAAAATTACAAAGAATTGAGGTTACAATTCACTCCTCTTACAAGAAAAGTGGGTTAGCCTTCACTAATCCCATCCAAAAGATCGAACACCTGGTGGATGAGGTCGTCAGTTAAGTCAAAACCCTCCTCCCTGTAAGTAGGATCAGCAGTCAGGCAAGGAAAGGGAACCACTTCCTCGAGGTCAGAGGCAGTAATTTTGCCCCCTTGGATCAAAATGGAGGCCAATCCTTCTCATGCTCGCTTGATCCCTTCTAACCTCTCCTTTCTATAAGATAGCTTGTTTTGTAGGCTTTCACAGCTGCCGCAGAACTCTCCACAACAACGGTCTCCTGGTCTCCGGCAACCTTATCCATCTTCTCTTGTAGAGCCTTATTATTAGCCTTCAGCGCACCCATTACAAATTTATAGATTGCAAACTCCTCTTGCAGCTTAGCCTTCTCCTCCTTAATCGTATCAAGTTGAGAAGACTTTACGGCAAGCTGCACTCTCAAGGCCTCAATTTCTTCATTCCTTTGATGAAGCTGGAGTCCTTGTTCCAGTACTTGCTCCTCTGTCCTCAGGGTCCTGTTCAGAGCCAACGGCAAGCGAGCAAGAATCTGCAACAAAAATAGAGTTAGCTCACAAGAGCAAACGGGGGAGAAGGCCTGAGAGAGAATTCTTACCGTAGCTACCCTGTTGGCAAAGCCTGAGTAGAGCTCTGGCATCGAGGTCCTCTCCAACTTCTCCTCAAAATCTTTTGACACTAGGCCGCTTCCCAGGGCCAGACCTACTTTCCCTCGGTAGACGCCGCCTTGGTTCACGGACGGCAGGGAGATGACTGTCAATCTTCTCTCATCCCCTCTCGTTCTCACTGCCATTCTTGTCCCTTCGTCCCCAAAGATCCCGATGAAGTTGGTGCTGTAGGGGGGCTTTACGTTTGCTGCTAGTCATGTTCTCTCTTGGCAGCAAAGCCTTCCTCCTCCACACTTTTTGCCTTCTTAGATGGGGGCTCTAGGCTTGTGCTCTCGGAGAGACCCCTTTTTTTTCTTGGGAACTTTACTGAGAATCAAATCCAGGCAAGGTCCCTCCGCCCTCTCCTTTTCTTGAACTCCGTCGGCCTTATTCCCTTCCTCCTTTTCTCCTATGACAATCCCTTTGACACCCTGAGGGATTGTCTGGAGCTTGGCGGCTGACACGGGTCCCTTCCCCTTTCCCGTGTACCCCAGCTCAACCAAAGTTTTCCAGTTGTTTGTGGCATCCTCAGGAGAGGATACCACATCGACGGTGGTTTCGCCGCAGACCGGCTCGGAACCTCTATCTCCTCTTCCTCCCCCACCTAAGTAATCTCTTTACTGAGCTGGGTGGCAGAAGGCTGCCCCCTCCTGGCCCTCTTCATTAGAACCGTGCCAGGATGTGAGACGTCTTCCTTGAAAATGACATACCCCAACGTCTTGGCGTGTAGAGATATATCGTTTCTCACATGTCTGAGGAAGTCCTTCAAGGGCCAGCTCTGCTCCTTTAGCCTCTCTAGGTTTTTCAGGGTGTCTTACCTAGCCATCCACTTGGCGTCGCTGACAAATTCAGGGAGGCACGTGCCAAGCATCAAGGGGATTCCTAAATTCCCTCCGACAAAGAAGTAGTAGTTCCTCTAGTCTGAGTGAGAACTACTTGCCCCGGAAACATAGCCTTCTTCTTCTTTGACCGCAGGGCTAAGCATCCCCATACCCTGGCACCACCATCCAGCTGAACAAGCCCCTGAACAACGTCAAGGTCCACGGTATCCCCTGAGCCTGCAGCAGTTTCAGGAATGAATACACGTAGGCAACGGCGTTAGGGGAGCGTTGTGCCGGGAGAATCTGAAATGAGTTCAGGATTTCCTTGAACTCTGGTTGCGGCGGCAACATCAAACTGTACTCCACCTGTGCCCAGTATACTCATACCGCCCCTTCAGGAGGACTGTTTGGTCGAAAGTCGGTGGAAGGGGGGATATCGTCAGGTTGGGATTTCCTCTAAACCCTTTGGTCGTGTTGAGCACCTCGTGCTCCATCAGGAGACTCTCCTGATAGCTGGTATTCTTATAGAACTGGTCGGCCAGCTCGGCCCACTCAATCTCTCCTCCTCCTCCTATGGCTTGATTTCGCAACGGACGAGGCGAAGATTTCTTTTTCTCTCTTAATGTTTGAAGACAGACAAGTACTCTAGTTTTTTCTTGGGAAAGCCTTTTACTGTGACCTTTCATCTTCTGGCCGTCTGATTTTATCGATCAGTGCGCGGATGCGATCAGACCGTTTGTATCTTCTGACAAGTTCAGAATTCGAAGCGGCGCACGGTTATCAAAGTGTTGCTTCCCCCCGTTTCGTCATATGTCGTGCACGATAGTTTATAATCATGCGCAATATTTTGAAACGACATTCTATTCCTTTTTCTCTTTACTATTATTGTCTGATGTTTTATAATCGTGCACGAGGATAGTAACTTTCCTTTTTAACTTAGAATTTATCATTAGTTTTATACTTTCACACTTATAAATTCTTGTTCTCTCTCTTTTCTAATCTCATGGTACCTGTCTCAAACACGAAAGAAAAGACAAACACAAACAGAATTTATTCAAAATAAGTTTTTTAAAGAAAAAAATATATTTCATTAATGATAAAACTTATTACAAATTCATTTTCTCTGTTCTCTTACATGTTTCTCTCATGAGTACAGGAAAAACAAAGAAAATACAATGCTTCAGAACTTAGACACCTAGTGTAATAGTGTCGAACTCAAGCATAAGAGAACCCCCCTACTTGAGACTGATCCATTACACTACTAACAACAGGGAGTAGACCGACCGGGAGCTACCAGAACTCCTCTTGTCAACTATGGTCCCTTCAAATATAATATTGATGATGAGGATAAAGGAGTTGGGAGAGGACGGAGGCAAATCACTTCTAGCTCCCTAGCTGATCCTGGTGCTGGACTTCGGGAGGAGCGCTCCGGCCTAGCCATCTGGCCTCGAGGGGAGTAACTTGTCCCTCTTCAGGACTTCTGTGTAGGGGAGACATATAATATCCCCAGCCGACGTAGGACCTTGCTGGAGGAATCTCCTCTAGGCAGTGGCTCCCAGCGTCGAAGAACCTGTCTGGTCCCTTAGGACCACAGAAGGGAAGAATGGCAGGACTTCTGATATTCTCCTGATTTAAGATACTTACATCAACTAATGTCTGCAGGATAACGTCAAAAGCTGCCTGGTTCTTCACGTGGTGACCCACCGGCGAGGTGCTGACGATATTCACTGCCCTCCTCACTGCTTTTTCCTGATCCTCCATACGCCATCTCCGCCATCCTGAGCTATTCTCCACCGAGGCTCGCAGGGAGTGAACTTTAGACTTGAGCAACTCCTCCCGGCGATGAGTTTCGGAGGCCGCCTCCTTCGCCCCCGACGATACCTCCCTGGCCTTTGCAACCTCATCCAGCTTCTTTCTTCTTTCAAAGCCTTCTTCTCATCATATAACTCCTTTATCTTTTTTTGGAGGTTTTTGAGCAGAATGGGCTTGGTTCACATCTGATAGGCTGCAGTGGAACTCTCCCCTTGCAGCCTCACTCTTACTGGCCCATTCCGCATTGCTCAGAGCCAGGGAAGCCAACTTGTCTTCCAGTTTATTCAACTTCCCTAGTGTGATCACCTTGAGAACGCCTTGCGACTTGCAACAAAGCGCCCTCCAGCTCTTTTATCCTCCGAAGATGGTGAGCCTCCCCTTCCTCCTTGCCTTTCAGAGATTTTACTACCTCCAGAACCTTGGAGGTGCTTCCCAGGATCTTCTCCTCCTCTCTCCTTATCTCGAACAACCTTTCTCTCAGTACACCTCATGTCTCTCCAGTGCTGAGGGTGACATCGAAGGCAACTGGAGGAACTCTCTTCTTCCGCTTAATCGCCTCCTCCATTTTACTGCCCTTCTTCTTCCTTCCCTTTTTTTCCTTTTCCTTGTTCGCTAAAAGGAAAGAAGGGAAGAGGGGCTTCCTTTTCTTTTCAAAAGGAGGGATTGATATACCAAGAGGAGCGGGACTGCAAATCTTGAGGAGCGTCCTCTTCACGCTCTCTGCAAAAGGAACCTCGAACCTGGGAAGGAGCCACTCAACCTCTTCATCCTTGAGCAGGTTCTTCCCAGGCGCTAGTTTTTTCCTCGCAACTGTCTCACTCATTAGGTTCACCTCCTTCAGCTCTCTAGCCTTCAGAGATGGCTTGACAGGAGAATTAGATACATTCACCACTTTTGTGGCCTCTGCACCTGCTAGTTTCTGCACAAACTCCGGCGTCTGCGCCAGCACCGTAGCTCCCACTCCTTCCTCTTGAAGCGCTTCAACAGGCTCCGCCATCGCCGGTATCGACGACCCTTCAGATGGTTCCTGTTGCCTCCTCTTCTTAGGAGGAGGGGCATCAACAGGAAGATCGCTGGCCCTCTTCTTTGAGAAGCTTGACAAGGTCACTCACTTCTTCCTCTCCGCCATCTTTCTAACGATCTACTCTCTCTTGCAAAAACTTTCAGGGGTTAGAGGAAGAGAATACGGATCGGTGGACGCCGCCCCTATTTTATCCTAACAGGTCTTGGGCAGCGTGTCGACCACGCGATGGTTCGCATTCCAGGATTCATATCAATATTCGCGCCCTGACAATGCGGGGGGCTGATGTTAACACGTGGTTCCAGTACTGCATCTCTGCCATACACGTGGCACGTACCTGGCATTTAGCTTTTATCTATTTGTTCTCATAGGTTTTTGACCTCGGCCAAACCTCAGACACGAAGGTTCAATCAAACCTCGGACACGAGGGTCAACCAAGCCTCTTCCACGATGAGCAAGGACTAGCCCTGATAATGTCGATGATGATGTTGCAAAGCGGTGCCTGTCACAATCAACTTGGCCTGACTGCACCATTCCCCGTACAAGACCTTCTTTCTAAGACACGCAAATCAAGGGTCTGCATGCCCCAGCTATCACGGATCCCCAGAAGCAGTACCAATATTAAAAGTTAGCATCCTCCTTTTGCGGCTTTTGGTCCCTCCAGTGGCCGACAAGCGGCGTGAACTCAGAGCTTGTTCACCTCCTTTCCTCCAGAAAACCAGGACAAGGCTATGCAATCCATCGCCTACAAATACCTCTGAACAGTCTTCATCCAGGGAGAGGAGATCAGAGAAGAAAGAATCAACACGAGCGGCCAGGGTGCAAGCAGCTTCCCTAGTTCTCCCATTCTCATTGTATTAGAGCCCCAACTGAGTAGCTCTTTCCCTCTCTCTCCCTCTTTTCTTTCCTAAATATTATATTAGCCTTCACGGTTACCTTTTCCTTTAGCGAAGTCTCTTCGCTAATCGTTCGGTGGACGTAGGGGGATTTCCTCCCTGAACCACCTTAAATCTTTATGTGCTGTTCTGGATGCCCCGAACTCCCTCTCTCTTAAGCCATAATTAATAGGCTTATTCCTCTGCGCGCCGCCGTCTCTCGGGACTCTCTTTTTTTTGTGTTTCTTGGGATCCCCTATATCCTACGTCAACAGTTATGAAGCCCATTTTTTGACATGTATAATATATGAATTGAGTAATGACTAAGCACAAATGAGTCTGGTCAAGAAATGGTTGACCAAAACACGACTTTGAGCTCAACAACGCTATTACCACCCCTTCCCCAATATTTAAAAGAATAAGACAAATATGTAATATTTCAAATTTTTGGTATTTATTATTTTTTTTAAAAAAAAATAAAATTGAACCACCTTTATAAAAAGGCAATCATAATAAACAATAGCGGTAATAACATCCGCCTTCATCCTGTATTCAACATAGGTTCATAACATCAAAAATATTTTATTGGGTTCCAGTTTGTTAGAAACTACTTTACATGAACTCTTCTTGAAGAATTCTGCCAATTTTAACTGTTAGATTAAAGCATTTAGTTTAGAGTTATTTTTTTATATATAGAACTTATTGCAAAAATTTACCTAAATAAAAAACCTTAATTTTATAAACCTATATGAAATATGAAATCTATCTTTGAGGCCCAAAATGTAATTACCCATATCTAAATTTCTAACATTTGTGCTTCTGAGTTTGGAAAATCTGCTGGGGGATGCAAACAATTCGAAAACAAAAATCGAAACCGTATGCCAAAAAGAGCGAACGAGCCTGGACGTCCCCGCCGCCTTCCGTCTTTCTTCCCATCGACCGTCGTCCCCGTTACTTCGTTATCATCCAGTTGACATGTGGCTCCAGCGCTGCATCACTGCCGTACATGTGGCAAACATTTAGCATGATATTTTGCTAACTAAGTTTCTTCCCTTGCAGGCATCAGAACTCCAAACATCGGCCACGAGGTTTGGTCGAGCCACCAAACATCGGCCACGAGGTTACATCTACAGCATTGCCATACCATCGTCCGCGATGATTCAAACGTGTATATCATCATCCATGATATTTCGCCGGATTCCTTCAGAACATCCTGATAGCGTGAGCCCCCACCACTCGCTGCAAGTCTCTATGAGGCACACAAACTAAGGACCCGCATGCTTCAATCGCTGTGAGTTCCCATAAGGCGCGAAGACCAAGAAGCCACTTGCTTTACCAATTACTACCGGCCTTCTCCAAGACCGATAGAGGTGGGACCACCAGCATAGGCTCAACTTCAGGCGTGCATCCCACTCCGAGAAATCAGCACTGCGCCCTATAAATATCCTTGAACAGAGCTTCAAACAGGAGGAGAGAAGAATCAAGGAGGACGAGTCGCACAGAGATCTTCTTCTTCTTCTTCATTTCCTCCTTCTATACAGGGGAACTTCTTTTCTTTCTGAGCTCTAGTCATATCTGTACTTGGACCAAGTGGCCTCCTCTTTGAGATATAGTGAAATATTTCGAGCTCATCCCAGTGGATGTAGGGGATTTCATCCCTGAACCACCTTAAATTCTCTATGTGCTTTTCTGAATGCTATTTTCTTCTTCTAAGCCTCAACTAGAAGGTTTCAGCCATCTGCGCACCACCGTCTCTCGGGACTCTCCTCTTCTTCTACTCGTGGGACCCCCTACTTCTCACGTCAATATCTTCTAGTACTTTCATTTAGACCAGAGAAAATAGTGACCAAAATGCGCAGAACCAACTTCGCTACTTGGAACGCCCAAATTGCTGAGCTACACGAGATGTTGGCAAATCTCACTGACCTTATTACTGATCTCACCACTCGGCAGGCGACGGTCCTACAGCAAACCTGGGCAGCCAACGCCTCCACTGATGCAGCCTTCCCACCGATCTCAGCTGTCCCTGCTCCTCTTCCACCGGTCGCGGCTGCTTCTGCTTCGTTCTCGCTGATTGTCGTGGCTCCGCGTCTATTTCTCACAGTCGAGGCAACCCGAGCACTCTTCCCGCCAATTGCGACGGACTCCCCTCCTCATCTTCGGGAGCAGATGGGGGCTCCCCTTACTTCAAGAACTCCCTCTACTCAGGCCTTTGGCTCCTCCCATCCTCCTAGTCAGGATTTTCCTCACCGGGAGGCCCCTCAATATGGGTCTGAGGCCTTCTTTGGACCTCTTAATTTCGATGCCGCTTTTTGCGACGCCATTCGCCAAGCATCAGCCCCTGAAGACTTCAAACTGCCACGCTTGAAAGTCTACAAGGGCACTACAGACCCTCGCGAGCACATCCAAGGGTTTGAGGCAGCCCTCCGTTACCGCCAAAGAGACGAGGCAATGAAGTGCCACCTTCTTGCCACCACACTGAAAGGAGCTACGTTCAGCTGGTTCATTAAGCTTCCCAAAGGCTCTATCAACTCCTATGAGCACATGAAATAGGAACTAATCGCCCGCTTCATAGTACGAATCCGCATGACTCTCTTCGATATGGTGTTAGCCAACATCCAGCAGGGAGAAAAGGAGAGCGTACGAAGTTACAACAATCATTTCTTCGCCGTCGCGCAGAAATGGAAGACGTCAACCTCGTCGTCATCATACACAATACCGCAGGGGACTGATTAGTAGTGATCTATCCAAGTCTCTACAGCTGGTGAAGCCCAAAAGCTTTCTTGAGCTAGTGACAAGGGATAGCCAGTTCGTGCTTCTAGAAGACATAAGAAACGATGCACCCAATATTTCTGACCCCAGAGCTGAGAAAAGGGTGAAAAGGAAATATCGAGATAGTGAACCGGCGGACCCAAGGGATGGAGAACAGGCCTGATCCTCGTCCACACATCGTCCACGATGTTTAACCCACTGGCATGGGCCTCATTCTCTCCATCATGATTTTTCTGTTAAATTTTACTAGATGCTTCATCTTATGATATTCTGGATTTCTTATTCCATTCACAGCATTGCGGAATTCATTTTTGGAATTCTTATATTCGGCATCCTGGCTTTCTGTAATTCACGCTTTCTGGGAATCATTTACTGTCGGTCTTCTAGAATTCAATTACAATAGTTCTGGATCTTTATCATACAATCCTTTGAGCTAACATCACTACACGTAACATCGTGCATGATACTTGCTCTTATGCCGAGTTATTCTAACACTCCTACTTACGGAGAACTGAGCCCAATTACGCCTGGCAGGTGGGGTCTCCTATCAACATCTGGAACCGCTCCATAAGCCCATCCGGCTAGCGGAGGGCCAGAAGGTCTGCTCGTAACCTTAGGGTAGTCCCTGCTAGCTACTCACGATACAGGTTCTCTCTAAGTAGAGTGCTTTCGCCTCCCACTAGGATCTGCCGCTTTGACGGAGGTCAGCTCATGCCTCAAGAACAAGCATCGACCACAATGTTTCAAATGATCTAAGTTCTTCTGACATTGGGTCAGATAATCCAGGCAGGACCTCTACTACTATTTTTATTACACTTTTGCTGTGCAGATATGCGAAAAGGAGTATACCACTGACCTCCCCATAATAGAGATGACTCTGGGCCTGCTCGTCCATCCTCAGGATAAGCCCACTTATTCTGTTCTGTCATCTCTCTAACTTTGCTCTTTCCTTTTTTCTTGTAGGAATCATGGAGGCAAGAGTGCCAGCAAGACGACGCCACCTTGACTATCCATACAGATCTCAGGCAGCACGTCCACCACTGTCACAGTTCGCATGCTAGGGTCCATGTAAATGTTCGCGCCCCAGCATGCGGGGGACTAATGTTGACATGTGACTCCAGCGGTGTATCACAACCGTAGACGTGGCAAACATTTAGCATGATATTTCGCTAACCAAGTTCCTTCCCTTGCAGGCATCGAAACTCCAAACATCGGCCACGAGGTTTGGTTTAGCCACCAAACATCGGCCACAAGGTTACATCTGCAGCATTGCCATACCATCGTCCATGATGATTCAAACGTGCATATCATCGTCCATGATGTTTCGTCGGATTCCTTCAAAACATCCTGATAGCGTGGGCCCCCACCACTCGCTGCAAGTCCTTATGAGGCACACAAACTAAGGACCTGCATGCCCCAACCGCTGCGAGTTCCCATAAAGCGTGAAGACCAAGAAGACACTTGCTTTACTCACTACTACCGGCCTTCTCTAAGACCGATAGAGGTGGGACCGCCAGCATGAGCTCAACTTCAGGCGTGTATCCCACTCCGGAAAGTCAGCACTGTGCCCTATAAATATCCTTGAACAGAGCTTCAAACAGGAGGAGAGAAGAACCAAGGAGGACGAGTTGCACAGAGATCTTCTTCTTCTTCATTTCCTCCCTCTGTACAGGAGAGCTCTTTTTCTTTCTAAGCTCTGGTCATATCTATACTTGGTCCAAACAGTCTCTCTTTGAGATATAGTGAAACATTTCGAGCTCGTCCAGGTGGACATAGGGGATCTCATCCCTGAACCACTTTAAATTTTCTGTGTGTTTTTTTAGATGCTCTTTTCCTTTTTTTAAGCCTCAATCAGCAGGTTTCAACCATCTGCACGCCGTTGTTTCTCGAAACTCTACTCTTCTTCTATTTATGGAACCTTTACTTTCCACGTCAACACATTCATTCCAAGGAGAGAGGAAAGCCCCCGGGCTCCTCCCTCCGCCTCTGTTTTCTCTGTCCTCCCCAAGAAGGAGAGGAAGAAAGTGAACGATCCAGGCTGCTACGGAGTAGGCTTCTTCCTCTTGGATGTAAAGAAGGTAGCTTCCAAAAATCTCTTGCTTTCACGATTATAATCACCATTCGTTGTTAATCGACAACAAAATGATTTTAATGGACTTTATTCTGATCGAGAAATGATGTTCTAAGAAAATATGCCCTAAAATTTTTCTTTTTCGTCGCTGTACCAAAAATGGGGGGCCTGATATTCCCGATGGGACCAGCGGCAGCGATGTGTTATGGCTGTGATTGGCTACGTAACGGTACCGCGCCGGCCGGCCCAGGTCAGTCGCCAGGGCTTGACTCGGATTTCTTTTTTTCATTAAATTTTCTAAAGGAAGTATTACGGGAGCATATTCCAGGGATCTGGAATTGGAAGCAGTTGATTTGAAAACTCCGTGTTGATTTTACGCAACCTCCAGAAGTGAAAGCTGGGCACGCGTTTCAAGATCCCGAGATGCAGGAAATTGTTGTTTTCCTTTCAATTGTGTTCTTTGCGTTTTATATTGACCTGAGCGCGGCTGCCGTGACCAAGCTCCCCTCTCGGATTTGGGAGATTGGGGTGAGTTGCGTTGGTCGCTTCCGTCTATTATGGTGCTAGGGGAATTCTTGAATTCCTTCTTTTGCTAATGCATAGGGCTCGTTTACCTCTTTCCTTTCTTCTCAATTCCGTTGAAGTTTTATGATGTAGTGTTCGATCGATTTGTTTTCATTTTTTGGCTTTATTTCAATTGCCCAACATAGAAAATCTGACGTTTTATGCCCGAAACTATCCCTTTCATCAATGGCCCCTCTTATTGACGATGAAACAGGAGGTCTTCTTGATTTAACAATGTGATTTTTGTTTCAATTGTGGACTACAGTTAAACCTTTTTTCATCCCTCGTTCCTGTTCTTATTTTGCTTTTTGTCTCACAGGCAGGGGCGGCATTAAAGAGTAGAGGTCGAACTCAAAAGGACTAGCCGAAATTCTGTGAAACTGGGCTGTGCTGTCAACCAAAGTTGACGGCGGGCCCAGATTCAAGGCGTTTCCATTTTTTCCGTTCCTTCGGTGGGCGCTTTTTTGATTGGCTAACTCACTATTCGATTTTCTGTTCCAGTTTCTCTTCTTTGACCCGTGAATTCTTCAAATTCATTGCAGGTTGGTTGATATTCTCTGTCAAACAATTATTCCTATCACTCTGAGCAGAATTTGATCATCTTTGTCTGCATGGCTTCTTTTTATGGAAACTTACACCGGCCTCTATCAGCCATAGCCGCACTTGCCATCGCCACTGTGTCATCTGTGTCATCTGACTATCTACCTGACCGATTTTCTGGTCCCAAATCTCGCGATGGTTGCTCTCCTTTGGTTCCCAGCTCGTCTGACCAACCGGCTTTACGGCCTTCTTCTTCGGTCTCAGTTTCTAACCCATTTGGGATCTCTTTCATTTCAAGGACTTCATTGCTGATGAATTCTGGCATTTCGCATTCAGTAGACTTTTTGTTTGGCTCATCACCGTCCTCGTTTTCTTTGCCACCTGCACTCCTTGCTCTGTATGGCTATGCAAAGTTATCCGATCCATCAAGGAGCCATGAAACCAGTCTCAGAATCATTTTCTCATCATCTGATACTCTTTATCGATGGCATCTTCCTGATCCAAGTGCTAGTGGAATGTTAGGGAAGTCTAATTCCTCATTAGAGAAGTCTCAGACAGTAGTCGTTCTGTTAGGGTGGTTGGGAGCAAAGCAGAAGCACCTGAAGAGATATGCTGAATGGTACACTTCTAGGGGTTTCCATGCTGTGACCTTCACCTTCCCCATGTCTGAAATTGTTAGTTACAAGGCTGGTGGGAAAGCAGAAAAGGACCTGGAATTGCTTGCAGACCATCTGGCTGATTGGGTTGCTGAGGAAACTGGGAAGAACCTTGTCTTCCACACTTTCAGTAATACAGGCTGGTTAACGTGAGTTCATTCATTTTCTTTTTTCCTTCTTTAGATTTTATTTTCCTTTCTAATGCAATTTGGTCTTTACAGATATGGAGTTATTCTTGAAAAATTTCAGAAGCAATATCCTTCTGCAATGAGAAAGATTAAGGGTTGCATTGTGGATTCAGCTCCTGTAGCTGCTCCTGACCCACAGGTAAAGGGTGTGTTTTCCTTTGGAAATCGGCAATTGAGTGTTGGTTATTTGCAGTATGTTCATTTAGCTTCATTTAAATGATGCCTGGAACTACGGTTGTTTGTGCTCTATCTACTTTGAGGCATTTGTATTTGTCTATTGTTTTTGTCATGTCTCTTATTTCTATTGCCTATTTGCTAATAGCAAACTGTCTATATTTGAGATATAAAATCTTGTGCTATGTTTTTGCTGACATTTTTGTAGAGGATAAGGTTATCATAGGTTGGCACTTTGTTGTTAATTTGTTGTTTCGTATTTTACTAAGGATTATTGTTGTTCATTGTCCAAGCTCTGCCTTTTCCAAGTTGAAGATGTTACATTGGTGCCCAGCATTAGTTTAGGAACTTTAGTCATGATAATGTAATACAAATATTTTAGTAGTATGGATGAAGGCTACAAAGATGTCATTAAGCTTCATTTCAACATTCTTTGCTGCCCTTGAAGTCAAACTTTTCTGGTGATTTTTATCAGCTGTTCTGTTAAGCATGATTTGCAGACTTTAAACATTCTGATTCTTTTTCCTCTCCTATTTAGGTGTGGGCTTCAGGATTCTCTGCTGCTTACCTGAAAAAGCAAAGTGTAGCAACAAAAGGAGTGCTCAATTCATCCAGTAATTCAGGTAGAGACATGCTGATGGTTGGTAGTTCCTTGGAGCAGCAAAAGCCTGCCATGGTGGAAGCTGCTTTGTTAACAGTTTTGGAGAAGTTTTTTGAGGTGGTTCTGAACCTTCCTGCTATCAACAGGTAGTGGTCGTTTAGTTAATTGCACACCAAATTGTAGAAAAGCTTCTTAGTTCTACACTGTTGCAATCAGTAAGATAATTAGCATATCTTTGTGTAACTAGAGGAATCAATATGGAGATTTCAGCTATAGTAAGTGAGAAATCTGCCTTGTGACAGTGGGGATTTACATAGCTGAAATTCTTTTCGTTTAATATAATGACTTGTGGTAGTTTTGCTTGTTTCAATGCTAAGTTAAGCATACAATTGTTCATCTGTTTAATCTATCTTTTTTTTTTTTACAAATTTCGCATGAACAGCCATATTGTACAAAAATGAATGCTTTTTATGGGGGCATTTGGTTTATTATTTGGCTCAATATTTTTGTTATGCTATGTTATGTTATTTGGAAAAATTGATTGTTTATTTTGATGACATTTAAATAATATTGTACAAATATATAAGATTATAATGTTAAAATGACATTTAGATATCATCCCGAAATTGATTTTAAGTGACATCTAGATATCATCTTAATTGTAATTGTGACGAAATGTGAATTTTGGTTGATTTTCTTTTTTTCTTTAATGTAATGACATTAAACAAAATAAACACTAATGCAGGTATATCTAAATGATATTGATATCTAGTTAGCATTTTAGCATAATGTAATTCTTAAATGTATAATACTTAATGCCCAGTATGCATGTAAGAAATAATTATATTCATTGTTTTGTACATGGTTTATACCATTGACATATGCATGCTTTCTAGCAAGCCGTGCTTTCTTGTCAAAAGAAATTGAGTTAATGCTTTATCTGCTATAGTTTGCTAGAATTTGGTTTGAAAGAATCTCAGCAGCTACTGGAGTTAATCTTGATCTCTTAACTTTCATCCCTATTGAATGTTTGAACACCAGGAGATTGTCAGATGTGCTGGATCTTTTGTCTATGGGGCAGCCAAATTGCCCACAGCTCTACATCTACAGCTCTGCTGACAGGGTTATTCCAGCCAAACATGTCGAATCGTTTGCGGCAGAGCAGAGAAGAGCAGGCCATGAGGTCAGGGAATGCAACTTTGTGAATTCTCCGCATGTTGATCATTTCCGCAATCATCCAAGCCTCTATTCATCACAGCTCACCAGCTTCCTAGAAGACTGCGTGTTGATAAGCTGCAAGAAATCTTCATGAAATCTAACTATGAGTATATTTATTCTGGCTATAGATTTTTCATTGAAAATTGACCTCAAATCATTTTTTTTTTCATTGTCAGAACTTATCTGCTGATTACTGTATTATTTGAACAGATCTGTGTAAGAATTATGCAGATGAAAAGGGTGGTTGACTAAAGTATTTTCATTCTTATTTGGATTGCTTTCAATTCTTAAGGTCATTAGTTAACGCTCTTCATAAGTAGCCAATACATTGCAGTACTCAAGTAAACGGAAATGGAACGGAAATGGACTTTGGCTATTTCCCATATTTGATAGGTTTCTTGATTTTTTTTTCATATCTTGTTTTGCTTGGATGAGGATAGATAGTAGATTCTAGTTCATGTCTGACAAACTGATAAGCGACAGGTTGTCTGGCATGTGCTTTGCAGGTTAGGCACTTTTTGCATTTTTTTGGAGCTTTAATTCCCTGCTTTATATGTTCAAACATCTGATACGTGATTTGATAGATAGAAGAATGAGAAAGTAGTGTTACAGCACTGTTGTATTATAATATAGTATTAAAGATTAGTGTTAAAGAGTCATTTTACATATTTAGAGTTTGTTATTTGATAAAGTACAATTAAAATAAAAGATTCATATAGTCAATGTTGACGTGAGAAGGAGTCTCAAGAGATAGCTGTATAAGAGGGCTAAGCCTGATAATTAAGGAAGAAGGGTTAGACTTAGCTGACGATTTTATCCAACAGATGTTTGATCTTTTGGATAAGGTCAGTAAAGATCAAACTGCTTCGGTGTAAGATGCGTGAATGTAACCTCAATTTTGTAATTTGAAAATGAATGAATGAGAAGCTTTATTTATATATCTGTCTTTTGTAATGTAAGATAAACAAGTACCTTGAATGATTGTGTACTGTGTTGTATGAAATGCATTTGAAACTTTGGCAGAACTTAGTCTGATTTGAAAACCAGTATGCGAGAATAACCTTTGTAATAAATTGCATCATGTAGAGTACCTCTCGAGATTAGGTTTGAGACCCCACTTCTTGCACATCCGCACAGGAAAGACGTCGTGATAATAGTATCCTGCCTAGGAGGAGTCATCTGACCCGATGCCAAAAGGACTTAGATCGTCTGAAATATCATAATCGATATTTGTACTTGAGGCATAGGCTGATCGAGCAGAAAAAGCGTTCGGAGCTTTGACTCGAAACTATGTTCCTTTACAAACCTATACAGAAAAGAAGTAATGATAATAGAGGAGATCCTGCTTAGGAGCTAAACTGACCCGATGCCAAAAGAACTTAGATCGTCTAAAACATCGTAATCGATATTTATACTTGTGGCATGGGCTGACTTCCGTTAGAGCGGTAGATTCTAGTGGGAGGCGAAGGCACTCTGCTTAGGAGGATCTGTATCATGAGTGGATAGTAGAGACCGCCCTAAGGTTACGAGCAGGCCTTCTGGCCCTTCGCTAGCCACGTGAGCTTATGGAAGGGTTCCAGATGTTGATAAGAGACCCCGCCTACCTTAGGCGCAACTAGGCTCGGAGACCTTCATATATGGATAGTGAGGATAATGAACCATCATGTACGAGGTGCGGAATCATCATGTACGAGGTGCGGAATCATCGTGTACGAGGTGCGGAATCATCGTGTACGAGGTGCGGAACCTCGGGTACGATGGTTAGAGTTCGAGGTTAGGATCATACCTATCACACAATGCTTGAATGATAAATAAGCTAGTCGTGCTTTAGATAATATGAATGCCTCAGCATGAATTATCGATGATAGGATTAATAGCATAAGAATCCCAGAACACGAGATGCCTGAGCAAAGGATTTTGTACCAGGAGAGAGTCGTCGCTAATCATTGTACTGATGATCATAAATTAGGGGTAACTGAAATTTCGAAATTTAGAACATCGACAGCAATGTAACGTCCATAAGACCATGATAAGAGGAATCCAGATATATATTTGAATCTGCACAAATAAATTATTTGTGTAAAGAATGAGAATAAATATACCCTGGAGCTTAAGCATAAAATTTCTTTAAATCATCCCCGCTCCATGTCCTAGGGAGTTAGACGCCCTCAGAAGTCATAAGGTACGCCCGGTAGTTCATCTGGCCAGCGGGTTTTGGCACTGTCGAGGCATTTCTTCAAGATATTCGGGACATTTTTGTTGGCGGCTTCATCTTGTCCATTCTATGAGGATGCTAGACGGAGGCATATTTGAGGTTAATCTGGTGTTTGCCGCAGAAATTGCGGATTAGCTGATTGGCGAAGGGAGTGCTATTGTTTGTGATCATCATGGGCAGTGGGTTGAGCAAGAGGCTTCGCTTCTATCCACTTTGTGAAGTAGTCAACAGCGATCAGCACCCACTTGTAGCTTCGGATGGCCGTAGGCATTGGCCCCAAAAAGTCGAGCCCCCATATGGCGAAGGGCTAAGACAAGTTGTTGGGCTTGAGGTAGCCAGCAGGTTGCCTCTGCATATCAGCGTAGTACTGACACTGAGGATATTTCTCCACAAATGCTCGAGCGTCTTTGTGGATGTTGGGCCAGAAGAATCATTGGCGCAGGACTCACATGACCAGACTTTGTTTACGAGCATGAGTTCCACATTCCTCTTTGTGAACAGCCTCCATGACTTCTTGAGCTCCTTCAGGCCTCAAGCACTTAGTGAGTGGCCTGGCATAAGATCTTTTGTATAGTTCCTCGCCAATGAGGACGTATTTGGTGCATTCGAGCCACAGCCTTTTCGCTTCTTTTCGATTGCTGGGTTGGGCTCTATTCTTCAGATAATTGATGATTCTATCCATCCAGCAAGGTGTTTGTTCAGAGCTATGGATTTCTACGCATTTGTAGCTGGGCTTTTCGAATACTTGATGCTGATGAAAGTCAGGGAGCCCCCCTTCTGTGAGATGATCTGCCACCTGGTTCTCCTCCCTGGGAACATGTGTTAAGGAGAATTCATCGAACTGGGAGACCAAGGATTGGACTGTCTTCAGATACTTCTTTAAAACCGTCCTTTGTCTTGTAAACGCAATTTACTTGATTGATAACCAACTGTGAGTTGCTGAACACTTGTATATGCTTCACTGACATCTTGAGGGAAAACTTCAGCCTTGCAATGAGAGCTTCATATTCTGCCTGATTGTTGATAAATTTAAACTGAAGAGTTACCTCTCGATGTAGGGCGACTCCCATTGGGCTGGTTAAAAGGATTCCAACTCCTTGGAATTGAAGTCCGAAAGCACCGTTGACGTGGAGAGACCAGGGTATGACCTTGCTTTTAGTGGGCGGTGGCTCTGAAGTGGAAAGTTCAGCAACAAAGTTGGCAAGTGCTTAAGCCTTGATCGTCGTCCGTATATTTGACATCGAACTCGCCAAGTTCGATGGACCATTTGAGGAGCCTTTCCGAAACTTAACTTCAGGAGTGTGTAATATCTTAAGAAGTGGTTGATCAGTGACCACCTGGTTAGTATGCGACTAGAAGTATGGACGCAACTTTCTTGTTGCCATCAGAAGAGCAAGAGCAAGCTTCTTCAGTATAGGGTATTGAGTCTTAGTGTCCAGGAGTATATGGCTGATGTAGAAGATGGGATACTGGATCCCCTTATCATCGTTCATGAGGACAGTTGACTGCTGCATCGGATAACCCTAAATAAAGAGACAGAACCTCTCCTGCCTTAGGTGCCATAAGCATTGGCACAGTGGTAAGGTATTACTTCAGTTCCGCGAGGCAGCTTCGCATTCATCAGTCCACTGGCCCCTCTTGTTGTTGCGAAGACACCAGAAGAACGGCAAACATCGATCATCAGCCTTGGAGATGAACCTTCCCAGGCTATTGACTCGTCCGGCCAGCTTCTGAATTTCCTTCAACGATTAGGGGGAAGGCGTGCTGAGAATTGCCAACACTTGTCTGGGTTGGCCTCTATCCCTCTGGCTGATACTAGGTAACCCAGAAATTTTTCTGAGACCGCACCGAAAGTACACTTGGTAGGATTGAGCTTGAGGTTGAACCTTCGGAGAGTGTCGAACGTCTCTCTGAGGTCGGCAAGATGTTCCTCCATGCTCCGACTCTTGACCAGAATGTCATTAACATATGCTTCAAGATTCCTCCCCCTTTGACTTTTGAACACAGCATCGATCATGCACTGATAAGTGGCACCGGCATTCTTGAGACCAAAGGTCATGATATCGTAGCAATGCGTGTTGAAGTCAGTGATGAAGATAGTCTTTTCTTCATCTTCTCTTGCCATTCGAATTTGGTGATATCCAGAGAAGGCATTTAGGAAGCTCATAATATTGTACCCAGAGGTACGGTCCACCATCATATCGATGCGTGGTAGAGGATATGTGTCCTTGGGACAAGCTTGATTGAGTGCTCAGAAGTCTACGCACATCCTTTATTTTTCATTGTCTTTCTTTACCATGACAACGTTGGTAAGCCATTGTGGGTATTGGACTTCCCTGATGTCTTGCCTTTAACAATTTGTTAGCTTCCTCCTCGATGGCGCTCTGCCTCTCTCCTGCCATAACCCTCTTCTTTTGCTTTGTGGGAGTCGCATCAGCGGATACATTCAAACGATGCTCACAGATAGTTCTATCGACTCCCGAGATATCTCCAGGGGACCAAGCAAAGATGTCTATGTACTCAGAAAATAAAGCAGTGAGATTTGCTTGCTTCTTATCATTCATAGAGGAAGATACATTTACAATCTTAGAAGAATCTCCCCCCTCCCAAAAGTTACATTGATGACCCTCTCCTGTGGTACAATAGGTTGAGACTCTCTGGGGTCCAACTGATCAATGATGAGCTGTGCGCGATCTGGAAACATCAGGTGGCCTGCCTGATGTCTCCTCTGATGGTGACAACGCCACTAGAGGTAGGGAATTTCACGCAGAGATGTAGCGTAGAGATCACCATCCCGAAGGAGTTAAGAGTTGCTCTCCCAAGGATGGCGTTGTAGCCTGACTTGGCTCTGATGACGACGAATTTTACCATACTTATGGCGTGGCCATTATCATCACAGAAAGAGACCGACAGAAAGATAAATCCCAACGGTTGAACCCTCTCTCCGGAGAAACCTAACAGAGTGGTTCCTACATGGAGGAAGTTCGTTTCCTTGAGCCCCATCTCGAGGAAGGCTGATTCAAACAGGACATCGACTACTTTCAGAGTCGAGGAGTACTCGCCGAACGTCAAAATCAGTGACACGAGCAGTGATCACTATCGAGTTATTATGAGGGTTGCCCTTTCGGGGAAGGTCTTCATGACAGAAAGTGAGCGGGATAGAGGAAGAAGGCTAATGAGCGATGTCGCCTACTTCAATCACATGGTGCCGAGTGGTAGCAGGGTCAACGCTAAAGATAGCGTTGATAGTCCTTAAAGTAGGGGGTAGGATCGCATCGGCTGACTAGGGCCTTGCGGTGGTAAAGCCTGGGGTGGATCCCCCACATCTTCTGGGGCCTTACCCTTCTATGTAGCATTGAATGTAGGGGCCATCATCATAAACTTTTCGAGTTTGCCCTGATTCGCTAGCTTGTTAAGCAGGGCCCTTAATGAGCGGCACTTGTGGAGCTCATGCCCGTAGTTCTCGTGGAACTCGTAGTAGTTCTCTGGATCCACTCTCGCCGGCAGTGCCGGTTTGGGTCTTGCGGGATGAGCCCAGCCCTGCTTGACGGCTGCCGCATAGACTTCAGTAAGTGGCCGGGAGAGGAAGTGCTTTTGCTCATGGGTCTCTCGTGGCCTCCTATCGTCCCTGCCATGGTTCTTGCCTCTGCGATTCATCGTGGATGATGGTTCGTTGCCTCGATGTTTCCTCTTCTTCTCCTTCTTGGCTCTAGAAACATCGGGGGGAGAAGCCTCATCATCTTCCAGCAGCACAAACTGGCTGGCCCTGGCAACCAGTTCCTTGTAACTCTGAGGTTTCGCCAGTTGTAGGGACTTGGACAAGTCCCTACTCTTAAGACCTCTTCGGTAGTTGTCTATGGCTACAGCAGGGTCGACATCTTCTGCTTCTACTGCTGTGGAGAAGAAGCGGTTGGTGTAATCCCGCAGACTTTCTTTCTTGCCCTGCTTGATGTTGGCAAGCACCATATCGGAGACAACCATCTTGGTTCGGCTGATGAAGCGGGCGATGAGTTCCCACTTCAAATGCTCATAGGAACAAATGTGACTCCTGGGCAACTTGACAAACCAGCTGAAAGCTGCCCGTTTCATAGTATTAGCCAAGAGGTGGCATTTGGTGGCTTCATCGGATTGGCGATAGCGGACAATGGCTTCGAACCCCTGGATATGCTCGCGGGGATCAGTAATACCCCTGTAGGCCTCAAGTCGAAGTGGCCTGAAATCTTATGGGACTGGCGCCTGCCAGATAGCATCAGAAAAAGGAGCATTGCCATCCAGCAGGCCAAAGAAAGGATCAAGTCCGTATGGGAGGGCCTGAGCAACCGGGAAGAGGGGATTCTGTCCAGTGAGGAAAGGAGGGAAAGTTGAAGGAAAGAAGGTAGGTTGTAGAAGTTGATATGGTGGAAGAGGATTATGGTGGACTTGCTAAGGAGGAAAAGGGTGTCTGGGCAGCTAAGAAGAGCCAGACGACTGAACAGAGGGTGCCACGACCCGCGAAAGGGGAACAAGATTCGCCTCAATCGGCGGGAGAGGTGCAGGGCTGCCGCAACCGGCGGGAGAGGTGCATGGGCCACCACAACAAGCGGGAGAGGTGCAGGGGCCGCCGCATCTGGCGGGAGAGGACCATGGGCCGCCGCAACCAGCGGGAGAGGTGCAGGCAGTAGATTGGCAGCACAAACTGGTTGACTTTGACTGAGAATCACGGCCTGCTGGGATGTAAGGACAATAACCAGATCGGTGAGGTTCGCTAGTATTCCCGACAACTCTAAAATGTGGGTACCTCTGGAGGAAGAAGTAGATCCGGCGTGACAATATCGCCTAGTAGACCGTGATTCATCACCTAGCACCCTGACGGAAGGTTCACCTGCTTGTGTGCTACGGACTGCAGAGTTGGTTCTGTGTGTCCTGACCATAATCTTCTCGAGGTCTCAATGAAAGCACAAGAAAATATTGACCTGAGAAAGAGTCCCAAGAGACAGCGGTACGCAAAGGGCTAAGCCTAATAATTAAGGCTCAAACGAGAGAAAAGCATTCAGAAAAGCACACAGAGATTTAAGGTGATTCAGAGAGAAAATCCCCTACGTCCACCGAGCGATCAACGAGAGATAATTTAGCTAGAAAAAGAGAAGCGGTTGAAGAGACCAATACAATGAGTCAAAAGAAGAGAAAGATAGAGCTTTCTTATCTTAAGCTCTTAGTACAAGGGTGATAGAAGAGAGATCCTGCGAGTCCAACCAACAATCTGAAGCTAAAAGCCAAAAAGGCCCCTTCCCCATTTCTTGAAGCCTGTTCAAGGCTAATTATAGGTAGGAGATAGTGGAGCTCAGTCCGCGTTGTTCGGAAGAGGATGAAATATTCAATTGTTGAGTCCGCACTGATGGTCCTACCGCTGTCGGCCATCGGAGGAGCTAGGAATGGTGGAAGGAGAGCTTGGCCCCTTGATATTGGCAATTTTTCTAAGGATTTGTGATGGCTAAAGCATGCGGGCTCTTGGATTGCGTGATTGAAAGAAAAATACTGTATTGAAAATAGTGCAGTCGTGGCACGCTGACAGCAACAGGTGTAGCTGAGAAACATCGTCATCGATGTTTGTGGGAGATGATCTTGAATTATCAGGATCGAGGTTTGCCGAACCCTCGTGATCGAGGTTTGAGACTAGTAAGAATAATAAGAATAATAATAGAAATAATAATAATAATAATAATAATAATAATAATAATAATAATAATAAAGGGTTAGTTCTCCCTTGACACCACATGTACGACTAAGATGCAGCGCTGGAATCACGTGTTAACAGTCAACCCTACTTTAGTGAGATAAATGTTTTGTTTGTTGTTGTGGTAATAAAGATTAGTGTTATAGTATAATGTTATAGTATAGTATTATAAATGTTAACACGTGGTCCAATCGCTGCATCACAGCCGTACACGTGGCTCCCAGGTGGTACTAACTTTTTATTTAAATGCTTTTATTCTCGCAGGTCTCAAACCTCGGCCACGAGGGTTCGGCCAAGCATCGTCTACGATGAATCAAAGTCATTCCCTGGCAACATCGATGACGATGTTCCTCAGCTGCACCTATCGCAGTCGGCGTGGCCTGACCGTACCGTTTCTCGTACAAAACACTTTTTCCAGACATGCAAATCAAGGACCCGCATGCTTCAATCGTCATGGATCCCTAGAAGCAGTACCAAGATCAAAAGGTCAAGCTCTCATTTTGCTGCCTCTGGTCCCTCCATTGGCCGATAAGCGGCGTGGGTCCAGAATTTGTTTACTTCCTCCCCTTCCGAAAAACCAGGTAAAAGCTGCACTGTCCACTGCCTACAAATACCCTTGAATAGGCTTCAAGGAAGGATATACAAGGACCGAGATATAGATCAGAGCATCATCGACCGATCTGAAAGAGCAGAATCCCTCTTCTATCACCTTTGTAAACAAGAGCTTGAGACAAAGGAAAGCCCTTTCTCTCTCTTTCTTTCTCTTTCTCTTGTTAAGCTCTTTGTATTTTCGATCACCCCGCTTGATTCATAGTGAAACTTCCGTCACTGACGCCCGGTGGATGTAGGGGATTTCCTCCCTGAACCACCTTAAATCTCTATGTGTTGCTCTGGATGCTCTCTCTCATCTAAACCTTAACCGACAGGCTCAGCTATCTGCGTGCTGTCGTCTCTCGGGACTTCTCTCTAAGTTTCTTGGGATGCCCTACATCCTACGTCAATACTTTTCTGGTGCTTTCATTGAGACTCTGAGAAGATGGTGGCCAGAATACGTAGAACCAATTTCGCTGCCCACAGCGCACATGCAGATGAGCCTTCTATCAGGGCACCAGGCGACGGAGCTTCAGCCTCAACTTCTCGCCGTCGTATCGAATCGGCTTCTTCCTCCAGAGGTACGCGCACCTTCGAGATACAGGAGATGCTTGTCAACCTCACCGACTTGGTCACTGGCCTCACCGCTCAGCAGGCCGTGATCCTCAGGCAGACTCAGCCAGTTTGTGCCACCATCCTACCACCTGCGCCTCTTCCGCCGATTGCGGCGGTCCACGATCCCCTTCCGCCGGTTGCGGCGGCTCCTACTCCCTTTCCGCCTGTCGCGGCGCTCCTGCTCCCTTTCCACCTGTCGGGGAGGCTCCTGCTCCCTTTCCACCGGTCGCAGCGGCTCCTGCTCCCTTCCCGCCAGTCGCAGCATCTTCTGCTTAATCATCTGGTTCTTCTCAACTGCCACGATGACCTTTTCCCCCTCAAGAGGTCCACCAAAATCATCCACCAGTACGTCCTCTACTACTTCCTACCTTCCTTCCACCTGTTTTTCCTCCCTTCCTCGCCGGGAGGGACCCTCTCTTCCCAGGTGTTCAGGCCCCCCATTATGGGCCTGACCCTTTTTTCAGCCTGATGGACAGCAATGCCTCTTTTGCTGACGCCATCCGGTTGGCCCCAGTCCCAGAAGACTTCAGACTGCCCCGGCTCGAAGCTTATAAAGGCACGACTGACCCCCGCAGGCATATCCAAGGGTTCGAGGCCGCGGTCCGCTACCGTCAACCTGATGAGGGTACCAAGTGTCACCTCCTGGCCAACACTCTGAAGGGTTGGCATTCAGTTGGTTCATCAAACTCCCCAGGGGTCACGTCTCTTTTTATGAGCATTTGAAATAGGAGTTGATCGCACACTTCATCGGCCGAACTCGAATGGTCATTTTCGACATGTTGCTCGCCAACATCAAGCAAGGCGAGAAGGGAAGCCTCCGGGATTACACCAATCGACTCTTCGCCGCCGTAGCAGAAGCTGAAGATGTTGACCCTACTGTGGCCATGCACAACTATCGAAGGGGACTCAGGAGTGGGGACCTATCTAAATCTCTACAGCTGGCCAAACCTCGGAGCTACCCTAAGCTAGTGGCCAGGGCCAGCCAGTTCATGCTCATCGAGAATGCTGAGTCCTCTCCCCCTGGTGTTTCTGGAACCAAGAAGGAAAAGAAGAGGAAACATTGGGGAGATGAACGCTCGTCCATGACGATGCACATGGCCAAAGGTCGTGGTAGAGATGAGGGAAAACCGCGGCTTGTTCAGCAGCAGAGTCACTTCTTCTCTCGGCCGCTTACTGAAGTCTACGAGGCGGCCGTCCAAAAAAGTTGGGTTCGACCTGCCGGACCCAAGCCGACACCCCCAACCAGAGTGGATCCTGACAACTACTGCGAGTTCCATGTTCGGCGGGTACTCCTTGACTCTGGGAGTGCAGCTGACATCCTGTTCGAATCTGCTTTCCTCCAGATGGGGCTCAGGAAAGCAAACCTCCTCCGTGCAGGAACCACCTTGCTGGGTTTCTCTGGGGAGAGGGTCCAACCATTGGGATTCATCTCTTTGCCCATCTCTTTCTGCAATAACAACGGCTATGCCATGAGCATGGTAAACTTCGCCAGCATCAGAGCTAAATCAGGCTACAATGCCATCCTTGGAAGGACAACTCTTAATTCTTGTGGGATGGTGATCTCCACGCCACATCTCTGCGCGAAGTTCCTTACCTTCAGTGGCGTTGTCACTATTAGAGGAGATGTCAGGCAAGCCACCCAATGTTTTCAGATCGCCGCATAGCTCGTCGTCGACCAGTTGGACCCCAAGGAATCCCAACCAGTTGTACCACAAGAGGGAGTCGTGAATGTAACCTTGAGAGGGGAGGACTCTTCTAAAGTTGTAAACATATCTTCTTTTATGAATAACAAGCAGCAGGTGGATGCCACTCTAAGTATATCGATATCTTTGTATGGTCTCTCGAAGATATCTCAGGTGTTGATAGGGCTGTCTGTGAGCACCACCTAAACATATCCCCTGATGCCACTCCCATAAAACGAAAGAAGAGGATTATGGCAGGAGAAAGGAAGAATGCTATCGAAGAAGAGGTTAACAAGCTGCTTGGAGCAAGCTACATCAAGGAAGTTCAATACCCTCAATGGCTCACCAACGTTGTTATGGTAAAGAAGGCCAATGAAAAATGAAGAATGTGCGTAGACTTTTGAACACTAAATCAAGCCTATCCCAAGGATACGTATCCTCTTCCACGCATTGACACAATGGTGGATTGTACCTTCGGATACGAGATCATGAGCTTTCTAGATGCTTTCTCCGGGTACCATCAAATCTGGATGGCTAAAGAAGATGAAGAGAAAACTGCTTTCATCACCGACTTTGGTATATATTGTTACTCCTAGATGCTGAGAGCCGATACCCCACGCTGGAAAAACTTGCTCTGGCCCTCTTGATGGCGGCAAGGAAACTGCGCCCATATTTCCAAGCGCATACTATCCAGGTAGTCACTGACCAACCACTCCTAAAGATACTACATACTCCTGAAGTTTCGGGATGGCTTCTCAAATGATCCATCTAGCTTAGTGAGTTCGATATCAGATACATTCCACGAACGACAATCAAGGCTCAAGCACTGGCAGATTTCGCTGCCGAACTTTCTACTTCAGAACTACCGCCTACCAAACACAGGGTCGTGCCTTGGTCCCTCCACGTTGACGGCGCATCGGGGTCGCACTCCCAAGGAGTTGAAATTCTTCTAACCAGCCCCATGGGGGTCGCCCTGCATCAGACGATAACTCTTCAGTTCAAGGCTACCAACAATCAAGCAGAGTATGAGGCTCTTATTGTGGGACTGAGTTTTGCACTCAGCATGTCGATAAAATGCATACAAGTGTTCAGCGACTCCCAATTGGTCGTCAACCAGGTGAATCGAGCATACGAGACAAAGAATGAGATTCTGAAGAAGTATCTGCAGAAAACCCAGTCCTTGATCTTTCAATTCGAAGAATTCTCTCTGGCGCACATTCCCAGAGGAGAAAACTAAGTAGCAGATCGGCTCGCAAAAGGGGGGCTCCCCGACCTTCGTCGACATCAAATATTTGAGGAGCCCAACTATGAATGTACGGAAATTCGCTCTGAGGAGCGCCCATCATGCTGGATGGACAGGATATTCGATTACTTGAAGAATGTGACCCAACCTACCAACAAACAAAGAGCAAGAAAGCTGAAACTTAATTGTGCTAAGTACGTTCTTATCAACGGGGAACTCTACAGAAGGTCTTATGCCAGACCCCTCACCAAATGCTTAGGGCCTGAGAAAGCTCAAGAAGTTATGGAGGCTGTCCATAAAGGAAAGTGTGGAACTCATGCTCGCGGCCAAAGTCTGGTCATGCAGATCCTACGTCAGGAATTCTTTTGGCCCAATGTCCACAAAGATGCTCAGTCGTTCGTTGAAAAAATGCCCCCAGTGCCAACATTGTGCTGACATGCAAAGACAGCCCACCGGTTTTCTCAAACCTATCAATTCGTATTGGGTTTTCGCTGTTTGGGGGCTTGACTTTCTGGCCCAATGCCTACCGCTATCAGAAGCTACAAGTGGATATTGGTCGTTGTCGACTACTTCACGAAGTGGATTGAAGCTAAACCACTTACTCAGCCTACTGCTCAGAATGTCGAGAACTTCTTATGGGCTAACATTGTCTGCAAGTATGGTGTACCCATAACAATCATCACAGACAATGGTACTCTATTCGCCAATCAGCGGATTCACGACTTCTGCGGCAAACATCAGATCAATCTCAAGTATGCATCTATTTGACATCCTTGCACTAATGGGCAGGCAGAAGCTGTTAACAAGAATATTTTGAACATTCTGAAGAAGCGTCTCGACGGTGCCAAAACCTGCTGGCCAGATGAGCTGCCAGGCGCTCTTTGGGCTTACAATACAGCTCTCTCCGAGGTCACTCAAGAATCTCCTTTCTCCTTGGCCTTTGGAATGGATGTCGTCATTCCCTTCGAATTGGAGCATTACTCCCCCAGAGTGGAAGCAACAGCCAACTTCGATCCCGAAGAGTTGCAAACCTGGATGAATGAAAACAATGATTCACAATGGGTTGATCTGGATCTCTTGAAACAGAAAAGACAATTGGCCACACTCAAGCGTTTGGAGCACAAACACCGAATAGAATGATACTTCAACCGTAAGGTCAATCTCAGAAGTTTCACTCAAGGTGATTTGGTCCTCAAGCGACGACTTCTTGCTGGCAGCAACTTGAGAGTTCCCAAACTAGAACCCAACTGGGAGGGCCCATACATCGTACGCGAGGTTGCAGGACCTAATGCATATTATCTCATGTCCTCTAAAGGCACTCAACTCCCTAGGACGTGGAGTGGAGATGATATGAAAAAGTTCATTGCTTAAATCAAAGCGACAATTTATCCTGATTCACACAGAATTCATTTATACAGACTCATCTGGGATCTTTTTTTATGGGACATTCTTTATTAATACATATCTGGATTCTTTCATTATGCTCCCCTGGAGGTTATATTCTGAACTTAAGGGTTCTTATGATGCTAGTCCTATGATCGTTCAATCATTTCGAGGTATTCATATTAACTGGGGCGTGACCAACTTATACTTTATTCATGCACCATGTGACAGGTATGATCCTAACCTCAAAACTCTTCAGCTATTGTATCCGAGGTGCCCGTACCTCATTCACGATAGTATTACACTCACTCTTGTATATACGGAGGTCACCGAGCCCAGTTATGCCTGGCAGGCGGAGTCTCCTACCTACATGCGGAACCCTTTCACAAGCCCATCTGGCTAGCGGAAGGCCAGAAGGCCAGCTTGTAATCTTAGGGCAGTCCCTGCTATCTACTCATGATACAGGTCCCCCCTAAGCAGAGTGCTTTCGCTTTCCACTAGGATCTGCCCTAACGGAGGTCAGCCCATGCCTTAAGTACAAATATCTCTACGATATTTCAGACGATTTAAGTCCTTTTGGCATCGGGTCAGATAACTCCTCCTTGGCAGGATCTCCACTACTATCATTACTTCTTTCCTGTGCAGATGCGTGAAGGAATATGATTTCAAGTCAAATTCAGAAAAAAGTTCTATCTGTTCTATTTTATTCTTAACCTGCTATAAGGGAAATTAACCAGATCAATCAGATATTATATTCCCAAATGCACTCTTACCACTAGGATCTGTCGCCCAAAAGAGGTCAGCCTATGCCTCAAGTATAAACATCGTCCACGATATTTCAGACAACTAAAGTCCTTTTGGCATCAAGTCAGATAACTCCTCCTAGGCGAGATCTCCACTACTATCATTACTTTTTCCTTGTGCAGGAATATATAAGAAAAAGTGTATGGCTTCAAAGCCCTAAATACTCTATCTACTCAACTAGCACATGCCTCAAGTGCAAATATTGTTTACAATATTTCACACGACCTAAGTCCTTTGGGCAACCAACGTGCAAAAGAAGTAGTTTTAAAGTTCAAACTAGAGATACTTTATGTGATTTAAAGTCCTTTGTTATGAACTCGCTATGAAGGATGCTCTCATAAAGTTACAGTCAGAGCATTTCAAATTTCACGCAAAAGTACCTGTTGATTTCATACACATCAGAATAAGCAGGTATGCGGAAGAAAACAATCTTTTTCATTCTTTCATTTTCAAGATACAAAATTGAGGTTACAATTCACTCGTCTTACAAGAAAATGGGTTAGTCTTCACTGTCCCCATCCAAAAGATCAAACATCTATTGGATGAGATCCTCGGTTAAGTCCAACCCCTCTTCCTTGTAAGTAGGATCAACGGTTAGACAAGGAATGGAGCTCCACTTCTCCAAGATCATTAGTAGTGATCTTGCCCTCTTGAATCAAAGTGAAGCCAATCCTTCCTACGCCCTCTTGATCTCATCTAACCTCTCCTTTCTGCAGGGTAAGCTTATTTTGTAGACCTTTACAGCCGCTGCAGACCTCTCCGCAATAATGGCCTCCTGGTCTTCCGCGACCTTGTCTAGCTTCTCTCGCAGGGCCTTGTTGTCAGCCTTCAACGCGTCCATTGCAGACTTATAAACTGCAAACTCTTCCTGCAGTTTAGCCTTCTCTTCCTGTAAAGCATCAAGCTGAGAAGACTTTACTGCAAGTTGGACCTTCAAGGCTTCAATTTCTTTGTCCCGTTGATGAAGCTGGCCTCCTTGCTCGAGCACTTGTTCCTCCGTCCTTAAGTCTTGTTCAGAAGCAGAGGCAAGCGAGCAAGCGCCTGAAAGATGAAGCGAAGTCAACACAACTTAAACATAAAGTAACAGAAAGATAGAGTTATAAGAGATTCTCACAGAAACCAACCTGTTGGCTACTTGGGCATAGGAATCTGGCATCGAGACTTTCTCCATCCTCTCCTCCAGATCCTTGGTGACGAAGCCACCTCCTACTGCCAGTCCCATGTCTCCCGGGAGTGCGCAGTTCTGTTCCGTCGATTGCTGGGAAAGCAAGAGGAGTTTTCTTATCTCTCCTTTCGTTCCCACGGCGATCTGCAAAACGTCGTCTCCAAATCTCCTCGCAAAATTGATGTGGTAGGGGGGATCAATACTTCACTGCCAATCATATGCTCTTTTGGCAGTCAGTTGACCTTCCTCCGCAGCTTTCCCTTCTTCAAAGGAGGCTCTGGACTTCTCTTTTCCTTGGGATCCCTCTTCCGCTTAGGGACCTCCTTCAGCACCAGGTCCAGGCAGGGACTCACAGTTGCCCCCTTTACTTCTTTCTCTTCTTCTCCCTTTTGGCCCTTCTCTTCGGCCTTCTTTTCTCCTTTATTTTTCCCAAGAACGATTCCTTTATTACCTCTGGGGACCATCTTGGGCTTGGCCGATGTGGCAGGTTCTTTCCCTTTGCGTGCATCTTCCATCACCTCGGCCAAGGTCTTACCATCGTCCACGGTATCCTCCGAGGAGGATACCACGTTGACAACAGTTTTGCCACAAACTGGCTCCAGAACCTCTCTCTTTCCCAGCTCCTCCACCACCTCAGTAATCTCCTTGCTGAGTTGGATGGCGGGGGGCTGTCCCCTCCTGGCCCTCTTCATTAGGACCGTACCAGGAGATGGAATTGCCTCCTTGAAGACAACATACCCGAACGCTTGTGCGTACAAGGATATGTTATTCTTCACGTGCCTGAGGAAGTCCTTCAGGGGCCAGTTCTGCCCCTTCAGCTTCTCTAGGTTCTTCAGTGTCCTTTCTCCCGCCATCCACCTGGCAGCCCCAATGAGCTCAGATGGGCAGACTCCGGGCTTTACAGGGATCCCCAAATTCTAACCTACGAAGAAATAGTAGTCCCTCCAGTCTGAATGGGAACTACTCGTCCCGGAGAACATCGCCTTTCTCAACTTCCTTCCTTGAGAAAGGCTTTATGGGAAACAGTTGCGACTTTTCGTCTTCTGGCCGTCTGATCTTATCGATCAGTGCACGAAACCATCCGACCGTTCATTTTTCTGACAGGTTCGAAATTCAAAGCAGCGCAGGATATCGAAGCGTCTCTTCCCTACATTCGTCCTGGTGTCGTGCACGATGTTTCAAAACATCGGCATGCGCTGTTCTTTTTATTCTTTTAACTATTGTTGTTCGATGCTTCATAACCTCGTGCACAATGATAGTTAGTTTCATCTTTTAACTTAGAATTTATCATTGGCTTTACACTTTCATATACTTATGAATTCTTGTTCTTTTCTTTTCTGATCTCGTGGTACCCTTTTCAAACATGAAAGAAAAGATAAAAGAAAATACAAGCAAAATTCATTCAGAGCAAGTTTTCAGAAGAATACATTTTATTCATGATAAAATTTATTACAAAATTTCATTTCTATTCTCTTACATGTCTCTTTCTGAGTACAAGACATATAGTGAAAATAAAGGAAAACACAAGACTTCAGAACTTGAACAACTGGAGTAAATAGTGTCAACCTCAAACATGCAGGAAACCCCCCTTTGAGACCAATCTATTACACTCTTTACAAACCGGCGGCATGCCCTCGGAGGACTAGCTGATGCTCTCCTTTCTCCAATCTCTTCATCTGCTGGATGAGACTGAGGATGAAAATAACAGAAAGCTAGTCACTGCCACCCTTTGGCAGGGGCGTGTTGCTGCACTTCAGGAGGGGCTGTCCGACCTTCATCAGGAGCAGGTTAACTTCCTCAGCCGGCGTAGGTACCCATGGGAGGAATCTCTTCGGAGCAACGGCTTCCAGTGTTGAATAACCTTTCTGGACCCTTGGGGCCACAGAAAGGAAGAACAGCTGGACCTCTGATGTTCTCCTGATTCAGAATGCTCACATCGACCAATGTTTGCAGAAGAACATCAAAGGCTGCCTGGCTCTTCACATGGTGACCTACGGTCGAAGCGTTGACGATGTTCACCGCCCTCCTCACCGCCTCTTCCAAGTCCTCCATGCACCGCCCCCTCCATCCCAAGCTGTTATCTATCATGGAGCATATCTCGAACTTCAGCAGCTCCTCTCGGTGGTGGGTTTCGAAGGTCGCCTGCTCCGCCTTCGACTTTGCCTCCCTGGCCTCCGCAACTTCACCCCTAAGCCTGTTTCTTTCCTTTCTCAAAGCCTCCTTTTCATCGTCTAGCTCTTTTATTCTTTTTTGGAGGTCTTTGACATGAACAAAATGGGCTTGGCTTACATCCGAGAGGGTGCGGTGAAACTCCCCTCTTGGAACCTCACCCTTACCGGCCCATTCTGAATTATTCAGAGCTAGGGAAGCCAGTTTATCTTTTAGCTTGTACAACTTTCCTAGCTCCTCTATGTGATCACCTTGAGAGCGCTGCAACAAAGCACTCTCCAGCTCCGCTATCCTCCGAAGGTAGCGAGCCTCCCCTTCCTCCTTACCCTTTAAAGATTTTACCACCTCCAAGACCTGGGAGGTGTTCTTCAGGGTCTCTCATCTTCTCTCCTTATTTCAAATAATCTATCCTCCTGGTTGCCTCCTGACCCTTCAATGCCAAGGCCAGCTTCAGGAGCAACTTGCGGAACCTCCTTCTTCTCCTTAGTCACCTCTTCCATCTTGCTGCCTTCTCCCTTCCTTCCCTTCTCTTCCTTCTTCTCATTATTTCGAGCAGCCACTGGAAGAAGACAGGGAAAGGAAGGTCTCTTTACCTTCGAAGGAAGAGGGACTGACTCGCCAAGAGGAATAGGACCGCAAATCACCAGGGGCGTCTTCTTCACACTCCCTTCGGGGGGAGCCTCGAAATCCTCCCAGGCTCAAGTCTCTCCCCCGCAAGCGTCTCACCCACCACGATCAAGTCCTTCCGCTCTCCGATTTTTAGAGACGCCATGACCGGAGAATCTAAAAGGTTCACCACCTCTACCACCTTCTCCTCTCCTGCAGCTCCTTGTGCAGACTCCAAAGTCCGCGTCAGGACCTTGGCAACCTTGGCTACCGGCGTTTCTTCCTATAGGGCCACAGCCGGAGCTCCCGCTTCCTCCATCTGGAGCGCTTCAGCAATCTTCTCAACCGTCGGTTCCGGCGACCCTTCAGACGGCTCCAAGTCCCTCTTCCTCTTCAGTGGAAAACCCGTCAAAGTCGTCCACCTCTTCCTCTCCGCCATCTCTCTAATGATCCACTTCTTTCCTTGCAGGAATTTTCAGAGGCTGTTGGAAGAGAATGCGAATCGGCAAGGAATCGCTCTTGCTTTATCCTGACAAACCTTGGGCAGCGTATCCACCATCACAACGGTTCGCATTCTAGGACCCATATTAATGTTCAGGCCCTGATAATGCGGGGGGCTGATGTTAATACGTGGTTCCAATGCTGCATCACAGCAGTATACGTGGCTCTCAGTGGCACTAACTTTTTATTTAAATGCTTTCTTTCTCGCAGGTCTCAAACCTCGGCCACGAGCGTTCAACCAAGCATTGTCCACGACTAATCGAAGTCATTCCCTGGCAACATCGATGACGATGTTCCTCAATTGCACCTGTCGCAGTCGGCGTGGCCCGACCGCGTCGTTTCCCGTACGAGACACTTTTTTCAAACACGCAAATCAAGAACCCGCATGCTTCAGCCATCACAGATCCCTAGAAGCAGTACCAAGATCAAAAGGTCAAGCTCTCATTTTGCTGCCTCTGGTCTCTCTAGTGGTCGACACATAGCGTGGTTCCAGAATTTGTTTACTTCCTCCGCTTCCGAAAAACCAGGAAAAAGCTACACTATCCGCTGCCTACAAATACCTTTGAACAGGCTTTAGAGAATGATATACAAGGACCGAGATATAGATCAGAGCATCATCGACCGATCTGAAAGAGCATAATCCCTCTTTTATCACCTTTGTAAACAAGAGCTTGAGACAAAGGAAAGCTCTTTCTCTCTCTTTCTCTCTCTTTCTCTTATTAAGCTCTTTGTACTAGTCTTCCGACCACCCCCCTTGATTCATAGTGAAACTTCCCTCACTAACGCCCGGTGGATGTAGGGAATTTCCTCCGTAAACTACCTTAAATCTTTGTGTTGCTCTAGATGCTCTCTCTCATCTAAACCTTAACCGACAGGCTCAGCCATCTGCGTGCCGCTGTCTCTCGGGATTTCTCTCTCTCTCTCTCTTTGTTTCTTGGGATCTCCTATATCCTACGTCAATAATAATATAATGTTATAATGTAATATTATAGTATAGTATTATAGTGCAGTGTTATAATATATTGTTATGATTTAATATATAGTGTATTGCTAGTATAATGTTATGATATATTATAATATAATATTATAGTGCATTGATATAATATAAGGTTATAATGTATTATTATAGTATAGTATTATGATTATTATAGTATGTTATAGTATAATGATAATATTTTATAATATAACTAGTATTTTTTCTGTGTAGAAATTGTACAACATTTTACACATTTTTTAAAATAAATATAATTATTATAAAATCTAAATAAAAATTATAATTTGTATATTTACTTTTTTATTTTTAAAATTACATATCAATTTTTTATATAAATATTTTATGNAATCAAATTTAATAATTAAATAATATAAATTAAATATTTAATAAAAATAATTATAACTAATTTAATTAACTTAAATATTGATTGAAATTAAACGGATTAAATTAACTCTCATTTAGTAATAGAACTGATGATCGACGACACATCGACGCATGATATGTTCTCTTTTATGGATGATTTTTTGAGTTATTATTAATTCAAAATGGCACCTGAAGATGAAAAGCACACGGTGTTTAGAATGCCCATCGGTATTTTCTATATACAGTAATATTGTTCGGGCTTAAGAATGTTCGGGCAACCGATCAAAGGGCAATGACCAAAATATTTAATGATTTGATTCATGATAAAGTTGAATGTTATGTAGATGATCTGGTTGTCAAAAGTAAAGATAGATATAATCATTTGGAAGACCTTAGAATTGCATTTGAAAAATCACGACAGCATAATCTCAAAATGAACCCCCTAAAATGTGCATTTTGTGTCTTCTAAAAAATTCTTGGGATTTATAGTCCGACACATAGGCATAAAAATAGATCCATCTAAAATTAAAGTGATCATGGATATGCCTCTGTCGACCAGTCTAAACCAGTTAAGAGGCTTGCAAGGGTGTTTAGCATATATAAGGCATTGTATTTCCAATTTGCTAGGAAGATGCAACCATTTGGGTAGCTCATAAACAAAAATGCTCTTTTTGAATGAGATGAATGTCAAAAAGTCTTTGATAGCCTTAAACAATATTTAATGAGCCCTCCAGTCCTGGCCGCTTTTACACTAGGGAGGTCGCTAATTCTATATACAGCAGCCCTCGACAAATCTTTATAGGTACTCTTGGCCAAACATAATGAGAAAAGCAAAGAAATGGACTTATACTATCTCAACGGACGTATAATTGGTATGAAAACTAGATATTCTCTAATCAAGAAACACTACTTGGCATTAATATTTATTGTCCAAAAGCTCCGACATTACTTGTTGGCTCATAAGGTCATATGATATCAAGAATCAACTCGCTGAAATTTTTAATGACCCAGCCAATGCTAACACAAAGTTTAGCGATGGACAATGTCATTACAATAATATAATATTTTTTGTGTCTCAAAAAGGTGTAAAAGGGCAAGTACTTGCAGACTTCCTAATAGCACATGCTCTTCCAGCAGATTCACCTCTAAATGGTGGACTGCCTGATGAACGAATTCTCAGAGTTACTCAAGAAGACAAAATGTTTGCTCGGAAACTGTACTTTAATGGTGCATCCTCCCACAAATACTTGCAATATATCAATACATCAATTGTCAGACTGGCATTGGCATAATCTTTGTCACCCCGCAAGGAGGAATTATACAACAATCATATGGCTTGGTTAAGCCGTGCACCAATAAGGAAGCTAAGTATAAAGCATTGATTACGAAGCTTGAACTTGCAGTTGAAATGAAGATCAAAGATCTTTAGATATATGGTGATTCACAACTTGTCATAAATCAAATAAAAATGACTATAAAGTGAATGAGCTTCGGCCAATAAAATATCGTAAGAATGCCACTCAACTATTGCAGTAGTTACCAAAATATACTATTGCAAGGGTATCTCGTGCAAAAAATAATCACGTAGATGCATCTCGTCTAGCCAAAGAAATGGCAACGGTCAAGGAAAAGACTATTAATAACAGTGCAAACCAAAAAAATTTTGCACTCTACCATGGCTAATGTCACAGAGGAACATATAACCCAATATGAAGACGAGCTGCAATAAATCAAAAGAAACTTAGAACAAGATGAAACGCAAGAATACGAGCCAAGACTCAGAGGAATAGAGGCATCTGTTGAGAATACAGATTATTGGAGAAAACCCCTTATTGACTTTCTTAAAGAGCGAAAACTCCAACAAGATCCCTCACTAGCATTTTAATAAAGAAAAGAGCCATGCACTTTGCCTATGTGGCTGAAGTCTCATACAAAAGCTCCTTCAACTATCTTTGACTATGATGTTTAGGCCCAGAAGAGGGCAAAAAAGTCATCGATAAAGTACATGAAGGCTTACGTGGAGCCTATCAATCAGGGCTAAAAATGATGATAAAAATAAAAATAATAGGCTATTAATAGCTAACTATAGTAAAAGATTGTACTGACTATGCTACTAAATGCCAGGAATGTTAGGTACGTAGAAATGCCATTCATCAGTATCCAAATCTGTTGCATCCGATAATATCGTCTTGGCCTTTTGAGAGTTGGGAGACAGATATAATAGGCCCCATTGACCCACTGTCATCAGTCGAGCTTCATTATATTTTGGCTGCAACCGATTACTTCTCAAAATGGGCTGAAACTCAAAAATAAAAAATTAACAATTAGCTTTACCTTGCAGGCATACCACCTTGTTCAAAATAGGAGATTTATAGCTTTATCTCTTAAGGTTATACGCATAAGATTTGCCTACCTTGTATCTGCTATTTCTGATTGGCTTCAATTAATGTTTTCCTCCTAGAATTTCTCCCGTTAGAAATTCTTCCTCTCGACGTTGGCTATTCTCCGCTTTCAGAAGGCCAGAACAAAAGAAAGGAATACATAAAGGAAAATGAAGACACGGCCAGAGAATATTAATAAATACTCTCTTACATTCTCAGTAGTGTTTGAGCCCAAAAACCACATATTTATCTCAAATTTATAAAATAAGATACAGGGTTAAAAATGAGATACCTGGACGTTATAATTCTTCCCCACTTGAAAGAATTTCCCCCTCAAAATTTATCATAAGCTCGGGAAAAGATCTCTTCATTTGCTCCTCAGACTCCCAGGTTGCCTCCCGCTCGGTCTGGTTATTCCACAAAATTTTGACCATTGGGATTACTTTATTCCTAAGCCGCTTGACAACTTTGGCCAAGATTCGAATTGGCTTTTCTCTATAACTTAGATTTGGTTCGAAACTTATTTCTCTTGGTTCATAATTGATAACATGAGATGGATCAAATATGTACTTTCGGAGCAAAGAAACATGAAAAATATCATGAATTCCTTCTAAGTATGAAGGTAATGCTATTCGGTAAGCTACAGCTCCAACCTTCTCTACAATCGGAAAAGGACCGATGTATCGAGATTTAAGCTTACTTGCTTTTCCAAATCTAACAATACCTTTCATTGGACTTACTTTAAGAAGTACCATGTCTCCCTCATTAAATTCTACATCTCTATGTCGAACATCGTAGTAGCTTTTCTGTCAGCTTTGAGCTATCTGTAGATTTTCACGAATCAGTTTGATCTTTTCTGTTGTTTCTTCCACTAATTGAGGACCTAATATTACTCAGTCTCCCTTTTCATTCCAGCATAATGACGATTGACACTTTCTAACATATAGAGCTTTATATGGTGTCATACCAATGTTGGCCTGGAAACTGTTGTTATAGGCAAATTCCACAAATGGAAGATGTGTCTCCTAGCCACCGCCAAAATCCAAGATACACTATCGTAATAAATCTTCCATTGTTCAAATGATCCTCTCTTTCTGACCATCTGACCGGGGGTGAAAAGTTATACTAAATTTTAACTTTGTACCAAAAGCTCGGTTCAGTTTCTTCTAAAAATGAGAGATGAACTTGAGTCTCAATCTGAGATAATTGAGGAGGGAACTCCGTGAAGTCTCACAATCTCATTCAAGTACACCATTGCAAGCTTATCAATAGAGTCTGTCTTTTTAACAAGTAAAAAATGTGCTGTCTTGATAATTTATCCACAATAACCCAAATAGCATTATTTTCACATTGTGATCTTGATAGTCCAACAACAAAATCCATAGCTACTTTCTCCCACTTCAACATTGGAATAGGTATTGGCTGAAGTAACCCACTAAGCCACTACTGTTCGCTTTTTTACTTGTTGGCATATTAAACATTTGCTTACCGTTTCGTAAACATCCTTTTTCATACCAGGCCGCCAGAATATCTTTTTAAGATCACAATATATTTTGTTTATACTCGGGTGAATTGTATAACGGAAACTAGAGCTTCTTGTAGTAACATTAGCCTTAACCCATTAACATCTAGAATACAAAGCCTATTACGAAACTGTAGTAAGTCATAATCATCTAACTTAAAATCCGATTGATAATTTAAAGTTAGCTTTCCAACAATTTTCTACAGTTGAAGATCCTTACTTTGCTCTACTTTGACTTGTTGCAGCCAATCAAGCCTCACCACCATTTGAGATAGCAATAGTGAGTCATTCTGGACCACACAAGATAATGATAGTTTTTCAAATTCAAAAGTAAGTTATTGGACCATATAAAGTTTCCTGGATTAATGCCTCTTCCTTGGAGATTACACAGCGATGCTTAGTCCCGATTCAATTCAATTTCTATCAGGACAAAGTTTGGTGTGACGTCCTACCAATGAAAGTTGGTAGCATCATCTTAGGTAGACCTTGGTTGTATGATTTGGATATCACTCTTCGAGGACAATCCAGTTCCTGTGTGTTCACCTATAAAGGTGACAAGATCGTGATAGGTCCTTCTCCAAAGGCCATCAGCAAGAGAGAAATTTCAAGTAAGAAAGTGGCCTCAAATAAGAAAGACCTTCACTTGATTAGCGCTCGAGAGTTCGAGAAAGAAATAGATGAAAATTCTTTAATTTGGGCTATTGTTGTTAAGAAAGTAAAGGAGAGTAATTCGGTTGTACCCTCACATGAAGTAATTCCTATCCTTAAGAAAATTGCTGACGTGTTTCTGGAAGATTTTCCTGACTGTTTACCCCTGATGCGCGATATTCAGCATGATTCCTTCTGTGTTGTGGTTGATTGATTTTTTAAGATGGCATATTTTCTCTCTTGTTCTAAAATATCAGATGCTTTTAAGATCGCTCAATTATTTTTCAATGAGGTATTAGACTGCATGGGTTGCCAAAGTCAATGATATCTAATCGAGACACTAAATTTATCAATTATTTTTGAAAAAATTTGTGGCATCTCCTCAGTACAAAACTTAAATTTTTCACAATCTTTCATCCTCAAACAGATGGACAAATAGAAGTAGTTAATAGAAGTTTAGGGAATCTACTTCGTTATTTAATAGGAGAAAATAAAAGAAATTGGGACCTTATCTTACCTCGTGCTGAGTTTGCATACAATAATTCTGTCAATAGGTCTGTAGGCATGAGTCCATTTGAAATTATGCATGGTTATAAACCTAGAGTTCTTGTAGATCTCATTCCATTACCTATGCATGCTAGAATGTTAGAGTTTGTTGAGTCATTTGCACAGCATGTTAGAGAATTACATAAAGAGATCAGAAAAAAAAGTGCCAGTAATGACACTTATAAGAAATTAGCAGATTGTCACAAAAGAATGCAGAAATTTTTAGAAGGAGATTATGTGATGATTCGGGTTCGACCCGAGCGGTTCCCATCTGGAACAGTTAAGAAGTTACAAGCTCGCGGAGCTGGTCCTTTTAGAATTTTAAAGAAAATTAGTTCGAATGCGTATATTGTTGATTTACCACCAGAGTATGGTATCAGTTCAACTTTCAATATCTCAGACTTGGTGGCATAGAAGGAGCCAATAGTAATACTCAGTGATCTGTTTGTGCCTTCATTATCTATTGAGAGTGAACCCTTACCCGAGTGTCAACCAGCCAAATCTACTTATAAACAGGAGCAAATAGAGCAAATCCTTGATGAGTAGTTAATTTTCACAAGAAATCGATGATACCAGTGTTATTTGATTCGTTGGAAGGGTTTATCTCTGTTTGAGAATTCATGCATTACTAGAGATGAGCTGCAGAGACTTGATCCAGATTTGCTAGAGATATCATAGCAGAGAGGACCCCTACTCGACAGAGTTGAGTCTTTCCCACCCGGGGAGAGTTGGTGGGGACACCACGATCGACCGTCAATTCATTCCTGGTTTACCATTGACGGTCGAGATCTAGTCACGTTGCTTCGATCTGGATCGATTGACTACTAGGACAGATTTGAAAAGATGAATGCTGCGGATCGCTGACTTGGTGGATCGGAAATCTCTCATTCATTCTTATTGATTGAAGATTCCATTTTTGGATGATTTTATTTCTCGCATTTATTTTATATTAGTTGTTTCTATTTTTGTGATTGTTACTCTAGGCATGTTATCTGGTACTTCCTCATTTGTGTGAAAAAATTATTACATTATGTATTTGTTTTTTACTGAGTTAGTTTGTATGGAGGCCTTTATAAACGCCTCCCTATTACTCTTATTTTTTAATACTGAATAAATCTCATTTGTGTTTCCCTTGAGATTATTTGATTCTGGAATGAATCGATATCCTGGATAGGGAAGGGCTTGGGCCTTGGGTGAGAATCCCTAACCTCCACCCTCTCCAGCTCCTCCCATTCGATTTCAATTCCATTCATCTTGCACCTCTAGCATTCACCTTGATTTCGCGTACAGTTCCTTCAGATGCACCTGCTCTCCGACCGTGCACGTCCCAGCACGACCTGCGCGAGCCCCAGCTCCACCTGCGTGCGCGACGCTGTCGAAGAGCGCTCGCGTGCGTCTGTGTCCAAGCTGCGCGACTGCACCTCATCCGNGCGCCCGTGGGCCCGCCTTGCTCGCTCCCGTGCGCTCGCTTGTCGCCCTCCTCGCTCGCTCCCGTGCGCTCGCCTTGCCCGCCTCACTCGTGCCAGAGCGCCGATAGACGCGGACTACCCTATTTGGGAGAATTACATTTTGATCCCTGAGTTTTTTTGATTTAGTACGAATTTCAATAAAACCTTTAATCTGGTAAAATCGAATAATCTGGATTTTTCTACTCGCTTGAGATTTGCTCAAACTTATCCCGCCTGTGTGACCTTTCATTATTGAGTGATTTTCAATTATTGTTGGTTATATATTGTGAGATCCCTAATCCTGTTCCCTATTTCTGACTTGTTAAAAATTGGATTGCGCCCTAATCTGAATTGGTAATTTTTCAATTACCTTCGATCTAATTTATTTAAAATTTTAAGAGAAATTAGTTTTGTGGGCTTAATTAATTTCTCAGTCATCACAAAATTATTCTTTGATATTCAAGCATTAGCTTGTGAAAATCTACTTTATAAAATTTGCTGATCTCTAAACTGCATCATCATTCATCTGTCCCGCATCACTTGGATTGAAATAAGAGATAAAATGATTCAACTTCAGACCCTTTTGAATGTGGCAGATAATAGAGGAGCTCTAGAATTGATGTGTATTCAAAGGCTCAAGCTCAAAAAGAATCATTTTGCAAACTAACGCTCGAAGGCCCAAGCTCGTCCCTTGGAGCCCGAAGCTTTATGTCGCAAGTTATAAGCCCAAAAGTCTAAGCCCAAATCCTGAAGAGCCAAGATTCAAAACCCAAAGCTTGAAGCATGATGGCCCAAGGTCAAATCCCTAACCATGAAGATTGAAGCTCGAAGGCGCTTGATGCCTACAGAAGGGACAAGAGTCAAAGTCCTAAGCCTGAAGCTCGATGCCTATTGCCTCAAAGCCGAAGACTAAGGCTTGAAGCCCGAGAGCCCAGGCCTGAATCCCTAACCCCAATGATCAATGCCTATAGGCACTAGCCTAAAGTCTAAAGAGCCCAAGCTGGCTTGGGATTTCAGCCTTCGTTATTCAGGCGTTGGCCTCCGGACCTTGGACCTCGGGATTGGTTGTTCAAGCTTCGTGTTTTAGGTGTTGAGATTGGGCCTTCGAGCTTCTAGCTTGGGGCTTCAAGCTTTGGGCTTTGGGCTTGGGAGTTTGGACGTTCAGGCTTCGTGTTTTGGGCATTGAGCTTGGGCCTTCAGGCTTCAAGCCTAAGACTTTGGGCTTCAAGCCTAAGACTTTGGGCATCAAGCCTAAGACTTTGGGCATCAAGCTTTAGGCTTCGCATAACTAGATTTGGGATTGAGCCTGTAGGCTTTAGGCTTTCGACTTTGATCATCCAGTATGCGCCTTCAAGCTTCGGGCTTAAGGCTTTGCCCATCGGGCTTCATGCTTCGAGCTTGAGTCTTTGGGCTTCGGGCTTTCACTAGTAGAGGAAAGCCATTTTACAACGGTTAAAAACTGCCTTCAAATATCTAATGCAACTGCCGCGTATTCGAACATTATTCTAACTAACGGGCTTCTGACGGCGATCTTTTTACAGCCATAAGAGATAACTTTACATGGCAGTTGACCTACATCAACTACAGTATATGATATACAATATACGACAGTTCTCCATAAAAAACCTCTGTCTATAATAGAACTATCAATGGCAGTTCTCTCTGTCGAATTACCGTCTATAGTATTAACTACAGACGACGATATATTCTCCAAGGCGAACCACCATTTATAGTTAAAACAATTATAGACGGCAGTTTTCCTGAGAGAACCGCCATCTATAATTAATTTTTTTAAAAAAAAACAAATACATGATATTCAAAAATTTTCTTGTAATAAAAATTAATACATTCATACACAGTAATAATATACATCCAGTAGTCATTTCATATCTCACATTCATGGAATTTATGTATAATTCTTTATCAATGAATTCATGAAGAAAACATCATCAACATTACATAAAACATAACTTCAATGACATTATCATTGAATCTAATAAAATACAAATTTTAGCCCAACTAGCACATGCTTAATATAGAAAACTTCCATGTGATGGAGAATTGCCCGGAGCTCATCTAATTCCAGCAGATCTGGCCATCTGAATCTGCCTAATGCAGAATCTATTTTCTGAAGCTCTAATCCTACCATTCAAAAGAAAATATAATTATATTCAAATCGTACAGAACATGCATGATAATATAATGTGTTAATCATACCAAAATGATATGCGTGCTGGCTTGGTTGGATTTCACTTAATTGACCTAAGTTCAAGAGATTTAAATGTAAAATCTGCAAGTTTAGAAATAGTTAATTTTCTGAAATAGTAGATTAAACCAAATGAGAAATTAGTCTTAATAGTAATATTTATGGTGATTCCCAAATAAGAAGTATGAGACTAACATGAGGTTTATATAAACTTTGGTATATAAATAAAATTACACTTTTGTAGTTATTTTTTCAAGCTCCATGATGTACGCTTGTAAATTAAACTAATAATTAAGATTTTATAATTATCACATAAATAATCAAGGTAAGAGTTTTTTTTTGAAATATTATATTATCTCATAGTTTCCATTTATCTCATATATATGCTGCCAATGGCTCACGAATATCATTATCGAATTCTTCATTACTAAACTCACTCTTATTTTCCAGCAACTATAAAATTAAAATTAGTTAATAATATATAGAATTAAAAATCTAAATAAATATTCTAAATCATGTATAGTAGAAAGTATTTCTAATAAGCCTACAAGTATAATGTGATGTATATACATGAGTATGTAATATCCATACCTAATATCATCTTGTTTCGGACACTAATTAGGCACAAAATTGAGTATGTTATAATATGTTCATTAAAATTCACTCAAAATTAAAAAATATAATCTACAATACCTTTATAGTTTTTACTTTAATTGTATTTTTTTTTACGGCGAGTTATATAAAAATTTATCATCGAATTGTAAAAATTCAGAAAGTGTTTATGCACAATAAAGCAATAATTATTTATTAAAAATATAAATTCAAATATTTACTTACCAATCAATGATATATTTAAGTTGCTGGCTGACAGACAGGATCCATCCAATATATGCATAATCTGTACGGATCTAATATAGCTAACATCCAATGTTCTCTATTAAAAGATTGAATGTTAATTATAAATTTTAATATACTTGAAAAATTAAAATTTAGTATATTTAAAAAATTTGTTAAAACTTGCCCACTATTATAAGGAATAATAATCAATGAATTTTGTCTAGCTTCCATTATTCTATTTTTCAATGCTGTAGCGCATTGATTCTTATCATTTATAAAAGCTGCAATGCTTTGTGGATCCACAAAGCAGTATCTATCTCTCAAATTGCTATCTGCTCTTATTTGATTATATAAATATCTATACGAATATAATAATATAAATTTTTTTTTTTTAAATCTAAATGCATCTACAAAATGTGTATATATATACTTACCCAACATAAGCACTTATCATCGACTCGCTGATCTTTTCGATTGTGCCAAACTCCAAAGTTTTTTTTTTATCAAATAATAGTTGCTTATCATACCCATAAATGTCGGCAGGAATAAAAATATACATCAACTCATTGGTCAATGTATGAATTGCTTGTTTTAACATCTTATTTAGAAATTGCAGAAGAATATGATCTTTTTCCTATATGTAATTTATATATGCTAAAATTATAAATAACAAATGTATGCAAATATATGTAAATGATAATAAATAATATTATTTAGCTAATTTTTTTTACTTTGACTTGTTGGTGATTTTTCATCATGGCATGCTCCAGTAGATTTAGTTTTTAGTCGCTTTAAAAAAATAAAAAAATTAATAACAAAGATTTTTTTTTGAAACTATAATATTATAACAAAGTATTATACCTGATCATCATGAAAAATAGGTCGTACGGGCCAAGAAATAATGTATCCAGTGCTTCGCCAATTATTGTCCTATCATCAACTGAAAAAAGGAGTCTAGCAGACGCATTAATTACATGATCAACAAGGACTGTACATGTTCCCTCACCCATCAATAACGTATGTACAATAGGAGCCATTGGATTCACCACCCTCCCATGGATGACCATATTATTAGGAGTAATATAAGCAATTAAGCAATTCATTCTCTACGATATAAATTTATAAAATACAACTAAAATTATAATATAAATAAATTTTTTTTAGAAATAACATATACATAATACCTCAACTAATATAAGTGGTGAGCTTGGGTTGCCTCCCTTAAAAGAACCTAATACGCTCACCATCGGACTTACTTGGGTAGATCCCTCTCATTACTATTTTTTTTAATAATATCATATCTTTCTCGAGGCGAGAGATATGTTATTGCTGCTTAATGTTCTCCTCTCTAACTGTGGATATCAGCAGCAGTGGTAGAACAGACGATCTTCCTCTCCTACTATCTTTAAAAAAGAAGGTTATTGTCTGAAATTTTCCTTCAACTCTAACTCTTCTAGGATGTTCTAGCTCCTTGTAAGCCAAAGCAAACAGAACACTCCTACCTTCAAGGTAAATCGTGTCTTGGGAAGCCTGTGTGGCCAACTCATCTTATACATAAATAAAAAAATTTTAAATTTATAATAAATATATATATTCAATTATTATAATTTATATGACAGCAAAATTCAAATTACTTGCAATCCTGGTCCCAAGTTCTTTAGAGGCTGTATTGATGTAACGATCATCCTTTCTTCTGTGTGCAGCTTTCCATAGGTCTGATCTCGGAATAGGATCCTCAGTTTCAATTTCTTTTTGCTATAAAATAATTTTTCAAAATAAGATATTATAAATAATTATATTTCATAATAAATATAAATAAAAAATAAATATTAATATATTGATCTGCCATTTCCTGCTCCAAGCCTGCATAACCCATCCTTGAGGTAGTATGATGGTATTTCTGACTCTTTATCCTCTCTATAGTTGCGCGACTTTTATTCTATATAAGATAATTAATATGTATTATAATTATTAATTTCATATAACACATATGATATTAAAAGAAATATTTACTCGATATTTTTTAGAGGTATGATAGTTAACAAATAAATTTCAATCCTGCTGAGAGATAAAATTGTAGTCATTAGGAATAACATATCGAGCTTCTTCATCTTTCTCCTCGACAAATTTCTTGTACATAAAGGATTTTCACATCCTCCACATCTTCCCCATATGAATAAATAATTTATCGTGCAACTCATCCACTCTATTAAATGTATTCTACAAGAAAAATAATAAAAATATTAATAAATTAAATATTTTTTTAAAAAAGTAATGAAAAATACTTTACCGTTATTTGTTCCCACATTAACTGTTTATTTTATTCTGGACTTCACGCCAGTTAATACATGAGACCTAGGTTTTATATCGAACTACGACTCCCAAATAACTCATCAACTGATCTGTGTTTCTCTCAGGTACTGGTAAATCATTGACTATTTTAATTGTTAATTTTTGTATTATTCTTTTTATTTGTTGTCAATTTAAATAATTGAGTCAAGTCTCTTTTTTTCTTCGAAGTCGTAGAAGATGATTGATTTGCCATTAAGCTGCAATTATATTAGTAATATAAGGTGAAAAAAATAGTTATAGAAACAAAAAAAATAATAGGAATGTAATAGAGAATTTACTATTTGTTATTTTTTATGTTTTTCTAACAAATAATTTTTCGTTTTTTTCTAAATTTATAATTTACTAACTCAGTATCATCTTCATCTTTGATTATATAGGTAGGATCCTCATCAGAATTATTATATATAGTCATAGGCCTTCCATTTGTAAATCTGAATAACTCTTCATAAGTAGTATCATTATCTTCATCTATCATAAATTTTAGGTTATAACTCAAAATGATTGACCACTATGGATTAACAAGACCTTCAATATAGATAACTTATTTAGCTTTGTTTGCGAGAATGAAACAATCATTTTTATGACCCATCTGATTAAAATTGATAATGTAAAACCCATCTCGTTAATTTTGCTCTCACCATTACTATCTTCCCATGAGCATTTGAATAATGGAATACGAAAATTAATATAATGAAGTTCCCATATCTCTTCAATAACATTGAAACACAAATTATTCATATGAGAATTTTTATCTTTTGCACTTGATATCTGTATTGTTTGAGCAATTAAAAAAATCCTGCTATTCTGAACAACTCGCTTGTTGTCCCATTCTTTAGTGAAAAAATAATATCCATTGATAATATATCCATCATACTTCACCACACAGTGATTTTGTAAAAATAATAAATACTATAATGACTTATCGATGTTAGCACTTCTGTTCCACATGATAATGTAGATATAGGACATCCAAATCATTCAATAAACTCTTTGATATGCTTATTTTGAATCTATATTTTATTTCGTGCATGCAAAGGATTTTCACTTTGTAGTTATTCTTTATGCTTTTCAATATATGGATCCACAATCATTGAATTACGTAAAAAAACAAATTTGTCTCTCTTAACATGTTAATATCTACAATAAGAGACTTCCCTGATGTAATGCCTCTTCCGTACTTGTCAACTGCGGTATGATTAATGGAAACTCCAATTAAATTAATATTATGTAAATATTCATTATAAAATTTTACGACCTCTTCAGTGATATAGTTTTCAATCATGCAAGCTTTTGGCCTATAACGATTACGAACATATCCCTTGAGTATTTTCATATATCGCTCGAAAGGATACATTCACCGCAAAAAATTAAGTCCACAGAGTTGTACTTCTCTAACTAAATGAACTATTAAGTGTACCATGATATCAAAAAATAAAGGTGAAAAAAACATCTCTAACTCACAAATTATTTCAATAATGCAAATTTGAAGAGCATCTATAATTTTAGCACATAAAGAGTTGAAGAAAAAAAACATAGCCTCATCATTGCACTCCAAAGTTTAGCATCCAAACTGCCTCTGATAGCTATAGGTAACAACTGTTGCAATAATACATGACAATTATGTAATTTCAAATTAATTAATTTCAATTCTCTGAGATTTACATGACTTTTTGTATTTGAAGAATAACTATCAGGCACTTTTAACTCGTACAAAATCTTACAGAATCACTTCTTCTCATCTTTAGTGAATGTATAATATGTATGTGGAAGACATTTTCGACTGCCATAGACCTTAGGAGCAAGCTGCTGTCGAATTTTCATACTAACCATATCTAATTATGCATTTATATTATCTTTAATTTTTTCAGCAATATTTAATAGTGTACCAACACTACTATCACAAATATTTTTCGTTATATGCATGACATCTAAATTGTAATGCACATGTAAATATTCTCAGTCCTGAAGGTCAAAAAATATTAAACTTCTTTTTCAATAATTTATTTTTGGGGGATCTTGACCTATGGTGCTCAAAACCTGTATTAACTTTTTCCCATTAAATAGGCTTGGAGCATTCTCAAACTCAACATTACCATCAAAAGTTTTTTTTTTGCGAAATACATGATCTCGACGCAACCATTTTCTGTGACACATGTAACATAATTTTTTTCTATATTTTAAATACTGTGCATTAATTTTATCACCACAAATAACACATGCATAATGACCTTTAACACTACACCTTGCCAAATTATCATAGGCTGGATAGTCATTCACAATCCATATAAGTGCTGCCCTTAATATAAATATCTCATACCAGTAAGCATCATATATTTGCACTCCTTCTTTCTATAATTTTTTAAGAACATCTATAAGTGAAGAAAGATAAATATCTATTTTATTTTTAGGTTGCTTCGATCTAGATATCAATAAAGTCAACATGATAAATTTACATTTCATACATAAATTAGGAGGTAAATTATAAATAACTAAGAAAATAGGCCAACAACTGTGTTGACTACTTTGAACACTATGTGGATTAAAGCCATCAGTGCACAGCCCAAGTCTTAAATTTCTCGGATCTTCAGCAAAATTTGGAAATCTAATATCGAAAGATTTCCATTGCGGAGAATTAGCAGACTGTTGCATCATTCTATCAAATCCACGTTCTTCACCATCAGCATGCCAAGTAAGATTTTTAGTATATTCTTTATTTTAAAATAGTATTACAAAGTCCAGCATCAGAGCAAATACCACATAACTTTCTCTAAAATACATATTTTTTTTTAATACCATCTGCACATAGCTTTTACCTTGATTTCTCACATTCTGGATATTGCTCTAATTTATTATACTCATTCCGATATAAAATACAATCATTAGGGCAAGCATTGATCTTCTTATAATGCATTCCCAACTTACGAAGTATTTTTTTCGATTCGTAAGTTGAATTTAGAAGTTGATTGGGTGCTGATAACATATCTTTTATAAGAATAAGCAACTCTGTATAATAGACTCTTCAAATTGTTCTAGAGCTTCTAACAAATTATTTTTAATATCCCAAACTAAATCTTTCATTCTATCTTTTTCGACTATATTTTCAACGTTAACACTAGCATCTGCATATGTAGATGATGTACTTCTCCCAATATTATTTATTTTATTTCTTATAGATTCTCCATGCCAAATCTATCTTTCATAAGTCTCATCAAATCTATGAAAAAATAAATAATCTTTCACAATATTAGATTCAAATAATTTTATATTTTCACATTTCAAGCACGGACATCTTATTCTGCCATTAACTAAACATTTATTTTCTAGTGCGAAATGTATAAAGGAATTTACTCCATGATCATCATCAAATGATCGTCTATCCATTTTAATCCAAAATTGATTCATATATAATTACCTATATGACAAGGCATAATATAATTAATATATTCTAATTAATTTAGCTTATGATACTGTTAACACGTGGTTCCTGCACTGCATCCTGACCATACATGTGGCGCCTAGCTGGCCTCCATTTCGTTAATTGATTTGCTGACTCATCTGTCTGACTTTGCAGGACTCTTGACCAGGTCAAATCTCAGCCACGAGGGTTCAACCTAACCTCATTCTTGATACCCAAGGATCATCCCTGATAACATCGGGCACGAGATTACGGAGCAGTACCTGTCACAATCAGCTCCACCTAATCGCACCGCTCCCTGTACAAGGCACCTTTTTCCAGACCCGCAAACTAAGGATCCGCGTGCTCCAGCCATCACGGGTCCCCAGAAGAAGTACCAATTTTAAAAGATATCATCCTCCTTTCGCGGCTGCAGGCCTCTCCGATGGCAGACAAATGGCGCGAACCCAGAGCTTGTCCATCACCTTTTCTCCGAAAAACCAGGGTGAAGCCACGCACTCCACCAGCTACAAATACCACCGAACAGTTCCCCACAGGAGAGAGAGGGGCAGGCGTCAAGAAATAAGAGAAGATTTCTTCACTCTCATTGTAACAAGAGCTCCAACTGTGAAGCTCTCTTCTCTTCTTCTTTCTTCTTCCTAAAGACAACACTGTACAAGCCTTTAAGGCCACCTTTCTCCATTAGTGAAACCTATTCGCTGATCGTCCGGTGGACGTAGGGGATTATCTCCCTGAACCACCTTAAACCTTAGTGTGTTTCTCTGGATGCTCTGACTTCAATCCCCTACTGAGCTTACATTAACAGGCTTATCCCTTTGCGCGCCACCATCTCTCGGAACTCTCTTTTTTTTGGTGTTTCCTGGGACCCCCACATCCTACGTCAACATCTTCTGGTGCTTTCATTGAGATCTAGAAAGATGGTGGTTAGAACGCGCAAAACCAACTCTACGGTTCGCAGTCTGCATGCAGGAGAACCCTCTATTCAAGCGCTGGACGATAGAGCTTTGGCCTCAACCTCTCGTCGTCACGCTGAATCTGCTTCTTCCTTCAGGGGCACCCGTGTCTCAGAGCTCCAGGGGATGCTCGCGAATCTCACTGACATGGTCACTGGCCTCACAGCCCAGCAGGCTATAATCCTCATGCAGACTCAACCGGTATGTGCAGTGCTTCCTCTCCTGCCAGTTGCGGTGGCTCCTGTTCCTCTCACGCCGATTATGGCGGTTCCTGTTCCTCCTCCGCCGATTGCGGTGGCCCCAGAGTTACTCCTGCTGGTCGCGGCGGTCCCAGCTCCTTTTCCTCCAGCCGCTGGAATTCCTGCACTAGCGCCTCTGGTCGCAGCACCCTCCATCCAATCTTCTGGTTCCTCTAGACCACCCAGATGTCCTTTTCGCCTCCAGGAGGCTCGCCAAAACTCGCTTCCACCTTGTCCACTACCACAACTCACTTTTCTTTCGCCTGCTTTTCCTCATTTTCTTACCGGAAGAGACCCCCTCTTTCCAGGCGCTCAGGCCCCTCATCATGGGCCTGACCCCTTCTTTGGGCCGATGGATGGAAATGCCCCTTTTTCCGATGCCATCCGTTTGGCCCCCATACTAGAGTACTTCCGGCCGCCCAGGATGGAGGTCTACAAGGGCGTGACAGATCCCCGTGAGCATGTGCAGGGGATTTAGGCTGCAGTCCGTTACCTCCTGGCCAACACTGTAAAGGGGGCAGTGTTCAGCTGGTTCATCAAACTGTCCACAGGTCACATCTCCTCTTACAAGCATCTGAAGTGGGAGCTGATCGCTCGTTTCATTGGCCGGACCTGCATGGTCATCTCCAACATGGTGCTTGCCAACATTAAGCAAGGCAAGAGAGAAAGCCTTCAGGATTACACCAACTGCTTCTTCGTCGGTGCAGCAGAAGCTGAAGATGTAGAGCCTGCAATGGCCATGCACAACTTCTGGAGAGGACTCAAGATAGGGGACCTGTCCAAATCCCTACAGTTGGCCAAACCTCAAAGTTATCTACAGCTGGTGGCCAGAGCCAGTAATTTATGCTTCTCGAGAATGCTGAGTTCTCCCCCACAAGCGCTCCCGGGGTTAAGCAGGAGAGGAGCAAGAGGAAACAACAGGGTGATGAACCCCCGGCCACGAGGATGCGTGCGACCAGGCATCATGATAGAGAAAAGGGAAAGCCTCGACACTCCCAGCCTCCAAAGCTTCTCCTCTCTCGGCCACTCCCCGAGGTCTATGCGGCAGCCGTCAAGCAGGGCTGGATCCGACCTGCCGGACCCAGGCCAGCGCAGCCGCCCGGAGTGGATCCCAACGACTATTGTGAGTTCCATGGGAACTATGGCACAGGCTTCACAAGTGCTGAGGTCTTAGAGCCCTGCTCGAGAAGCTGATAAGTCAGGGCAAGCTCGAAGAATTCATGCAGATGACGCCAACTTTCACTGCTACACAGAAAGGAAAAGCCCCCGAGGTTGCTGAAGCCCATACTAAGGCCTCGCCATCTACAGTCCCCAGCTAACTAGGGCGCCCTTACCCTCTGGCCACCAGGACAATCAATGCTATATTCAGCATCGATCCAACCACTCACCGCCAAGCAACTGAAGTTGGCGATATTTCTGAGCAACACGCCTCATCTATCCCCCTTACTTTCTGCAGCAGAGATCTTCCCCAGCAAGGCAATCTGCATAACGACCCGATAGTGGTCGTTGCCCGTATCGCCGATTTCAATGTCCGGCAGGTGCTCCTTGACTCTGGGAGCACCGCCGACATCCTGTTTGAGTCCGCCTTTCTCCAGATAGGACTCAAAGAGACGAACCTCCTTCATGCTGAGACCACCTTGCTTGGTTTTCCGGTGAAAGGGTCTAACCTCTGGGATTTATCACTCTACCTATCTCCTTTGGTGATGACAATGGCCACGCTATGAGCATGGTCAACTTCACAGTCATCAGGGCTAAATCGGGCTACAACGCCATCCTAGAGAGGACAACTCTAAACTCCTTCAGGATGGTGATTTTCATGCCCCACCTATGCACGAAGTTTTCAACCTCCAGCAGCATTGTCACCATCAGAGGAGACGCTAGACAAGCTACCCGTTGTTTTCAAATAGCGGCGCAGCTTGTAGTCGACTAAATGGATCCCAGAGAATCCCAACCGGTCATAACGAAGGAAGGGGTCATCAATGTAGCCTTAAGGGGTGAAGACTCTTCCAAATTTGTAAATGTTTCATCTTATCTGAATGAGGAATAACAGGCAGAGGTTGCTGCCTTGCTTTCTGAGTACATCGATGTCTTTGCATGGTCTCCTGAAGATGTTACAGGCATAAACAAAGCTGTCTGCGAACACCACTTGAATGTATCTCCGACCGTCTCCCCCATCACACAAAAGAAAAGAATAATGGCCGGGGAGAGGCAGGATGCCATCAGGGAAGAGATTAACAAGTTGCTGGGGGCCGGTTACATCAGGGAGGTCCAGTACATCCAATGGCTATCCAATGTTGTTATGGTGAGGAAAGCCAATGGGAGTGGAGAATGTGCGTGGACTTCAGAACATTCAATCAGGCCTGCCCTAAAGATACTTACCCGCTCCCTCGCATCGACACGATGGTAGATCGTACCTTCGGTTACGAGGTTATGAGTTTCCTGGACACTTTCTCCAGGTATCATCAGATCTGGATGGCCAAGGAAGATGAGAAGAAGACTGCTTTCATCACTGATTAAGGCACTTACTGCTACAACATCATGCCATTTGGTCTCAAAAATGCTGGTGTTACCTACCAATGCATGATTGATGCCGTCTTTAAAGGCCAAAGGGGAAGGAATTTTGAAGCTTACGTAGACGATATCCTGGTCAAAAGCAAAACCTTGACAGAGCACCTTAGTGATCTTAGGGAAATGCTCGATACCCTCTGAAGGTACAACCTCAAGCTTAACCCTGCTAAGTGCACCTTCGGCATGGCTTCGGGAAAATTCTTGGGATACCTAGTCTCTGCCAGAGGGATAAAGGCCAATCCTGATAAAATATCGACTATTCTAAACATGTCCTCCCCGAGGACAGCCAAAGAGATCCAGAAGCTAGCAGGGCGGATCAACAGTTTGGGCAGATTCATCTCAAAAGCTGGTGACCGGTGTTCTCCATTCTTTCGATGTCTGCGCAACAACAAGAAAGGTCAATGGACCGACGAGTGTGAAGCAGCCTTTACAGAGCTGAAGAAATATCTTACCTCAGCTCTGATATTAATAGTGCCAAAGGAGGGTGTAGTTCTATCTCTTTATTTGGGAGTATCTGACACTGCGGTCTCAGTGGTTCTCCTAGACAATAAGAAGGGGGTACAGCATCCTATTTTCTACACCATCCACATGCTCTTGGATACTGAAAGTCGATATACCACTTTGGAGAAGCTCGCTCTGGCCCTCCAGATGACTACCAGGAAGCTACGACCTTATTTCCAATCCCACACTATCCAAATTGTCACAGATCAACCACTACTGAAGATATTGTGCACCCTTGAGGTTTCAGGAAGATTGCTCAAATGGTCCATTGAACTGGGAGAGTACAATATCAGATTTATCCCACGGACAGCAACCATGGCTCAAGCCCTAGCGAATTTCATCGTTGAACTTTCTACTTTAGAGCCACCACTTGCCAGGTCCCTGGCAAACCTCTAGTCCCTCCATGTCAACGGTGCGTCCGAATCACAATCCTAGGGGGCCAGAATCCTCTTAACTAGCCCAATGGGGGCTACACTGCATCAGGCTGTGATGCTTTAGTTCAAAGCAACGAACAACTAGGCAGAGTATGAGGCCCTCATTGCAGGACTCAACTTTGCGCTTAGCATGGCTGTGAAGCACATACAGGTGTTCAGTGACTCCCAGTTAGTCGTCAACCAGGTGAACCATATATTTGAGACAAAAGATAAGGTATTAAAGAAATATCTGCAGTTGGCCAGATCCTTGATTTCCCAGTTCGAAGATTTCTCCTTGACACACATACCTCGGGAGGAGAACCAAGTGGCAGACTGGCTCGCAAAAGAAGGACTCCCCGACCTCCGCCGAACCCAGGTGTTTGAAAGGCCCACTTTCGAATGCACCGAAGTTTCTTCTGAAGAGCAACCACCTTGCTGGATGGACAGGATCCTGGATTACTTAAAAAATGAGATTCAGCCAAACAATAGAAAAGAGGCACAGAAGCTAAAACTTGTTTATTCCAAGTACACCCTCATCAACGGGGAGCTTTACAGGAGATCTTATGCCAAGACCCTCACCAAGTGTTTGAGACCAGAAGAGGCCCTAAAGGTTATGGAAGCGGTACACCGAGGAGAATGCGAAACACATGCCCGTGGCAGAAGCCTGGTTATGCGAATCATGCGCCAAGGATTCTTCTGGCCCAACATCCACAAGGACGCTCAGGTGTTTGTGGAAAAGTGTTCTCAATATCAATACTATGCCGACATGCAATGGCAGCCTGCAGGTTATCTCAAGCCTATTAATTCATCCTGGCCCTTTGCTATTTGGGGGCTGAATTTCCTAGGACCAATGCCTACATCCATGAAGGGCTACAAATGGATACTGGTTGCAGTCGACTACTTCACAAAGTGGATTGAGGCTAAGCCGCTTACTCAACCCACTGCTCAAAACATCGAGAACTTCCTTTTGGCAAACATCATCTGCAGGTATGGCATACCAATGGTGATTATCACAGATAATGGCACTCCATTCGCTAATCAGAGGATCCATAATTTCTGCGGAGAACACCAGATCAATCTCAAATACGCATCTGTTTGGCACCCTCATACCAACGGGCAGGCCAAGGCCGCTAACAAGAACATCCTAAACATTCTGAAGAAATGCCTAGACGGCGCCAAAGCTCACTGGCCGGAAGAACTACTAGGTGCTTTTTGGGCTTACAACACAGCTTCTTCCGAAGTTACTCAAGAATCTCCTTTCTCCCTCTCATTCGGGATGGATGTTGTCATGCCAGTTGAGCTGGAGCACCTCTCCCCTAGAATAGAGGCCGCAGCTAACTTCGAACCTGAGGCTTTGCAAACATGGATGGATGAAAATGATGATTCACGACAGATCGACCTGGATCTCCTAGAACAGAAAAGAGAATTGGCTGCGCTCAAATGCCTGGAACACAAACGTCGAATGGAGCGATATTTCAACCAAACGATTAACCCCAGAACTTTTAATCAGGGAGACTTGGTTCTCATGCTAGCAGCAATTTGGGGGTTCCCAAGCTTGAGCCCAATTGGGAAGGCCCTTATATCGTGCACGAGATTGCTGGACCAAATGCATACTATCTCATGACTTCTGAAGGCATCCAACTCCCCAGGACTTGGAGTGGGGATGACTTAAAGAAATTCTATGCATAGACTCTGATGGCAATTCATTTTGATACTCCTTATGCATCATTCATTTTGTATAGATTCATTCAGAAATTTGTTACACAGATTCAATCAACAAGTATAGAGATATTCTTCAGAACATCTGGATTTCTTTATATACTATCCTAAAGGTTCTCTCAGACTCCAGAGTTCTTATGACAATGAATCCTACATTTTGTCAGTACATTCATATCGACCTAAGCATCGCTCAGGTATGATCTCAAAACTCAAGTCTCAATCATCGTACCCGAGGTTTCGGACCTCGCGTACGATGATCCCATAATCACTAACCTTACTTATACGGTGATCACCAAGCCTAGTTTTGCCTGGCAGGTGGGGTTTCCTACAAACATCTGGGACCCTTTCATAAGCCCATCTGACCAGCAGAAGGTCTGAAGGCCTGCTCATAACCTTAGGGCAGTCCCTGATATTAACTTATGATACAGGTCCCCCCTAAGCAGGGTGCCTTCGCTTCCCACTAGGATCTGCCATTCCAAGAGGGTCAGCCCTTGCCTCAAGTACAAACATCGTACGAGATGTTTCAGATGAACAAGTCCTTTTGGCATTGGATCAGATAACTCCCCCTAGGCAGGATCTCCACTACTATTATTACTTCTTCCCTGTGCAGGTTTACAAAGAAGTATCTACAACCCTAATGAAGGGGATCCCCGAGGTCAGCCCTTGCCCAAAAGTACAAACATCGTGCACGATATTTTAAGACGAAAGTCTTTTTGGCATTATGTCAGATAACCCCTCCTGGGCGGGATCCTTCCTGTTATCATTATCCCATATCTATATGGATTTCAGGAAGTTTTAAATTTGAACTTGAGCTATTATATGGTTCAAAAGCTCCTTATTATCCTATTGAGGGGTTTTCTTTTAGAACCAGTCAGAACATCTCAAATTCATACAAAGGTACCTGCTCATTACATATGCATCAAAGTAAAATAGGTATGAAAGACAAAATCCCTTTTTTATTAATTATCAAAGAATTACAGAAGTGATTAGAATTCACTCTCCTTACAAAAAGAATGAGTTACCCTCTGCCGGTCCTATCCAAAAGCCTAAATACATGATGGATAAGGTCGTCAGACAGGTCAAAACCCTCCTCTTTGTAAGTTGGATCAGTGGCCATGCAAGGGAAGGGGTCCACTTCTCCAAGTTCGGCGGCAGTAACCTTCCCCCCTTGGATTAAAGTGGAAGCCAATCCCTCCCATGAGCGCCTGATCCCTTCTAACCTTAACTTCCTGTAGAGAAGACTAGTCTTGTAAGCCTCCACAGCAGCCATGGACTTCTAGGCGATAAGGGCTTCCTGCAGCTCAGCGACTTCAACAAGCTTTCCCTGCAGAGCTTTATTGTCAGCCTCCGCGGCAACCAAGGCAGACTGACGGGCTGCAAGTTTCTCCTGTAGCTTGGCCTTCTCCTCTTACAGCTTATTTCTCTCCTCAAGCAGCTTGACCTTGTCCCCTTCAACGGCGTCATGCTGTGAAGACTTCACCGCAAGTTGACATCCTAGTTCCACCACCTGCTCTTCGGTCCTTAGAGCCCTGTTCAGAGCCAACGTCAAGCGAGCAAGAACCTACAGCAATAACAAGTGAATTCGCAGGATTAAAGTGGATAGGGAAACTTGAGAAGAGATCCTTATCTTGGCTATCCTGTTTGTGCATCCTGAGAATAGATCTGGGGTGGAGGTTGCTTCCATCTTCTCCTCCAAATCTTTAGCCACCAGGCCGCTCCCTAGGGCCAGGCCTACCTCTCCTCGGTAAACTTGACCCTTATTCTCAGATGGCACGGTGAGGACGGTCATTCTTCTATCATCCCCTGTCTTCCTCACCACCAATCTCGTACCTACATCCCCGAAGATTCCAGCAAAATTGGCACTATAAGGGGGCTCTACACTTTGCTGCCAGTCATGCTCTTCCCCGGCAGCGAAACCCCTCTCCTCCACACTCCTTGCCTTCTTTTGTGGGGGCTCGGGCTCTGTGTTCCCGGAGAAACCCCTCTTTTCTCCATGGACCTCCCTAGGAACTAGTTCCAGGCAAGGTCCCTCCACCTTTTCCTTTTCTTGGCCTGCGGCAGCCTTATTTCCTTCATTCTTTCCCCCTATGACAACCCCTATACCACTTTTAGGGATTGCCTAGGGCTTGGTGGCTGGCATGGGATACTTACCTTTCCCTGTGTAACCCAACTCAGCCAATGTCTTCTCATTGTCTGCAGTATCCTCAGGAGAGGATACCACATCGACAACGGCTCCACCGCAGACCGACTCTGGAACCCTTATTTCCTTTCCTTCCACCTCCCCAGTAGCCTCCTTACTAAGTTGGGTGGCAGGAGGATGCCCCCTCCTGGCCCTCCTCATCATAACTACGCCAGAAGGGGGTGTGACTTCTTTCAAGATGTTGTATCCCTGCGCCATAGCATGTAAGGATACATCATTCTTTACATGCCTCAAAAAATCTTTTAAGGGCCAGCTCTACCCCTTCAACCTCTCTAAGTTCTTCAGGGTATCCTGCCCAACCACCCACTTCACATCACTAGTGAACTCAGGGGGGCACACCCTGGACGTCAGAGGGATTCCCAAGTCACCTTCGACGAAAAAATAGTAGTCCCTCCAGTCAGAGTGAGAACTACTCGCTCCGAGAACATGGCCTTCCTCGTCTTCGACCGTAAGTCCAGGCACCCCCCATATCCGGGCACCATCATTCAACTGAACAAACTCCTGAACAACGTCAGAGTCCATGGTATCCCTTGAGCTTGTAATAGCTTCAGAAAGGAATACACATAGGCAATGGCGTTGGGAGAGAGTTGTGCAGGGACGAGCTGGAAGGAGTTCAGAATCTCCCTAAACTTTGGCTACGGTGGCAACAGCAGGCCGTACTCTACTTGAGCACGGTATACATAGATGGCCCCCTGGGGAGGACGGTTCGGTCGGAGGTCGGTGGAAGGAGGGATAATCATCAGGTTGGAATTTCCCCTGAAGCCCCTAGTGGTGTTAAGCACCTCATGCTCTATCAAGAGACTCTCCTGATAGTTGGAATCTTTGTGGAACTGGGCGGCTAGCTCAGCCCACTCAATCTCTTCTCCTCCCATGGTTAAGATTCACTAAGGGCGGAACGAAGGTCTCTCTCTTTTTCTCTCTCTTAGGGTTTGAGGGTGAACAGGCACGTCAGCTGCTCCTCTTGAGCAAGTTCCCCTTTTGAAAGAGAGACAGTTGTGTCCTTTCACCTCCTGACCGTCTGATCTCTTTTATCAACGTGTGAGCGCAATCAAGCTATTTGTGCTTTCTGACAATCTCAAAACACAAAGCGGCACACAAATTTCGAGGTGACGCACGAATTTCAAAGTGATGCATGGATTTTGAAGCATCTCTTCTCTCCGTTCCTTCGTAATGTCATCCACGATAGTAACTATCGTACACGAGGATTCAAGGGATGGTCTTTTTTATTATCCTCGCCCAAATATTTTACTATCATGCACGAGGATAACTATCTCATTTTTTTACTTAGAATTTTTCTTAGTTTATCAGTTGAGCTTTCTTTACTTTCACTTATGAATTCATGTTCTCCTTTCGTAAATTTCGTGGTACCTGTTTCAAACACGAAAGAAAAAACATACAAAGCAAGAATTCATTCATGACAAGTTTTTGAAAAGAAAAATATATTTTCATTAATGATAAAACTTGTTACAAATTCATTTTTCTTTGTCCTCACAGTTTTCCTCATGAGTACAGGAAAAAACAAAGAAAATTATAAGGCTTCAGAACTTAGACACCAATCTGTAACTCTCCTAACCAACAGCAGATCGCCCTGGGAACTCCTCAGTTTCCACACCTCAACGATAGCTCTGTCAGACATGAGCTGAGGGTCCTGAGAGCGTCTCTTCTCTGAATTTCTTCGTGGGGTTATCTATTTGAGAAATGGATCCTTCAAGTGCTGCAAAGGAAGAGGATCTCCCTCTTTCTCTAACCATGGTTCCCTCAAACATATTAGGCTGAGGAACTGGTTGAGGGTGGAAGCAGGTCACTTCTAGTTCCCTGGCTGATCCTGCTGCTGGACTGAGGGAGGGAGCGTTCGTCCCAACCATTTGGCCTCTGTAGGAGTGGTCTGGCCTTCTTCAGGGCTTCTACGGGGGGGAGGTGGCTGATGCACCCAACCTGCATAGGACCTTGGTAGAGGAATCTCCTCTGGGCAGTGGCTCCCAACGTTGAAGAACCTGTCTGGTCCCTTAGGACCACAGAAGGGAAGAACCGCAGGGCTCCTGATGCTCTCCTGATCCAGGATGTTCTCATCAATCAATGTCTGCAGGAGAGCATCAAAAGCGGTCTGGCTCTTCACGTGGTGACCCACCAGTGAGGTGCTGACGATCTTCACCGCCCTCCTCACCGCTTCTTCCAGATCCTCCATACGTCGTCCTTGCCACTCAGAGCTGTTTTCCATCGAGGCCTGCAAGGAACGGACCTCAGACTTCAGCAGCTCCTCTCGGCGGCAAACTTCGAAGACCGCCTCCTTCGCCCCCAGCGAAGCCTCCTTGGCCTTGGCCAGATCCTCCCTCAGTCGCCTTCTTTCCTCTCTCAAAGCCTCCCTCTCATCATCCAACTCCCTTATTCTCTTTTGGAGGTCTTTGACATGGACAGAGTGGGCCTGATTTACATCTAACAGACTGCGATGGAATTGTCCCCTCGCAGTCTCATTCTTCTTAGCCCACTCCATGTTGACCAGGGCCAGGGAAGCCAACATATCCTCCAATTGGTGCAACTTCTCTAGCTCCTCCTTGTGGTCACTCAGAGAATGCTTTGTAACTTGAGACAAAGCGCCCTCCAACTCTCTTATCCTCTGAAGGTGGCGGGCCTCCCCTTCCTCCTTGCCCTTTAGAGATTTTACCACATCCAAAACCTCAGAGGTATTCCCCAAAATCTTCTCCTCTTCCCTCCTTATCTCAAATAATCTGTCCCCCAACATACTCCACGCCCCTTCGGTGCCGAAGGCGGCACTGGAAGTAGCTGGAAGGACCTTCCCCTTCTCCTTAATCGCCTCTTCCATCTTACCCCCTGGCCCTTCAGTACCGGGAGCACTTACAGAGGCAGTAAAAAGGGACTCTCCCTTCTTCCCCTTAATCACTTCCTCCATCTTGGTGCCTTCCTCCTTCTTACCCTTCTTATCCTTCTCTTCCTTCTCCTCATCACTTCGGAGGTTTAACGGAGGGAGAGAAAGGAGGAGAGGCTTCCTTTTCTTCTTAGAAGCGGGGACTGGGGCACTAAGGGAAGAAAGACCACGAACCAGCAGGAGAGATTTCTTCACACCCCCTTCACAAACCCCAAACCTGGGAAGGAGTCGCTCAACCTCTTTATCCTTGAGAAAGACCTTCCCAGGCGCTAACTTCTCTCCAGTGGCCGTCTCACCCACCAGGGCCACCTCCTTCAGCTCCCTGACTTTCTGAGGCAATCTGACGGGAGAGTCAGAAACAACCACCACTTCAGCAGCCTCCATGCCTACCGGATCCTGCACGGACTCTAGTGCTCGCGCCAGAACGCCGACAACCTTGACTGCCGGGGCTTCCACTTTTTCACTGGGAGCCGCCCTGGTGTATGTCGGCGCCTCCTTTTGCCGCATCTCTTTAGGCAGCACCTCTGGCCTCTTCTTTTCCGGAGGGGGAGCCTCAGCCGGAGCTCCGCCTGCTCTCTTCTTCTTTGAAAAACTTGACAGGGCGGTCCATTCCCCCTCCTCCGCCATCTCTCTAACTAATTTTTCTCTCTTGCAGGGGAAAACTTCAGAGTGAAGGTGCAAGGATACGAATCGGCGGGCGCCGCCCCCATCTTATCCATGCAGGCCTTGGGCAGCGCATCCAACCTCGCAATGGTTTGCATTTCAGGACCCATATTAATATTCGCGCCCTGAAAATGTGGGGGGCTGATGTTAACACGTGGTTCCTGCGCTACATCCTGATCATACACGTGGCGCCTAGCTGGCCTCCTTTTCGTTGATTGATTTGCTAACTCATCTGTCTAACTTTACAGGACTCTTGATCGGGTCAAACCTCGGCCATGAGGGTTCAACCTAACCTTGTTCCTGATACCCCAGGACCATCCCTGATAATATTGGGCACGAGGTTACGGAGCAGTACCTATCACAATCAGCTCCACCTAACTGCGCCGCTCTCCGTACAAAGCACCTTTTTTCAGACTCGCAAACCAAGGATCCGCGTGCTCCAACCATCATGGGTCCCCAGAAGAAGTACCAGTTTTAAAAGATATCATCTTTCTTTCACGACTGCAGGCCTCTCCGGTGGCAGACAATGATGCGAACCCAGAGCTTGTCCATCACCTTTTCTCCAGAAAATCAGGGTGAAGCCACGCACTTCACCAGTTACAAATACCACCGAACAGTTCCCCACAGGAGAGAGAGGGGCAGGCGTCAAGAAATAAGGGAAGATTTCTTCACTCTCATTGTAACAAGAGCTCCAACTGTGGAGCTCTCTTCTTTTCTTCTTTCTTCTTCCCAAAGACAACACTGTACAAGCCTTCAAGGCCACCTTTCTCTATTAGTAAAACCTATTCGCTGATCGTCCGGTGGACGTAGGGGATTATCTCCCTGAACCACCTTAAACCTTTGTGTGTTTCTCTGGATGCTCTGACTTCAATCCCCTGCTGAGCTTACATTAACAGGCTTATCCCTTTGCGCGCCGCCGTCTCCCGGAACTCTCTTTCTTTTTAGTGTTTCCTGGGACCCCCACATCCTACATCAACAGATACTAAAAAAAATCTACTTATATATCAGAATTAACATATAAATAAACTGGAAAAAATAGAATAAATTTAATTTACCTTTTGTAAAATTAAGCAGAAACGACAGTTAAAATTTTTTAATCTAAAATTTTTGCAATCAACCTAAAAAATAACAATAAAATAAAAAAAGTAAAGAAGTAGATTTAGAAAAAAGTAGATCTAGAGTCAGTAAAGTCTCCCAGCGACGTCGTTGGTGAAGGTGCGTAGAAAATGGTAGCAGATCGACAAAAAAGAAGAAGAAGAAGGCTAGATCTTGCGTCGACGAATGTGTAGATCTTGGAATGGTGGCCGAAGACGAAGAAGAAGAAAACCCTTTGGCTTTCGGGCTTTAGGTTTTAAGCTTCAAACTAGTGCCTTCTAGTTTCGATCTTCATTGTTAAGGATTAGAGCTTGGGCCCTTGGGATTCATGTTTTGGGCTTCGATTCTAGGCCCACCAAGATTTGGGCTTCTAGCTTTGGACTTTGAGCTTCAAGCTTCAGAAGATGAGCTTGGGTCGTCGGACTTTAGGCTTCAAGCTATGAGCTTCTGTCATCGAGATTCAGGCTTATGCTATGGCTTTCTAACTTCAGGTTTTAGGCTTTAGGTTAGAGATTCGGGCTAAGGCCTTTGGGGCTTGAGGCTTTGAGCTTCGACTTTTTGGCATCAGGATTAGGGTTTAGGCCATTGTGCTTCTGGCTTGAGCCTTTGGGCTTTGGACTTTGAGCCATAAGGATGGCCCTTCTGGCTTTAGGCTTAAGCCTATGGGTTTCAAGCTTGGGCCTTCAAGGTTGGGGCTTTGGACTTTAGGCTTAGGCCTTCAGACTTCAGGCTTCCAACTTTTATCTTCAAGCTCAGGCCTACAGGCTTTGGGCTTAATGCTTAGCATTGGGACTTCAAGCTTGGACGTTCAGGCTTCACAATAAAGGCATTGAGCTTCGGGCTTCGGGCTTCGGGCTTTGGGCTTTGGGCTTTGGGCTTTGGGTTTTCAGGCTTTGGGTTTTTGGGCTTTGGGATTTAGGCATTTACCTTGGGCGTTCGGGCTTCGAGCTTAAGATTTTGGGTTGCGAGCTTGGGACATCGGGCTTTAAGCATCGTGAATTTGGCTTTGGGATTGAGCCTGCATGCTTTGGGGTTCGGGCTTTGGGCTTTGATCTTCAAGGATGGGCCTTCGAGCTTCGTGCTTCGTACTTTCATCTTTAGGCTTTGAGCTTTGTGCCTGGGACATTTGGACTCAACTATAGGAATTTGGCTTTGATCTTCAGACGTAGACCTCTGGCATTCCAAATTGGGCTAGGGATTTTGGGATTAGGCCATCAGGTTTTGATCTTTAGCCTTGAGGCATGGGCCTTCAAGGTTAGTACCTTGGACTTGAGCCTTGGGGTTAGGCCCTTAGGCTTCGGACTTCTGGCTTCAGGCTTTGGCCTTCGGGACTCAGAATTCAGGCACCAGGCATCGAACTTCAGGATTCGAGCTTCATGCTTAAGGCTTCCGGGATCCAGCTTCATCCTTTAGGTTTGGGCCTTCTAGGTTTGGGCATTAGCCTTTGGCCTTTGGCCTTCGGACTTCAGGCATAGGCATTTGGGTTTCCAGTTTTGGGTTATGAGCTTTGAAATTTGGGCTTTAGGATTTAGACTTCGGGATTCTTGCATCGAGTATTAGGCTTTGGGTTTCAAACTTTGGGCTAGGGGCATGAGCTTTTGGGCTTGGTCATTTGCTTTAAGGCTTGGGCCTTAGGGCAACAAGCATTAGTATTCAGGCTATGGGTTTTGATCTTCGGACTTCAGTATTCTGCTTGTACTTTCCAATTTCATGGTTCAAGCTGCAAGCTTGGGCCTTCGAGATCCATACTTCAAGCTTCAATCTTTGTGTTTTGGAATTTTGGTCAATGGCTTCAAGCTTCAGTATTATAGTTTGAGAGTTTGAGCTACAGGCTTGGGCCTTCGATTTTTGTGTTTCGAGTTTCGAGCATTGAACTTGGGCCTCGGTCTTGAAGTTTCGAGCTTGGGCCATTAGCTTTTGGCTTGGTTTCGAATTATGGTCGACGACTTCAAGCTTCAGTATTATAGTTTGGGACTTTTAGCTATGGCCTTCGGTCTTCGTGTTTTGAGCTTCGATCTTCTTGTTTCGAGCTTCGAGCATCAAACTTGGGCCTCGGTCTTCAAGTTTCGAGCTTGGACCTTAGGCTTTTGGCTTTAGGCTTGGGCTTTCGAACTTCACGCTTTAAAATCGTGAGCATTAATGCTTCATGTTTTGGCTTTCATGCTTCAGGTTTTAGGCTTTAGGCTAATGCCGATAGGCTTTGATCTTCAAGGTTATGGATTCAGGCTTGGGCTCTTTGGCTTCAAGCCTCAGGCTTTGGCTATAAGGCATTGGGCTTCAAACTTCAGGCTTGGGCCTATAGGCTTCAGGCTTTCGCTTTCAGGATTTAAGCTTAAGGCAATGAGCTTTTTGCTTTGGAATTCAAGCTTGGGTCTTTGGGTTTGTGGCTTTGGGCATCAGGCTTAAGCCTTCGGGCTTCGGGCTTCCAACTTTTGCCTTTAGGCTCGGGTCTATGGACTTTAGGCTTCATGCTTGGGGTTAGGAATTCGGGTTTCGTGTTTTGGGATTTAGGCTTACAGCTATAAGCTTTTATCTTCGAGATTTAGGCTTCTAGCTTTGGGCTTTGGGCTTTATTTTAGCAACTTTGGGCTTCAATCTTGGGAGATAGGTATTCTGGCTTGGGCCCTCGGGGTTGAGCTTTTGGGCTTCGGCTATTGGGCTTCAGGATTCGAGTTTAGTCCTTTGTGCCACGGGCTTGAGCCTTCGTAATTTGGACTTCGGGATACAAGATTGGGCCTTCGGGCTTTGGGCTTTGGGCTTTAGGCTTAGGCCTTCGGGCTTCGAGCTTCCAACTATTGCCATTATTTTTAGGCTTAGGCTTTCAGGTTTTGGGCTTTAAGCTTCAAGCATGGTTCTTCAAGGTTTGTACCTTGGACTAGCACCATGGGCTTCAAGTTTTAGTCTTATGACTTCAGGCTTCAGGCTACGGGCTTAGGGCTTCGAGCTCAGGCTTTCGGCCTTCGAGCTTCCTGCTAAGACCTTTGAGGTATGGCCTTTGAGCATTGGGCTTCATGTTTTGGCCTTCATGGTTCAAGCTTAATGCTTCGAAGATCAAGCTTCATAATTTGAGATTGGGCCTTTGGGTTCAGTCTTAGGCTTGAAGCTTGAAGGCCCTGCTCGATGCCCAAAGCAGGAAGACTGAATGTCCAAAGTCCCAAGCCTGAAGCTTGAAGCCCGAAGCCCCAAGGTAGAAGCCCGAAGGCCCAAGCTCAATGCCTAAAACACGATGCCTGAACCCCCAATCCTGAGGTCAAAAGTCCGGAGACCTACGCCTGAATCATGAAGTCTGAAGTCATAAGCCTGAATGCAAAAGGGATTCAAGCTTGGGCTCTTTAGACTTTAGGCTAGTGCCTAAATACTTTAATCATTGGGGTTAGGGATTTAGGCCTGGGCTATCGGGCTTCGAGCCTCAGGCTTTGGCTTTGAGGCATTAGGCATCGAGATTCAGGCTTAGGACTTTAACTCTGGTCCCTTCAGGAGGCATCAGGCTATGCCTCAGGGCTTTGATCTTCATAGTTATGGATTTGACCTTGGGCCCTCGGGCTTTAAGCTTTGGGCATTGACTCTTGGCTCTTCTAGATTTGGGCTTTGAGTTTTGAGCTTCTAATGTGGGATATTGAGCTTCAGGCTCCGAGGGACGAGCCTGGGCCTTCAAGGCTTGAGGCTTGAGGTTAGAGATTCGGGCTTAGGCCTGGCCTTAAAAGTTGGGGCTTCGGGCTTCAGGCTTTGGGCTTCGAGCTTCGGGCTTCGAGATTTAGGCATTTATCTTGGGCCATTGGTCTTCGAGCTTAGGACTTTGAGCTTCGGGCTATGGGCATTCAGGCTTCGACATTTAGGCATTTACCTTGGGCCTTCGGGCTTCGAGCTTAAGACTTTGGGCTTCGAGCTCGGAACATCGGGCTTTAGGCATTGTGTACCTAGCATGGGGATTGAGCCTGTATGCTTTGGGGTTCGGGCTTTGGGCTTTAAGCTTCGGTCTTAAGGCTTAGAAAATCGTGCTTCAAGCTTTGTGTCTTGGACATCCGGACTCAGCCATAGGCTTCCGGCTTTGATCCTCAGACGTAGACCTTTGGCCTTCTAAATTGGGCCAGGGATTTTGGGATTAGGCCTTCAGGTTTTGGTCTTTAGCCATGGGGTTAGGCCCTCAAGCTTCGGACTTCGGGCTTTGGGCTTTGGGCTATTAGCTTCGGGCTTCAGGCTCTGGGCTTCGGCCTTCAAGATTCAGTATTCAGGCTTCAGGCATCGGCCTTCAGGATTTGAGCTTCCTGCTTAATGCTTCGGGGATCCTGCTTCATTCTTTGGGTTTGGGCCTTCTAGGTTTGGGCATTAGCCATTAGGCTTCGGGCTTCGGGCTTCGAGCTTCAGGCTTAGGCATTTGGGTTTCTGATTTTGGGCTAAGGGCTTTGAACTTTCGGGTTTAGACTTTAGGCTTAAGGCTTTGGGTATCATGCACCGTGTATCTGGCTTTCGATTTTGAACTTTGGGTTTGGTCCTTTGGGTTCAGGCTTGGGCCATAAGGCTACAAGCTTTAGTATTCGGACTTTGTGTTTTGGTCTTCGGTATTCTGTATTCTGCTTGGGCTTTCTAATTTCGTGGTTCAAGCTGCAAGCTTGTGCCTTTGAGATCCAAACTTCAAGCTTCAAGCTTCAATATTTGGGTTTTGGATTTTGGTCGATGGCTTCAAGCTTCAGTATTATAGTTTTGGACTTTGAGCTTTGGGCTTAGGCCTTCGGTCTTCGTGTTTAGAGCTATGAGTATCAAACTTGGGCCTCAGTCTTCAAGTTTTGAGCTTGGGCCATAGGCTTTTGGCTTGGTTTTGGATTATGGTCGACGACTTCATGCTTCAGTATTATAGTTTGGGACTTTGAGCTACAGCCTTCGGTCTTCATGTTTCGAGCTTCGGTCTTCATGTTTCGAGCTTTGGTCTTCATGTTTTGAGCTTCGAGCATCGAACTTGGGCGTCGCTCTTCAAGTTTCGAGCTTGGGCCACAGGCATTTGGCTTAAGGCTCACACTTTAAAAGCATGAGCCTTAAGGCTTCAGGCTTTGGCTTTCATGCTTCAAGTTTTAGGCTTTAGGCTAATGCCGACAGGCTTTGATCTTCAGGGTTAGGGATTTTATGAGGTATTAGGCTTCAAGCTTCAGGCTTGTGCCTATAGGCTTCAGGCTTTCGCTTTCAGGCTTTAAGCTTAAGGCAATGGGCTTTTAGCCTCGGAATTCAAGCTTGGGCCTTTTGAGTTGTGGCTTTGGGCATCAGGCATAAGCCTTCGGGCTTCTAGCTTCCAACTTTTGCCTTGAAGCTCGGGCCTACGAGCTTTGGGATTCATTCTTGGGTTTCTAGCTTTGGGCTTTAGGCTTTAGTTTAGCATTTTTGGGCTTCAATCTCCGGGGATAGATATTCAGGCTTGGGCTTTCGGGCTTCAGCTATTGGGCTTCAGGTTTCAAGTTTAGTCCTTTAGCTTCGGGCTTGAGCCTACAGGATTTGGACTTCGGGATACAAGGTTGGGCCTTCGGGCTTTGGGCTTTAGGCTTAGGCCTTCGGGCTTCGAGCTTCCAACTTTTGCCATTGTTTTCAGGCTTAGGCTTCCAGGTTTTGGGCTTTAAGCTTCAGGCATGGCTCTTCAAGGTTCATACCTTGGATGTTGTGCCATGGGCTTCAGGTTTCGGTCTTACGACTTCAGGTTTCGGTCTTACGACTTCAGGCTACGGGCTTTCGGGAGACCTACGCCTGAGTCATGAAGCTTGAAGTCCCAAGATTGAATGCGTAGGCTAGTGCCTACAGGCTTTGATCATTGGGGTTAGGGATTCAGGCCTGGGCTCTCGGGCTTCAAGCCGCAGGCTTCTGCTTTAAGCCATTAGGCATTGAGCTTCAGGCTTAGGACTTTGACACCTGTCCCTTCAGGAGGCATCTGGCTATACCTCCGGGCTTCAATCTTCATGGTTAGGGATTTGACCTTGGGCCCTCGGGCTTCAAGCTTTGGGCATTGACTCTTGGCTTTTCAGGATTTGGGCTTAGGCTTTTGGGCTTCTAACTTTGGACATTGAGCTTCGGGCTCCGAGGGACGAGCTTGGGCCTTCGAGCTTTAGGCTGCAAGATGATTCTTTTCGAGCTTGGGCCTTCGAATACACATCAATTCTCGAGCTCCGCTATTATCTGCTACATTCAAAAGGGCCTGAGGTTGAATCATTTCTTCTTATTTTAATCCAAGGGATAAGAAAAAAAAAAGAAATATTGTTTGTCCAGACGTCTTTTAATTAATTAAATAATTTAATTAATTAAAAAAAAGGCATTTAATCTGAAAAGACACTTTGTTTTGATTAATTAAAGAGTTGTTATTTTGAAAAAATATGTCTTCTGATAATTTAATTAATTAAAAAAAAGGCATTTAATCTGAAAAGACACTTTGTTTTGATTAATTAAAGAGTTGTTATTTTGAAAAAATATGTCTTCTGATAATTTAATTAATTAAAAGATGGCATTTATTTGGATATAAAAAGAAAGAAGAAAATATTTATATTTTATTAAAATATATTTTAATATTGACTCTATTTTAATTTTTATGAATGACATAAATATTTGTTATGGTTATGTTGAAAATAGTTTATATTTTATTAAACTAATTTTCAATAATTTATTTCTAACTGAAATGCTTAAAGTCGCTGAACCAACCCCTAAAAGAAGAAAGATGATTAAAAACGATGACACTTATTTATGGCATTTAGCACTAGATCATATTAACATAGATAGAATAAAAAGACTAATAAATCTACCCTAAATTCGTATGGATAAGAGAATCCGTACAGATTCTAGTTTACTCTTTAATTCTAGAGCTCCGCTATTATTTATTACATTCAAAAGGGTCTGAGGTTGAATCATTTTATCTCTCATATCAATCCAAGGGATAAGAAAAAAAAATTGTTTGTCCAGTGATAAAACAATCCATCATCGTTTTTCATTCTAAATATTGCTTTCCTTTTGTTCACTTATCCTGAAATGACAAATTGAGTTTGTATTCATTATTGTGCCATGATTTTCAGGCTTGGGCTTTCAGGGTTTTGGCTTTAAGCTTCAAACATGGCACTTCAAGGTTCGTACCTTATGCTTCAAATTTCGGGCTTCAAGCTTTAGGCTTCAGACTTCGGGCCTCAAGCTTCGAGCTTTAGGTTTCAGATTTTGGCTTTGGGCTTTGGGCTTTGGGCTTTGAGCTTCGTGCTTCAGGATTCGAGCTTCAGGCATTTTATCTTCGAGCTTCGAGATTCAGACTTCAGGCTTTGGGCTTTTGGGCATCGAGCTTCGAGCGTTGAGCTATGGGCTTTATGTTTTGGCTTTCAAGGTTTAGGCTTTAGGCTTAAGGTTCGGTGATCAAGCTTCGTGCTTCGGTATTGGGACTTTGGGCATTGGGCAATGGGCTTGCACCTTCAGGGTTTAGGCTTTGGGCATTGGGAATCAAGCTATGGGATTCAAACTTTAGGCTAGGGACATCAGGCATTAGGCTTGGTCCTTTGGGTCCAGGCTAAGGCATTAGGCTACAAGCTTCAGTATTCGGGCTTTGGGCTTTGATCTTCGAGCTTCAGTATTCTGACTTAGGCTTTTTGGTTTCATGCTTCAAGATGCAAGCTTGGGCCTTTCTGATCCGTACTTCAAGCTTCAACCTTTGATCTTTGGGCTTTGGATTTTGTTTAATCGGACTTCTAATAGTCTGAGACTTTGGTCTACTGCTAAAGCCTCAAGCATTGGGATTGTGACTTGGGCTTTAGGCTCTGGCTACAAGCTTTAGGCTTGAGCCATTAGGCTACAGGTTTTAGGGTTTAGGCTTGTGCTGATAGGCTTTGATCTTCAGAGTTAGGGATTCTGGCTTGACTCTCGGGCTTCAAGCCTCAGGCTTGACTCTCGGGCTTCAAGCCTCAGGCTTCAACTTTAAGACATAAGGCTTCAAACTTCAGGCTTGGGCATATAGGCTTCATGCGTTGGCTTTCGAGGCATTAGGCTTCGAGCTTCAGACTAGAGGCATTGGGCTTTATGCTTTGGCTTTTGAGCTTTAGATTTTAGGCTTCAGGCTAGTGCCTTTGGTCTTCGATCTTCTTGGTTTTATGGTTAGGCTTCGGACTTCAAGCTTTTGGCTTTGAGATTCTAGCTTCGAGCATCAAGCTTCGGACTTTGGCCTTCATGTTTTGGCCTTGGGGATGCAGGCTTCATGCTTAAGGTTCTGGGGATCCAGCTTCGTGCGTTGGTCTTGGGCCTTCTGGCTTTGGGCATGGGCCTTTGCACTTTGGGCTTCAGACTTCATGCTTAGGCATTCGGGCTTAAGACATTGACCTTTGAGGATTAAGGTTCAGGCTTTAGGCATCGTGCAATGGGTATCAGGATTTGTGATTCGAACTTTGGGCTAGGGGAATCAGGCTTCACACATTGACCTTCGAGGTTTAGGGTTCAGGCTTAAGGCTTCATGCTTCGGTCTTGGGCCTTCTGAATTTGGGCTTGGGCCTCCGGACTTCAGACTTTGACCTTGGGCATTCGGGCATTGTGTTGTAGCCATCAGCTCGGGCCCTTATAATTTGAGATGGGGACTTTGGGATTCAGGCTTAGGCTTTCGGGCCTTTTGATCATCGAGCTTCAATCTTTGATCTTCATCCATCGAGAATTGGGCTTCGGGCTTCGGGCTTCAGGCTTTGGGCTTCAGCTTTCTGGTTGGGCTTGGGCCATCATGCTTGGGTCTTTGGGCTTTGGGATTCGGCCTTCACGCTTCTAGTTTAGGCCTTGTGGCTTCGGGCTTGGGCTTCAGGCTTTTAGCTTTAGGCTTAAGAATTTGGGCTTCTAGTTTCGTCCATCGGTCTTCGCCCTTAAAGTTTCCAGAAATAGTCTGCGGGCTTCAGTCTTCTAGTTTGCCCATAGAGGGTTCAAGCTTCAGGCTTAGGCCATCAGGATTCGTGCTTCAGGTAAGGGTTTTTGCGCTTTGTGCTTCAGGATTTGGGTTTGGGCATTTGGGCTTTTGGCTTCATGCTTTTGTGTTTAATCTTGGAACTTTGGCCTTTGAGGTTGAAGCATCGGGATTTGAGCCTCGGGCTCTAGGCTTAGTCCTTTAGTATTTGGGGTTTAGGCTTTGGGCATGGGCCTTCGAACTTTGAGCTTCATATTCAAGCTTACACCATCGATCATCGAGCTACGGTCTTCAATCATCGGTCATCAGGCTTTAGTCTTCGAGGTTGGGCTTTCGACCTTCAGGCTTCGAGCCTTTAGGCTTTAGGCTTCAATATTTTGGCTTTAGGCCTTCGAAGTTGTGGTTACGGGCATGATCCTTTAGACTTTTGGCTTCAGGCTTAAGAATTTGGGCTCCTATTTTTAGCGATCGGCCTTTGGCCTTTGGCCTTGAAGCTTAAGGCTTCAGGCTACGGTCTTCAGGGTTCGGTGTTCATGCTTGCACATAAAGATTTCAAGCTTCAGGCTTAGGCCATCAAGATTCGAAATTCAGGCATGGGCTTTTAGGCTTTAGGCTTCAAATTTCAGGCTTGAGCTTTTGAGCATTAGGCTTCATGCTTTGTATTTTAGATTTTGGCGTTTGGCCTTAGAGTTTGAAGCTTTGGGATTTGAGCTTCGGGCTTCGGGCAGAAGGTTGTAGGCCTTGGGCCTGGACCTTCAGGCTTTGGTATTGCAATTTCAGTGTTCGGGCTTTAGGATTCAGGCATCAAAGCTTGGGCCTTTAGGTTGCGGGTTTGGGCTTTCGGTCATCGGATTTGGGCTTAGGACTTCAAGATTTTGGCTTACGGTATGGACGTCTGAGCTTTGGCCCTCGGGCTTGACACTTTGGCTTTGGGCATCAACTTTCGGGCTTCGGGCTTAAGCATTCATCCATCAAGCTTTGGCCTACGGACCTAAGCCAACAGGCTTCGACATTTAGGCTTGGTCTTCAGTGGTTTGGACTTCGATTTTCAGGCTTTGGCCTTTTGATTTCAATCTTGATGCTTTAGCCTTAGGGCTTCGTGCTTCGGGTTTTGGGCTTTAGGATTTGAGCTTAAAGTTGGGAATTGTCCTTTGAGGCTTCGGTCATTAGGATTGGGCTTCTGGATTTGGGAGTTAAGCTTTTGGTTTGAGGTTTGACCTTCGGGATTTCAGACTTGTCTTGGGTCTTTGACATTCTGTCATTGAGCTTTTGGCCTTCGGGCTTGAGAGTTTGAGCTTCAGAATTGAGCCTTTAAGTTTAGGCCTTCTAGCTTAGAGCTCGGGCCTTTTAGGCTTCTGGTATTGGCCATCAGCCTTAAAGCTTCAGGCTTCGGCCTTTGGGCCTTGGCTTTCAGGTTAGCCTTAGGCCATCTAATCTCGAGCATTAAGATTGGGTTTCAAGCTTCACATTTAGGCCTGTAGCTTGGGCCTTCTGACTTTTGACTTCAGGCTTAAGACTTTGAGCTTCTAGATTCGGCCATCGGGCTTCGGGGTCATTGGGCTTCGGTCTTTAAGCTTGCTCACAAAGGGTTCAAGCTTTTTCGAACTTTAGGCATGGGCTTTTGCGCTTTGGGTTTCAAATTTTAGGCTTGATCCTTTGGGCATTAGGCTTCTTGCTATGTATTTTAGGTTTGGCAATTGGCCTTAGAGTTTGAAGCTTTGGGATTTGAGCTTCGAGCATTGGGCCTTCAAACTCCAGACTTTAGGATTCAAGCTTAGGAGTTCGGTCATTGGGCCTCAGGATTCAGGCCTTTAGGCTTTAGGCTTTAGGCATTGACATTGGCCCATTGGCCTTCGCACTCTATGCTTCGGGCTATAAGATTTTGTATTCAAAATAACAATTCCATATCGAATAAGGGTAAAGTGATAGTTATTCCATCTAAGTAAAGACATCTTGATTCTGCTAATGAACTTACCTGAGCTACATTCTACACCTTTAGAAAAACACCAAAAAATCTAGTATTTTGTACATTGATTCTTCCGGCTATATGATTTTTGATTCGGGCTTCAAGAATTGGGCGTTGGGTTTGACCTTTGGGTTTGGGCCTTTGCTATTAGGCTTCAGGCTTCAGGTCTTTAAGGCTTTGGGGATCAAGCTTTGTGCTTCAGTCTTGGGCCTTCTGGATTTGGGCTTAGGCCTTTAGACTTCAGACTTTGGGCTTGGGCATTCTGGCTTCATGTTGTAGCCACTCAGTTCGGGCCCTCGTACTTCGAGATTAGGACTTTGGGCTTTCGGGCTTCAGGCTTTTAGCCCTTTGATCATCAAGCTTCGAGCTTCGATCTTCGACCATCAGGCTTTGTTAATCAAGCTTTGATCTTCGATCATCAAGCTTCGATCTTCGATCATTGAGCTTCAGGCTTTGGCATTTAGTATTTGGGCATAGTTCTTCAAGCTTTAGGCTTCAGGCTTTAGGCCCTGGGATTCATCGAGCTTAGGATTTAGGCTTCAGGTTACAGCTTTTGGCTTCAGGATTTAGGCTTCGATCTAGTAGTAGTTGCCTCATCATTTTCCCCAGAGGATGGGGATGGACTTTTACTTGAGTTCCAAGAATTGAGTCTTGTTGAGACTTTAGAGGCTTCTACTTGTGACACTTGTCTAGT
>JAEMOT010001375.1:216031-243210 GCA_019297695.1 Apostasia ramifera | reverse complement strand
CGGGGTTAGGTGAAGTTGATTGTGACAGGTGTTACCTCGTACCCTCGTGCCCGAGGTTACGAAGTTTAATCCTGGGTCGTCGTGAATGATGGTAGGTTGAACCGTCGTGCCCGATATTTGACCTGGGTCAAGAGTCCTGCAAAAACTGGAAGCTGAGTCAGCAAATCAAATCAATCAAGTACAAACCTGACAGGCGCCACATGTTCGGCCAGGATGCAGCGCAGGAACCACGTGTTAACAGGTATATTTTGAAATATTCATATTAGTTTATATATATATATATATGTAATTATGAAAATTAAAGTGTTAATCAACAAGTAATATAAATTAGTTTGTTGCTTGTATTTTAATATATATTACACATATAATTAATATTATAATTAAAAATATAACTTATAGTAATGCTTAGTTGAAAATGTAATTGAACTGGATGAACATTAGCTCAATTAAATGAAAGTAGTCTGAAATTGAGAAATTTATTTTATGTTGAGCATGACTTGAAACAAACACTAATTCCAGCCTTGATTTATTTATAGGCCCAGGATGGATCTCTCTCACCATATGATAATTGCTGTTCATATTTAGTCTTCGTTTGATTCAAGATAACTTTTCTGTCCAATATAAATTTCAATTATAAACATTAATTTTATTTCACAACTAACATAAATATGAATATTAGAATTAAAAATACTTCACATTTTACACACTTTCTAATATTAAAATAAAATTTTCTCTCATTAAACTTAAAAAATAAAATATTTTTTTCTTATCTAAAAAAAATTTGAATCAAACGAGGCCTTAAAGATGGGTTTTAAGAATTCCCTTATTCGAGTGGAAAATAAATATTTTGGGGGAGAACAAAAACAATGTAACCGATGGAAGAAATAATGACTAATTCAAATGCCACTATAAGATTCACAATACTGCGACCTGAACATAAATATTCACTCACGAAAGTTAAGCAGGACTTCATAACTGTAAATATCGATTAAATAATTAAATTAAAGTCACTCTCTACAGCAAAATAAAAATAAATGAATTCTTCCCCTAGTTAATTATGATATACGATACATCTTATCGGCTGCAATTAATTAGCACTTGTACTTTTTATATGCAGAAATTGGATGAATTGTTTTATAATTTTTTAAAATAAATATATTTGTTATAAAAGTTAAATAAAAATTAAAGTTATATATAATCTCTGGGGCTTATCTTGCGGTTAAAATATCGCTTAATTCGATGTTTGTGCTCCAAGAATTTGAGAGCAGCTAGCTGTCTTCTATGCTCGAGGAGGTCTAGATCAAGACACCGAGTGTCATCATTCTCCTTCATCCAAACCTCTAAAACATCGGAATCGAAGTTTGCTGCGGTCTCTACTCGGGGGGAGAAATGCTCCAATTTCATAGGTATAACCATGTCTATCCCGTAAGTAAGAGAAGAAAAAGATTCCTGAGTGACTTCAATAAGTGCAGCATTGTAAGCCCAGAGCGCACTAGGGAGTTCTTTTGGCCAGTGAGTTTTGGTTCCATTCAGCCGCTTCTTCGAAATGTTAAAAAAAAATTTATTAGCAGCTTCACCTTGACCATTAGTATGGGGGTACCAAACTGATGCATATTTAAAGTTGATCTGATAATTCTCATAGAAACCACGAATTTTTTGATTGGCAAAGGAAATGCGATTGTCAGTGATAATAACCATAAGAACACCGTACCTACATAAGATGTTGGCCCATAGAAAATTTTTCACACGCTGAGCAGTAGGTTGAGTTATATATTTGTCTCAACCCACTTTGTGAAATAGTCAATTGCAACCAGTAGCGGAGCCATGATCTCAGACCAGAGGGGTCAGGTGAGGCCGACAATTATGGGAAGGAGGAACGAGAGGTGCAAGAGATCAGTTTGAAACAGAAGGCTAAACAAAAATTGTTAGACGAGGCGCTAACTAGATAAAGAAGGTTAGATGGAGGCGACAGTGATCAGCGGGAGCCTAATGATGGAGCCGACATGAATCGACTACTAGCGATGCGAAAATCAATGAAAATCGATGGAGGGCCGGCTCAATGCAAATCGACTACTGATGGCTAGAATTTCACTTTAGAGAAGAGCCGGCTCAAGTGGCTAAAAAATAGTACTAAGCTAATAGAGTGCGATAATGAATATAATACATAATTATTAATTAATTAATTAAAACTATTATTATATTACCCTATTATAAATAATAGGGTAAATTGCATCTAAGCTTCCAAGGTTAGAAGAGCATTGTAAATCGATTCAAATTTTTTAAAAATTTATTTGGGTCCTAAAATTGTGAAGGTACTGCAGTTTTGGTTTTCTTTTAAAATATCATTATTTTTACTATTTTTTAATTAAAAATATGAAATTTGAATATTTTTTACTACTTTAAACCATTTATATATTTCAAAATTATATTACACTCTTTTTTTATTTTTTTTAATTTAATTTCTCTGATTTATATTTAGATATTAATATGTGCATATATATGTATTTGTATATACATATGTTATGTCCCTCGAGATATTTGCAACTTCACATTTTTTATTATTTATGATGCAGATTGTATTATTTTTGTATTGAATGGATCAGTAAATGTCTTCTTTCTATTTTATCTTTTTTTGTTTATTATCCTGAGTTAACTTATTAATTTGCCAAACTGAATTCAAAGTTATCGTAGGTTAACCTGAGTTAGCATCCAAACAGAATATTGCAATAAATAACTTACCCCAACTGAGATAAGTTATTAATTGGAGTAAGCTAACCCGGGTTAGCTTATCCTACCCCAATCGAAACGGGCCCTTAAAATTGTATAGTTTTGTTGACGTAGGACACAGGGGTCCCAAAAGATAGAGAGAAAAGAAGAGAGAGCCGCGAGAGACGACGGCACGCAGAGAGCTAGGCCTCGTGATTAAAGATTAAAAGAGAGTAATATGCATCCAGAATAGCACACTAGTGTTTAAGGTGGTTCAGGGAACGACGACCGAGTGTCAGTGACGGAGGTTTTACTATGAATCAAAGGTGTGGTCGGAAGACCAGTACAAAGGGTGAGGAAGAAGAGAGAGAGAGAGAGAGAGAGAGAGAGAGCGAGCTCTTGTTACAAAGGTGTGAGAAAAAATCTGCTCCTGCTCCTTCTCCCTTTTTTTTTGAAGCCTGTTCAAAGGTATTTGTAGGCAGCGAATAATGCAGCTCTGTCCTGATTTTCCGGAAGGGAAGGAAGTAAACAAACTCTGGACCCATACTGCTTGTCGACCACTGGAGGAACCAGAGGCAGTAAAAGGAGAGCTTGACTTTTTGATCTGTGGCATTGCTTCTAGGGATTTGTGAGGGCTGGAGTATGTGGGTCCTTAATTTGTGTGTCTTGAAAAAGTATTTTGTACGAAAAACGGCGCAGTCAGGCCACGCTGACTGCGACAGGTGCAACCGAGAAATATCGTCATCGATGTTGCCAGGGAATCCTCCCAAGGGTCGTGGACGATGCTTGTCCGAACCCTCGTGGCCGAGGTTTGGGACCTACGAGAATAACAATATTTAAATAAAAAGTTAGTGCCACCTGGGAGCCACGTGTACGGCTGTAATGCAGCGCTAGAATCACGTATTAACAAGTTTAAAATCAACCTTTTAAATTATTTTAAATTTTTTTTAAAAATGACTACACAAATAAACAGGGCCTATAAGATTGTCATTGTGCATAAACTTGAAATCCCAACGAAGAAAAAGGAGAATTATAGTTGAAGAACTTATTCATAACTTGTACTGTTTCGTGATGTGTTTTAATGAATTGGAGAAGATACGTGTGAACCCTCACAAATATGTAAAGCTAAATAATTAGTTTGAATAGTTCAAATAATATAATTAATTTAAAAAATATTTACATGCCACACAAATTTTTTAATATTACATCACACATTTTCATTCACATAATAATGACCGAAGGTGAGATGGAGAAAGAGGTAAAAGATTACATTAATCCAACTTGACTGGTTATATTAATAGTTAAGGAGTTATCGAAAAAGATGGAGAGGGAGAGAGGGAGAAAGAGGGAGAGATGGATGGAGGAATCGAGCACAGGTTCGTGGAGGTGAACGGGATAAGGATGCACGTAGCGGAGAAAGGGCAGGGCCCGGTGGTGCTCTTCATCCATGGGTTCCCGGAGCTCTGGTACTCATGGCGCCACCAGATCGTCTCCCTGGCCGCCCGTGGCTACCGCGCCGTCGCTCCCGACCTCCGCGGCTTTGGAGATACCGACGCCCCGCCGGACGTCGCCGCCTACTCTATCTTCGACATTGTGGGAGATCTCGTTGCCCTAATCGAGTCCCTTGGAGAGGACAAGGTGAGATGGGAAAAAGCAACTTGGCGAGATCCTCCTTTCGGCGATTTTTTGATTTGAGAAACTTCTCAAGGTTTTCGTGGTGGGTCACGACTGGGGGGCGACTGTGGCGTGGAACCTCTGCGTTTTCAGGCCGGACAAAGTGAAAGCTCTGGTGAACATGAGCGTGGCGTTCAGCCCCAGAAATCCTGTTCGAAGGCCGGTTGATTCCTTGAGGGCGATCTACGGTGATGATCTTTATATCTGTAGATTCCAGGTTCGTTCTTCTGTGAAATCATGCATAGTTGAACTACTGCAAATGTGGTATGCTAATTGATTGATTTGATTTAAATTTTCTTGGAGGAACAAAATAAGCATCCCTCCTGATCATGCTTAGTTTATTGACTGGCATATGGAAGGCCTTTTCTAACCTTGCTTTGTAGATTTGAACGTGGATGCCTATTAACATTTGGTTGAAAAAAAGTTCCAGTTGGTATTTGATATAATTGTGGTTTATTTTGATTTAGTATACTTTCCTTTTATTTGCTATATTGTAACCATAAAAGAAGAAATGCAATGATAAATTAGTTTCGTGATGAGCTCTGCATGTTTGATAAATTATCTTTCGTTTGATATTCTGTCTAGAACTTTTTAACTTAGGCCCCGCTGCTTGGTTTATTATTATCTTGATGTTATATCATATAATTTAGATATCATAACATCTAAATGTTATCTTTTAATTAATAATTTCATAATTTTTTAGGAAGTTATCTATACATGCCATTAAACCAAACATTCGTTTTCTTTAGATAACACGACATAATACCAAGATAACATTGAACCAAACTCTCCCTCAGACATAATACCAAGATACCAAGATGCTAACTTCCACTTCTGTAGTCTTTTAACTTGCAATTTGATACGTGGAAGCTGAACGATGGTATTTGTTAAGTATCATTTTATTTTTCTAATTATTTGTTTATTTAATCCACTGAAAAATAAACTTAATTTTTACTCTTCTCACCTTCTCCTTATTACGTAAAACAGTCAATTGTTGATGGCCTATTTCTCCTTTGATAGCTGTTACTGTTTGCTCTTCCTATAGCTGCTACAGTTTGTCACTAGAACACTGCACTCTAATGTCTTAGGAACCTGGAGAAGCAGAAGCTGATTTCGCTCGCTTGGATACAGCATTTCTCATTAAGAAGTTTTTTACATATCGTGAGCCTGCACCTCTTCTTTTTCAAAAGGGAAAGATGTTTGGAGGATCCTCTAACGAAAAAGTCATCTTACCTTCTTGGCTAACCGAAGATGACATCAATTACTTTGCCAGCAAATTTAAAAATACGGGCTTTACCGGAGGATTTAATTACTATCGAAACTTAAACAGGTATGTTTGTTTTGTTTTACTAAAAAGAATTCCACAAATACTGAATAAATACTCCATTCTTCTCCTGACATGAATCATTCGTTGTTCATTTTCACATTTTCAATTGTACACTTGAATCTTTTAGTTTTTTAGAATTATGGCTTGAATGTGAAACTCCACTATTTCACCAAGAAGATCCCATTTACAATTTTAAGTTGGATGTAACTGTAACCGTGTTTATATAGAGACATCATTTTTCAAGTCTATAATTTGCTTTCAGCTCTATTTGACAATAACAATGATAATTCGAGTTTTGATAATTCACTCTTTGCTTACTAATTGGTGGTGCTTTAGAAGCTACATAAAATGGCTTGAAAAGTATCTTGTAATTGCATCCATCATTTAGCATTAAGTCCAATCTAAGAATGAGAATGATATGGCAGATCTCAACTAGTTTGAGATTAAGGCTTTGTTGTGAGAAAAAAAATGACAGAAGCTAAATTAAGTAATGCAAAGTTGGCCCTTATAACAGGAAGAGTATGTACCAATTTGTGATAGCAACTATTTTGGCAGCTTGAATTTGCAAATAAGATCTGGAAATAAAAGATCTCCAGTTTAGGAGAACTTTTTTTTTTTTTTGGCATGAACTGATTTTCATTCAAGGATTTGTGGTAGATTCATTCATCTTTAGTTATACAAAATGAAATTTATTGAAATTGCACTATATGACATTATTGAGCTATAAACTTGAAACTTGAATGCTCTCGGGGACAAATTGCTGTAAACTTGAAAGTTGTGAACTCTTTACGGACTCCGACCTCATGCATTTACAACGCATTAACTAATTCATTTTGTATTATAAATTCGACAAAAGTTTAAAACTTCTTGCAGGAACTGGGAGCTCAGTGCACCATGGACTGGGGTTCAAGTGAAAGTACCAGTGAAGTTCATGGTTGGTGATTTGGACCTAAGCTACCATTTTCCTCGCACTAAAGACTACGTTCACAAGGGTGGGTTCAAGAGAGATGTTCCATTCCTCCAGGACCTAGTGGTGATGGAAGGAGTGGGTCACTTCATCAATCAGGAAAGGCCGAACGAAGTATCCGACCACATTTATGAGTTCATCAACAGGTTTTCAGGACTCTAATGGCTTTTTCAACAAAAACTTGATGCAGAGGTCCTTCTGCTTGATGCTTGTTTGTTAGCTTCAATCACTGTTAATGGGTTTTGCTTCAGGAAATAAATGTGTGGAAACTAATACGTTTATGCTACTGTAGTGTAATTTGTTTGTTTCATGAATTCTGATTGTTACTGTTATATATTTTTTTTAGATATATTTATTGGCGCACTGTTTGATTTGAGAATCAAAATAGTATTAATTTAGAAAAAAATAATAACAATAAATAAATTTTTTTAAATTATTTTACATAAATTTTAATATAAAAAAAAAAAATTTACATGTCATTGTCAAAAATTTATTATTTTTAAATAACACTCTTAAAATTTATTATTTTTATATAATATTTTTATTTTATTTTGATTTAAAATATTAAATTAAATTAAAAATTATTAAATATGTAAAATAAAATAATATATTTTATATTAATATATATATAATAATTTAAAAAATTTATTTATTATTATTATTATTATTTAAATTAAAATTATTTTAATTTTTACGTCAAATAGGACCTAAAATTTAAATCATCTGGATGTAAATCTGGATGTAAGTACCACTTATATACTAGTGAATATCCCTATTTTTTTTTTTTATTTTGAAAAACAAGCCTCCACTCTTTTGGTATTTTCGTTTTATTTTCAAACTAGAGATGAAAAGCACAGAGGGATTTATTTTGAACTTAAAAGTTGCACATCAGCATGAAAAATAAATTGTTGCTGTACATCAGCCCCTATTTTGTAATTTTACCAACAAAGCTCAAGCCTGCAACTGAAGCTTAAAACCAAAATAGATAAATTTGTTACAGCGAAACATTATGTTTATCATATGTGAATATTTCCTCAAGTTCTGATTACCTAAAATTGAGCACAACACCTTCAGTAAACAAAATAATCTCTAAAGTTTCAATAATAATAATAATAATAATAATAATTTTAAATCTCAATAATTAGGAATTATTTATTTCACCATGTTGTTATTTATAAAAGTAAAAAATTAAAATTCAGAATCCAATACCTGGCAGCCCAATAAGCCTAATAAACTGATCTGATGTATCCATAGATCAAAAGTTATAACTATACCCAAAAGACACTTTAGAGGGCATTTGGTTCAATGTTATTATATGAAATTGATTATTTAGTTTGATAAAATTATAAAATAATTTTATAAAAATCTCTCGAAATCATCCTAATTGTAACGGAGAGAGACTAGAAGTTGAACTTTCTATTATCATTTCATAATGACATTAAATCAATCAAATAACGGTTTATAAATAACACAGGCATCAAGATAATACTGAACCAAAAGCCGCTCTCATGCAATTGAATGATACTAGAATAGAAAACACAAGTAGATATTAAAACTGCTTAACACCAAGCAAAAATATTTCCAATGACAAAAAAGTTCAGTCACTTAGATGCCAGTTAAAAACACAACAATCCAAACTGAACACTGGGAAATGCAAATTGTACCTTATATTCGGAAGTAGTAGGATAGAAAAGTTTAGCTTCAGTTCTACAAAAACAGAACCAAGTGAATCAAACCCTGAAGCCCCTGCTGTTTCTCCTACCGCGTGCCCTTTCGAACTTTCTTCCCTTAGAACGAACATACGGCTTTGTATGACTGTGAGGAACACCTGGTGCAGGCCCGAAGTGTTTCACAGCTTCCCTGGCATTCTTAGGACCCCTTAAGAGAATCTGTTGAATAAGCAATCTACCAATCATACAACGTTTCACTGAAGGAGAAAGTTCCCCACCAAATGACGCATGCAGAATATTAAAATCAGAGATGTTTCCTCAGGCCTTTATCATTAGTACAGGGTTCAAACATATTTTTTAAATAAATATTTGGAATGAGAAAGCTACCAACATAGATCAGAATATCAGCCAACCCAACTGTAAACCAGTATAGTTCCTTCTATGATATAAAGATAAAAGAAGAGAAAAAAATCACGTAACATACAAGAGAACGTCATTCAACTTAAAAATCTAGCTCAGACCGGTTAAAGCAACTTCATCGGCCTTATTAATAGATGCACAAGTTTCAAATGACAAGAAAAATACCATGGAAAAAACTAGCATCAAAATTAAAGATGAAAATGACATTTCAACATTTGATAGTATTCACAATGAGATGGGATTAATTTGAAATGATTAGAAGATTCGGAAGGATTACTTGATATACTTGGGGCATAAATATAGTATTTACAAATATTTACACGATTTATATAAAATTATCTCTTAAAATATTAGCATCACCACTCATCACCGGAAATTAGAGCTTACAGGAGCCAAAAACTCACTTGGTTCTTCCAATTTTAAACAACGAGAATAGGGTAATCTGACAGGACGATTAGCAATTTCCTGAAACCAATAACTTGCCACACTCCCAGCCAAAAAAAAAATGATATCAACTCCAACATTCATTGTTTAATTTCTTCCAGTAAAGTATGTCATCCAAAATCAAAATAAGAAAAAATCTGACTCTAAATAAATCCATAAGCAAAGAAACTAAAAGAGTGAAACTTTCAAAACTCATTGTATGATTTGTCATTGTATTCAATATTCAAGTTTTGGCAATACATTTCAGTATTGATTACTTTCTCAGAAATTTCCATATAGAAATGCTTATTAAAAATTCTTGATAAGGAAAATACAACCATGACCTTTAAAGCTATCACTGCAGGTGCACATCATTAACTGTGATTCAAGTTGACACCAAGGACAAAAACTTCTGTTACCAAGTTCAGCATCATATTTTTCACGTGACCTTACAAAACACTTCCAGCAAATAAAGGAATGTATTTAGATCGTGACCTTACAAAACACTTCCAGCAAATAAAGGGATGTATTTAGATAAAATTAATTTTCAATTTGAGTCAATGAATCAAGAAAGAAAAAGTTCCCAAGCAGAAAATAAGCCAAAGAATCTCAAATTTAGCATATTTCAGATATGCATCAACATGAACCAAAAAAGAACATCCATCAATGAACACTAAATTAAATTTCACTTTCAATTGATAGGTTCATCAACAAGCAGTGCCATGAAACTGTGTCTATCGCCACAATTGGTGCTCTTTGATCCACAGCATTCTCTAACATGTAATGGACTTAAAAGGTAGGATCCAAGCAAAGTTGTTAAAGACACAAGGCGCACTAAGGCGCAAGGTACCTTGAAGCCAATGGCGCATAGCACATGGTGCAATGCACGCCTTGCTCAGGCGCACAATTGTTCATTTTTTTATATTCCAACATCAGTTTTACACACCAATATTAGTAGTTTTACACAAATTGTTTAAAAAAATCAACTTTAAAAGAACAAATTCAACCCACAACCACTCAAAAAACAAAACAAGGCAATTCAACAGGTGGTGAAGAAAAAGTAAACAAGTCCTCAAAATGTAAAAAAATATAGTAACAAACTAATCCTAAATGCCAAAGGTAAAACAAGCACTTGAAATCAGCACTAATCAACTGAATCCATAAACTCCTCTTCATCTTCCTCTTCATCAAAATTATTATCATCTCCTTGATCATCAAACATTCACATTTATAGCATTCATCATCTTCTTCATCAATGGTCACCAAAATTGGTTTCTTAATCTCCCTCATCCACAAGACATGTGCACTAAATTTAGATGAAGTTCGTATTCTCTTTGTTGCCTTTGATGAAGATGCCTTTGACACAGTACCTTTTGATTCTCTTAAACAAGATACAGATTGAGATACAAAAATCATAGGCACCTTCATCAACTCAAACAGCTCATGCAACAACTTAAGTTAGATTGTCATCATCATAGGCAAGATCATTCCCTTCATCAATTTGAAGGTAACAAAGAGATATTCCACAAAACCAGTAACCTCTTCAATAAGATATTCCATTTTTATTTTGATCTCTGTTTCAAGTGTACTTTGACGAAGCTCCATGGCATCCATTTAATAAAGAAACCTGGAGGATCTTTCTCTTCAATCGAATATAAGTTGGCAAGCGAACTTTTATTTAATTTCTACATTTTCTTCCCCAACTGCACTTCAATCATCACATAAGCACTAAGCCTATGGCACACAGCATGAAGCTCGTGAAGAAAAAGGCTGCAAAATCCTGTTGTCAACATGTAGCCTAAAGGGATGAAGGTGAAATTTGAAAAAAGGCTTCCAAAATCCTGTTGGCAACATAAAACCTAAAAGGAAGGAGAGGTTGAAGTTTTAAAGACAAATATATGCTATGAACACCCTCACTGGGAGAAGCTTTGTGCAGTCAGCACTGACAATGCAGTTATAAGAAAGCTGCATATATAAGTTCTCTTGTTTAAGAAGAGTGTTGGCGATGAATACCACAGCCATTCAATGGATTCTAATTTTATCATTAAACCTCTAATCTGTGAACACCATAGCTTTCTGATTGCCTATTCCCGGATTTGGGGTGGATTCATAATAATGAAACAAGGTACCAAACCTAAGTTTCAAAAGTGTAACATGAATGCAGCTTTTTCATCATGTTTCACACTTATCTATTTTGATGAGGCTCATCTTAGGTATGGATGAATCGCATCAAAAAGAGGGAATATTTTTTTTAACAAAGGGTAGCATAACCTTAGCATTACACTATATTAAAGGACAATAAGTACAAAGTCAACCAACATCTTCATTTAAGGATATTGCAATAATCAACAAGGAGGGGAATACACCTCTCTCAACAAAAATTGGCTAACATAGCAAAAAGCAGCAAACAAAAGCCACACTATTTACAACGTACATGAGAATACAAAAAATTAAGAAAGTAAAATGCTCATTTGTATGTTCGAGTACAAAAGGAGGGAACACTAGGTATGACAAAATACCCTATCCCTTACCTTGAAAAGCTAGGAGCCTTTGGTACAAGGTTGCCATTTTTTAGCCTGAAGGGGCTCATCCACAAGCAAGCATAAACTCGCAATTCCAATCAAGTGAGCTACTACTACAACTCCATGGTTGCTTCCACGTTTTCATTGATCTTCCAACTCAAGTCCTCCATGGAGCCTTCAACAAATTTAATTCCCCCTTTATCTATTTTCTTTGTTCATATTCAATCTCTTAGAGAATCATTCTCACCTAGGCTCCTCCCCTTGATTTGTTCTTCTTTCTTTCATTTTATAAACTTTGATCCCCCTTAAAAAATATAATTATTTTCCCAGCTAGCATTTTATTACCTTCCATTCTCAAAGTCCAACATCGGCTCTAATGTTTGGTTTTCCTATATTCTCCTTTTCATACAATGAAAATTGTTTCTCTTACATGCATGCCTATAGATTATTTCAATGATGAATCTTTTTTCTTGTTTCACCTCAACAGATCAATATCCCCCTTTCCTTTTCTCTCTCTGACCATTCTAAGCTCTCCTACTCATAGTAAGGAGAGCTTTTCCAACTCATAAGAATCAATCAGATCCACCCAAGAATGATTGCAATCACCAATAAATGAATTTTCTCATCATAAAAAATTACCATTATTTTTCATTTCCAAATAAATATATATACATTTTATAATAATCCTCTTAAATAATCAAAATAAACTCTTTCCAAAATTGAGATGATAAAAGCCAACAAATCAAGCTAGTTCATAATCTGTTTGGAACACTGTAATTTCCGACTCATCCAGGTCATCTTACTTCTTTTATTATTGTTTTTCTAATGAGAACAAATGCCTTAACCCATATAATTGAAGAAACCAAACAGTTAGCATGTACAAGTAAACTCTTTACAACAACAAATGCCGCAACGCGCTGTTGCCGAGTCCCAAGTCCCGGATGAGAAACGCAGAAGGTTAAGTTAGGCAATCGACAGCCCGCCTAAAATTTGTCAAATCAATCATGACAAATAAACTCTCTCCCAAAAAAAAAAGCCGTAACAAAGAATAAACTAACATAAAAGCGATTGAATCTAGAAGCATAATATCACTGACATGACAAAAAGAACTACGATAGAATATTAATCATACCGTGTTCTGCCCAAGCGGTGCACGTAGAGCAAGCTGATCAAAGGTCAAGCATTCTCCTCCAGCTTTAACTATCCTTGCCCGTACAGTTTCCGTGAACCTCAACGCAACAACCTTGATCGCTGGAACCTCATACACCCTCTTATCGTCGGTCACGGTTCCAACTATGACGGCAATTTTATCGTCCTGCATCAAAACATCATTTTTTAACGATAACAGGAAATAATATAAGAATACACACGCAAAAGAGATTCCAGCCGAAACCAACCTTTCCCTCCATAAAATGGATAAGCCTCTTTAGAGAGAGGGGAGGTCTATTAGTCCTGCTCATAAACAGGCGCTTCAAAATAACGGCATTGAACTTGCTACCAGTTCTCCTGACCAGAAATCTGTATAACTGGAATAACAGAAAAGCAATAGAAATCACCGCCAAGCCTGATGTCCAAGAACAAAGATTTAGAAGCCAAAGAAATTTGACATGTACTGTTACGCATTGGTACCTTCACAAGGAGCTTAAGGTAAATATCGTCGCTCTTAGGTGCGGTGCGTTTTGTCTTCTTGCTCTTGCCGCCGGCGATGAGGTCGATACCCTGGCAGAATAAGATGGTTAAGCCGAGATCACGTTAATCAGCAGGAAAAAGGTTTAGGGTTGTCGATGTGAAAGAATAACATACCATGGCTCCAAGATCAGCTCCTTGGCGCTTCGGCGGCTCCTCTTCTGTTCTAGGGTTTGCCCTGCCTCGTCCTACCTTTATCGTTAGCTTAACTATATATATATAAATATTCCAAGGTCCTTTTCCACCCCTATAATTCAAGAAAATACCGATCATGACCTTCGTATTTGCCCAAGATCATTTTGGTCGCAGTTAAAAAAATTATAATAAATAAATAAGTTTTTATTATATTTTACACAAATTATAATAACAAAAATTATTTTATTTCATCTACTAAATTGTTTTTAATAAAATTATGAATTTTATTCTATATTTTAAATCAAAATTTTAATAATTTTATTAAAAATAATTAAAAATATAAAATAAAATTTTTATATTAAAATTTATGTAAAATATAATAAAAAATTATGTATTTATTATTATTTTTTAATTAAATACTATTTAGTCTTAAGTATAATAAAAATGGTCCTAAGACTAATAAGTCTTTAAGGATCTATTTAGCAAAAAGATTAATTTAGTCTTATTATAAAATTTATAATTTAATTTTTAAAAATATATATAATAAAAAATAAAATGAGTTATATTAAAATTATAAAATATATGAAATAAAATTAATTGATATATTAAAAGTGATGTAGAATGTAAAATAAATTAGATTTATTTATATTAAAAAATGTGTAATATATAATAAAAATTAATTTAATATTTTTTTATTTTTTATAATAAAAGAATTATTTTAATTTTTTGTATGATTAAAAAATAGTACGAGTGTAAAAAAAGACATGTTAGATTCATTTCTTTTGACAAGAATTTTGTATCGGTCTGACGCAATTATTGAGTTGAAAAAAGCCGTGCAGCCCCCCGAAGGTCTCGTTTGGTTCGTTATTTTTATAAGAAGAAAAATATTTTATTTTTTAAATTTAATGAGAAAAAAAATTATTTTAATATTAAAAAGTGTGTAAAATATTAAATACTTTAAATTCTAATATTCATATTGAATTAGATGTGAAATAAAATTATTTTTTATAGTTAAAATTTGTGTTGACAAAAAAATTATCTTCAACTAAACGAGGTCAAAATAATTATTTTTTGAAGGGTCCCCAAAAATATTTTCAAATATTCATAAAATATTTCAAATAGCTCAAAAGTACTTTTAAGTTTATTTTAAAATTATTTAATGATTTATGATTTAATTTATTAAATAATTTAGTAAATTAGATTCCTAAATTATAATTAGTTAATATATTAATTATTTATTGAAACTGTTTAGCAAGTTCTAAATAAATACCATATAAACTAGCACTTTAGTGCTTGAGCAATATGATTGATGAAAGGGAGAAATTACGTCATTTCCTTAGCAATCAGTTCTTTTAAGCAGGGGGTGAGAACGATCCGAGCTCGAGCCGAGCTAAGCACAGCTCAAACTCGGCTCATATTAATTAAATTCGAGTTCGGGCTGACTCGAGCTTTAATCAAGCCAACTCAAATTCTTCATAAAGTAAAAATTTTTCTTAAAAAAATGACTTTATTAGAATTTTAAATTAGATTAATTATACATACTAGATTACCTAATAGATACTTTAACTATAATTAAGTTATACTTCTATAAAAATAATAAATGATTACAATAAATAATTAAATATATTATTAATATTTTAAAAAAATAGAGATCGAGCCAATTCAATCCGATCCGACCTTGGCTGGCAGCTCGGCTCAATAATTCAAGTCGAGCTCGATTTGAGTTAAATATCGATCCGAACATCGAGCGACTATCGATCTTCGAGCCAAACTCTCACCCCTACTTTTAAGCATAGCTATATAAAAAGCTACAAATAATAATTTAAGTCAAAAATTAAATTGAATCATTTAAATTTAGTAATTTGATTAGATTTAAAATACAATGATTTGATGATAATTTGATATTATAAGTATTTCAATTATTTTAGTCTAGAATGTACAGTAAAATTGATATTTTTATTAAAAATTATTGAGTATGTAAAATAAAATAATATTTTTTATATTAAAATTTATGTAGAATAATTAAAAAATTTATTTATTATCCTCATTATTTTTTAAATTAGTACTATTTTGATTTTGATTTTGATTATCGTGCCAAAAAGGCTTTAAAGTTTTACATACACATCAATTCAAACTTCCGTATTATCGTGCCAAAAAGGGTGCCACATCAACACTTGGTGGGGCTCACTGCTGACATAGCGTCTCTCTGTCGGTTGGCCGACCAATCTGTCGGTTGGCCGACCAGTTCGGTCGGCCGAATTCTGCCGTAATCTGACAAGTCAGTTACGAAAAGCTGGCCCAAGGCCAGGCTTTCAGCTTAAAAAATAATTTCTTCACGTGTTCCCCCATTTTATTACTTTAAACATATGGTTCTATAGAGCACATACAACAGTGGGCTTTTAAGCATGAAGAATCAGATATTGTATCCCCTTTGAAAAGCTACAGCCTACAGTAAAGAAAGACTTGCCTCATGGAAATGCGTAAGCCAGAAACTTCATGTTTATTTCATGTGCAGTATCAGCAGCTCCGGTTTCTCTATCAGAAGCTTCCACTCATTGCAAAATCTAGCAACAGTGGCGCCATCAACAGTTCTGTGATCAGCTCCAATGGTGACCTGGAATTCACACACAAGCTTGAGTGATCATCTCGTTCATGCACATCCTCAGATATTATTGCCAACATAACAACACATAAATATATATATATATATGGTTTTCATATTATTCGGATATCGTTACCAAAATATTCGGATTTGCGTTGACGGCCCAAAAGTACAGGTGTGCTTACATAGTGAATTTATACAAACCGCGAAGAAAACGATTTCATACCATCTAACTTTCGAAAAGTTTTAATTTTTTTTTTATGTCAAAAAAGTAAAGGCTTACTTTAAAAAAAAAATTAAAGGCACACTAGCATTTGGTTGAATGGAGATTCAAACCTTGACGGTTCATAGAGGCCTCAACGATTCGATTGATGAGACTCATATGGCTGACATAATTTGTCTCTTTTTGGTAGTGTCAAGATCTCTCAAACTTATAGGAAAGCCAACACTGCTACAAGGTAGGGCTTAATAGTGATATACTTTGGGATGAGAGAGGGAGAGTGACCCGCCGATAAGGTGTTTGTGTGATCCTAGATGGGGACAATTAGCCTTTTGACAAATCATATGCTACGGCCAGAATTCAAAAAAGAAAGGTTAAAGGCTCTACATCTAGAGATCTTAGGGCTCGCTCCTCTCCCTGTAGTTCATCTGGAGTTGCTACCAGTTTACAGGATAGATACAACAACAACAACTAAACCTTAATCCCACTAGATAAGGTCGGCTACATGAATCTTTTATTTCTATTGCGCTCTATCAATCAACAAATTTTTATCTAAATCTAAGTAACTAAGATCACTCCTTATAGTTTCTTATCATGTCTTCTTTAGTCTCCCTCTTCCTCTTTGTACATGAAAAAAATTCAAAAACTCGATTTTCTTAACTGAAACTTCAATCGACTTACGATTTAATGTCCAAACCATTTAAGCCGACTTTCTCTATGTTTATCCTCAATTAGTGCAACCCAGCTTTCTCGCAGATATACTCATTTCTCATTTTATTTTTTCGTGCATATACAATCGACTTATTTCTGTAACACTAACTTTATTTGTATATTTTCTCTTTGTAGGCAAGCATTCAGCACCATATATCATTGCTAGTCTTATATGATTTTATAAAATTTACTCTTAAGTCTGATAAAAAAAAAATTTATCGTACAACACACTAGAAGCATTTCTCCATTTTACCCCTCCTTCTTCAATCCTGCTAATAACATCATTATCTATTTCACCATCATTTTGTATGATTGATCCAAGGTATCTAAAACGCTCACTTTTCTTGATAATTTGATCATTAATTATCACATCACTAATATAAGTGCTTATTTCTTGACTAAATATCCCAAGTCTCAGATGAGAAACACGGAGGGTTGTGTTAGGCAATCGACAGCCAGCGTAAAACTTATCAAATCAATCATGACATGAATCCAATCATGCAAGACAAATAGCAAAACAAAAAACAAGATGGACGTCTTATCCCAGTGATACATAAGCATTCCCCTCACATTTTCTAGCCATCTACAAGATGGTCCTTCGATCGGATATAATTACATGAAATACAACTCATTCTCCTTTCTAATCTGCCATAAATATATGAATCTGTACCTGGTGGCGACCTTCATGTCCACCTCGAAAGCAATGAAACATAAATTCAATGAGCAAAAAAAATAGTCAAATCAGAACTCACATTGGTAATGCATGCAGGATATATACTGCCATCATTAGAGAATCGAGGAAGTTTCTGAATTCTGCCGATTGCAATAATGGCAACTTCAGGTAAATTGAGAATTGGGGAGCCGAAATTTCCACCAATTGATCCAATGTTGCTCAAGGTTATTGTTCCACCAGTAATGTCTTCAGTGTTAAGCTTGTTTCCTAATGCCAGCTGTTGTAGCCGGGCTAGTTCTTTTGTGATCTAACAAAAAGAAGGCCATGGCTTAGCCCAACATTTGTATGTGATTCAAGTAAACCATCGGCAAAATAATTTAAGATATTTTACAACAATAAAATTACATATTAACCATTCAATCATAAATATTATATTGTACACACCCAAAGTACGTACATATTATGAAACACGATGATCATTGTTGTTTTTATTTCTTGCCCATTAGAGCTCTCTGAGGCATGCATGTATTCATGTTTAATGTGTAACTTCATATAAATTTTCATGAGTAAAATGTAATATTTATGCATTCTAGATGTGTAAATAAAATTATGAGATTTGAACTGTTAATTTAAGTCGGTAAGTTCATCGTCACATGTACGTAAAACCCCTTTCCTCATTACATGAATTAAAGTGAACAAACGAGATGAATCCAAATCATGACAGAAAAGAAAGAGTCCACAAAAGTGTGAGCATTAACATCTAATTTAGCAAGATGATGTAAGAAATGAAGATAAGTAATACTAAAACATTGACATTCTTTAAGGCTAACCTCCATTATAGACAATGATTGAACCTTCTTAATGTTTGGTACGACCAAACCATGTGGAGTAGCCATGGCAACACCAACATTATGGCATCCTATCCATAAACAAGAAGTTCAATCAATAATATATGCCATCACAAATTACCAAAAAGAAGATTTTCACTTGCATTCCAGCTAAAATTATATGATTGAAGAATAAATTCTAGCTGACATATTTCGACAACCAACCGAAAAGATCATTTTGTTTGTAAAGTTATTTTTAACTAGGGTAAAGGATAACTGTTAATGTAATATTTTCATTTTAAGATTTATAAAAAACTTGAAATGAAGTAAATTTTATTTTGAAACTAGTCTGAAATAAAGTCAATGTTTTATTTTAAAATTTATGTAGTATGTACAATAAAGCCAAACCCACCTAGTGGGATTAAGGCTTGGTTGTTGTTGTTGTATGTACAATAAAAATAATTTTAGGCCCTGTTTGGCGTGAGGATCAAAATCAGAACCAAAATTGTATTAGTTTAAAAAACACTAATAATAATAATAAATAAATTTTTATTACATTCTATACAAATTTTCAATATAAAAATTATTTTTTATTTCATATACTCAATTATTTTTAATAAAACTACCAACATTATTTCACATGCTAGACCAAAATACTCGTGTATGTGAAATAAAAAATTATTTTTTATTTTGGGAATTTGTATAGAATATAATAAAAAATTATTTATTATTATTAGTGTTTTTTAAACTAGTACTATTTTGGTTTTGATTTTGACCATCGCGCCAAACAGGGCCTTAATATTGAAGTACGTAAGATTTGAAATATATTTAATTTAATGTTGAAATTTATGTGTGAACTAGCTCAAATGCCATGGGCCATCTCACCAACATCAAACACTGAACAAAAAAGAATCCAGAAAAAGAAAAAAAAGAAACACTGAACCAAGAATTAAATGGGCACTGTACAATGAAACCATAAGATCTCAAAAGGGATTGCTCCCACTCCACCAACCCAGTCTTCTATACAATTGACTGCCAGCACTGATCAAAGATTCCTTAAAAATTCCGAAGGCTAATTTCCAATAGAAGCATGCATCTATTGGAAACAGTGATCCCACACTAATAAGACCCTCATTATATGGTGACCTGAAGATACATACCAATGGAGACTCATCTGTGGCCGAACTAAATGCAAATTCTGTGGTTGGTTTTGGAGCCCATACTACATAAATAAAGGCAAATCCAAACAATATATCATACAGCGATGATCTTTAAAAATATTTAGTAAAGGAAAAAAGTTACTAGCACAAGAAGAAGAAATCAAAGCCTGCTATTTATTCTTCAATGAAAATGAATGAAATTGGAAAACTAACAAAGTATGTCAAAATTGGATTCATGTATTTTTGAAATGACGGCATGACGACCAATTACTTTAAGAAGACAGAAAAAAAGAAAAAAATAGGCTAACAAAAAGCTCATTCGTATCAAAAAATTTAAATACCTTTGAGAATAAATTCATTGGCTTCCTCATTGAATGAACTATTCATCAGAGGGTATTTATTTAATGCCATTGAGAGTGACTTAATCAGAAATGGCATAAATGTATGTTTGACATCCTTCTCAGAGTTCTCTTCTTGGAAAGTTGCTTTGAGCTCCACAAGGGCATCACAATTTATCTCTTCTGAATAATAGAAATGAGGAACTTTTGCTGCCATGGTCATTGATTTAACCATAGAACGCTGGAATCCCCTGCAATAGAAATATTATCCACACGATTAATTTTTCCTATTGAAGTATAAAATATCTTGGTTCTCATAAATCAAATAGGCAAGGAAGAAGCAATAACATACAGCAGCAATAACAACAAAACCTTGATCACGACTACTTGGTGTCAGCTACATAGATATCTCTTTTCAATTCAGCTCCAGGCAAAGTAAAGCTTTTCATGAGCACAAATGATTCAAAGTTACATTTTATGGCTCGATCCTATCCTTTTGGTCTAGTAAGAGGTAACAAAAAAAATCGGGAAAAATATGCGTAAAATGCAGATGTATGGAAACTATAATATAATCAGTATAAAAAGCAAATAAGAAGCATTAAACCATGAACATGTAAGTATGCTATTTTTTTGTCAACTCTAGAAAGGTACTACTTCTTAACGTATGGAAACTAATAAAATACAAGCAGATATCACTGCAAAAAGCATCAACAATGAAGGCAACAATTGAATGCTTGCATGCCTAGCTGAATTTTCTCCCTTGTCAGTAAAATATGGATTTAGCACAGAATTGACCTGCCTTTATCTTGATTATTTATATCGTAGAAAAATCAGAAAAATGTCAGGATTAACAAAATTATAAATCTTCTGACAATCCAAACATATATGTAAAAAATTAGACAACAGAATCTACAATAAATATCATTTAGTAATTTCCCAACTGAATATTAAGTGACATATTATACAACAACCAAGCCTTTATTCCACTGAGTGGGTTGGCTACATGAAAGGTGGTAGATTACTCTAAATTATATAATATGAATTTTAATCATGCAAATTGATATCATTTGTGCTCACAGAAAGTGTTACTAAACTAGATCAAAATTGAGAAGGGAAATACATGTATCCAGTGCCAATTAGTTTGGGATTAAAGCTTTGTTGTTCTTCTCATTGTTGATGATGATAATATTTGATTGAAATTGATACTGCTTGTCAGTTTCAAGTATTTGCTGGAAAGAGGAATCAAGGATCACGAAATTACCTGAGAGGAATGGTCTTATCATTGTAGATACCTCCATCTGTAGAAGCCATATACAGTCGTTTTATTTCTTCAAACTCACCCGATTTCTCACCACCAGTAGATGAAATTAAAGGTAATTCTTGACAAATTCCTTTGCTAACAGCAAAATTCAGGACATCTTCCTTCAAAACTCTTCCATCTTTACCGGATCCAGAAATGTCATTTATATTTATTCCATACTGTTTTGCTACATGTCTTACAGAAGGTGTAGCTAGAACACCTCCAACAGATTGTTCAGGTTTTGATTCATGCATCTGTGAATCAGAAAATCCTTCACTGCCACCATCCCCATAAGTTAAAGGGCTTGGCGTTTCGTCAACGAGAATCTTCAACAAAATTTCACCAACCTGAAATTTTTAGGCCATAATAAATTAATAGAGTGAAACATCCCTTCTCTTCATAAGAGTTGACAATATCAATTTTCCAACATACATGCCTTCTATTTGAACAAAACTTACCTTCACGATTTCACCTGGACCATAGAGGACTTCTTGAACTTTTCCTTTGAACCGGCTTGTTATTTCTATAGTCGCCTTGTCACTCTGTACTTCACATAGAGGCTGGAACTCTTCTACATGATCCCCCTGCCCAGAAATCACATTTCTAATATAAACCCAGCACTGATCTTCGATCAAAAACACTAAATAATAGCGCTTGGCATGAATCAAATCGAAGATCGAGGTAACACATGAAGAATTTGCTTTAGGTTGACTGAGATTTCAATCTCACCTCTTCCACTAACCACTTGAGAAGCTCGCATTCAGCAATGCCCTCTCCAGTCTGCGCGAGCGGCACCTCCATCACTCCCCCCCCAAGAGAATCAGCCGACGTTTGGATCGACAAGCAGCGCCTGTTCCATACACCGAATGGAAACCCTATCTGAAATCGTAATAGAAGAAAACTAAGGCGGCAATCGACCGAATCAAGTTCGAAATCAGGTCGGCAGGAGAAACTTCACAGTGATTTGGGAGCTCGGAGAGAAAGCGGCATTGATCCTCCGCAGGATGGGACGCATGGCACCCATTTCAGGCGGAGGGAAAGCCGGCAGCCAACCCGAGGCCGCCGGCCGACGGGTTCCTAGGATCCGCTCACAGCGACGCAGCCACCTTGCCGCCATCAGTTTCAAAAGTTAAAATGCGACAAGGTGCTCTGATTCCATGCTTCCAGCGCGGCCAGTTCGCCGGAGTGAGCACGGGAAGCTTATTCCGAGAAGAAGGAATGTGTACGATATTCCTGCGGAACACCCAGCCAATAATTTTTCCAGTTTTACGGGATAAGACTGTGCGGTCGATGCACCACGTGGCAGCCCTTCATTGCTCGGAAGTTGCTGCCAGCAAACAGAAACGGCGTTTTGCGGCGGCCGCACGAGATTCCTTTGTGCAATAAAAATCCTCCAATTGCGTGCACGGATCTCTGGCCAATGTGATTGAATATCCATTAGGTTTGATCGGTCTGCTAAAAATTTGGCGGCCCTCCGTTTGCTCAGCTGAATGTAATAATTGCTCGATATATTAAAATACCAAAAAAATATCTAAATAGGATTTTAAGTTCCATCCAGTCCAAGTTTTTAAAACTCATTTTTGATATTCGTTTCAACTACGAGATGTAAATATTAATTTTAACAATTTTGATAATTTTGATATAAAATGTTTCAATAATTTGTATATCGAAACTATCAATTTTTAAGTTTAATTTCAGTTGAAATCAAAATAGATAAATAAATTATTTTCAACAGCTTTTTAATGAAAATTATGAAAATACAATTGATCTTACTGAACTCAATATCCCAAAAGAAAATAAAAATTACTTTTATATCTGTCATATCAGTAAATTGAAGTCTTGAAATCTTAAAAGAAGATGAAGTATAAAAAAATAGTAGGACCGGATGACATTCCAAACAGATGTTTGAAAATATTTGGAAGATGAAGGAGTTTTTTTACTTATTAAATTATTTAATATGATTTTGAAAACTAAAAAGATGTCAAATGAATGGAGAAAAAATATGTTAGTACCTATTTACAAGAATAAAAGTGATGTTTGAAGAGTTTTAGAAAAAAAAATAATTTAGACTACTTACATTCAAGTTATTAAAGACATGTATAAACGAGCTGTTATATATGTGCGAACACAATGAGGTTTGACTAGAGATTTTTTTTATTACAGCTTGATTGCAGTAAGGCTCAGCTTTAAGTTCATATTTTTTTACTTTGATTATCAAAATTCTGACTAGACATATCCAAAATGATATGCCTTATGTATGCTCTTCATAGATGATACTGTTCTTATTGATAAAACTAAAGAGAGAGTCAAAGCAAAACTTCTAGGTGTTTGTTTGGCCGTTAAAAATTAACCTGGTTTAATTTTAACCAGGCATATCACATCACACATAAAATTTAATATTAAAAATTAATTTTATTTCACATCCTACACATATTACTTAAATAATAACTAACTTATATCATATCCCTCACATATCCCAACATAATAACTAACTTTATATCACATCCCTCGCATATCCCAATATAATAACTAACTTTATTTTACTTCATTCACAACTTTTAATAAAAAAATATCTCTATTCAAATTTAATTTTAACCTTATTAAATTTAATCTTACAAACAAATAACTAGTTTTAAAAGAATACTTTAGAATTTAAAATTTTTTCATCTTACTAGATCAAAAATTGAAAATATAGAGTGTACATTTAGTAAAAAAAAATTCTTTTATCGTTGATGTGTTAATTGATAATCAAATTGTCAAAAAGAGTAAGCACTTTAGATACCTTAGATCAATCATACAAAATAATAATAAAATAGATAATGACATTATTGGCAAGATCCAAGCAGGATGAATAAAATGGAGAAATACTTCTACTGTGTTATGCGATAGAAAAATTCTATCCAGACTCAAAGATAAATATTATAAAATTATAATAAGACCAGCGATGTTATGCTGTACTAAATGCTGGCTTGTAAAGAGAAAATATATAAATAAGTATTATAGAAATGAGAATATTAAAATAGATGTGTGGATATACATAAAAGGATAGAATAAGAAATGAGTATATCCGCAAGAAAATTAGTGTTGCACCAATTGAAGATAAACTTAGAAAAAGTTAGCTTAGACAGTTTAGACATATAAATCGTAGACTAATTGAAGCTCAAGTTAGAAAATTTAAATTTTTGAATTTTGCCTACATACAAAGAGAAAGTAAAGAAGTCATGACAAGAAACTATAACAGTGACTTATTCACTTAGACTTAGATAAAAATTTGTTAATTAATAGAGCGTAATAAAAATAAAGGATTCATATAACCTACCCCACCTAATGAGATTAAAGCTTAATTTGGTTATTATTATTGTTGTTATTGTTGTTTGTATTATTTTGATCCTGAGGCTAAACAGATCCTTAAATTAAATTAAGAAAGGTAATATAAATTATTTATGTAGATGAACTAAATTCATCAGGATAACGAATCAGGCATCAATCATTCACTTTCTACTCGCTTTCTCTCCCTTCCATAAGCATTAGTCAATGAAAGGAGAGTGTAGCCGCTAGCTTCAAGTATTTGGTGAGAGATTTTTCAGTGAGTCTAAGTCGACCCATAGTATAACCAAAGTTTAAAGGAGAGTGTCATTCGAATTCATTTATACGTAAAATGAAGATCGTAGAAGCATAAAGTACATATTTAAAATTAAAATATAGAAAATTTATTTTTTTTAAATTACTATATCTTATTTATAAAGTTCTAATTGAGGATTTTGAAAAAAAATATGAGCAAATTTGAAAGTTACACGCATCGACTAAATTACAATTTTTAATCGATAAAAATTAAGCCGCTTGATTATATACGTAAAGTTTCATATTGCAAAAATATTTGAATATGATTTTGGCGTGCAAAAACATCAACAGAATTTTGCATAGATTTTTTTATTATTCTTATTCAATTGTATTTCAATACGAACAAGCCAAATTGTGCGTACTAATTTTTTCGTATTCAAATATAAAAAATATATTAAATGTCAATAATAAATTTTAATATTTTTGACTTGATAAGCATATAGTTAAAATATGATAAATATTAATAAAATTTTAGACACATCGTAAATTTAATTAGTTTTAAAATGTTTTTTTATTTATAATTAAATATGGAATTAATTTTTTATATTTAAATACAATAAAAAACCAAAAAAACTACGCAAAAACTCTCCATTATAGCCAAAATAATTAGTAAAAAATCACTTTCAGATTCAAATGCGTTTGAATACCAAAAATAATTCTACACAGAAATATTTTTATATTCTAATACAACATTTTATATTAATTTTTTCATATTTAAATATAAAAATATAGTAAATATGAATAATAAGCTAATATTTTCAACTCAATATACATAAGTTTAAAACATAATATCAACTTTAAAATTTTTTTTATTTATCATTAAAATATAAAATACAAAAAATTTGATAGAATAATTTATTATTAAAAATCAATAATAAATTCTAATATTTTTAACTTGATAATCATAAATTTAAAATATAATAAATGTAAATAAAAATTTAAATACATCACATATTTAATTAGTTTTAAAATACTTTTATTGAGAATTAAAATATAAAATTGACTTTTTTATTCACATATAATGAAATTAAAAAATTCTGCACAAAAAAGCGTTTTATATTCTAATATGTTATGCTTTGTTACAATAAGTTTCAACGTTATATTTTATTCTAAAATAAAAATAATTTGTGCATAGAAATATAAGAAATTAATTTTTTCATATAACTTAATAATCATATTGTATTCTAATGTTTTTCGGCTGGTCGACCACCGCCAATTCTATCCTTTCATTATATTTTATCTTTCAAAAAAATATATATATACTTCTTATCTTTCAAAAATATTATATCTTATCTTTAACGATTTATCAATATCACTATTTAAGAAAAATTAAGTATATATATATATATATATATTTTAAATATTATTCTAAATTTTATTATGGCATATATGTGTTAATATAATACAAAGATGACAATGTCTGCTCGATCATCGATCCATCTACTCAATCTTGGAATATACCTCTTATCAAGCAAAGTTTCAACAGTCTGAATGTAAATAAAATCTTACAAATCCCCCTAAGAGACACATCAGCAAAAGACATCAGATCTTGGGCATATCACCCCAGTGGGGAATACTCAGTTCAAAGTGAGTACAAATTCATTTGCGACCTGATTGACAGTGGAATGATCAAGATAACAGGAGAATGGCGAGGCTTGAGAGCTGCGTCTTTATCTGTACGGCCCAGAGCTCACTATGGAATGCTATTTGGCAGCTCAACACTTCTAACAAGGTGAGAATTTTTGCATGGAAGGTCTGTAGGAATATTGAGAATGAGTGGGATAATTTTTTCTAATTGTCTCTTCTGCCATAAAGAAATGGAAATAATAGGTCATATTTTTAGAAATTGCACCTTTGCGTTGGCGGCCGGGGAACTGAACTTCTGCAAGGATGCCACTTTAGCAGAAGGCTCGGAGTTGATTGCTAATGTCATTCTGTGCAATAAGGTTAGTTCATTAGAACTTTTCTTCATCTCTATTTAAGCAATTTGGAATGCCTGCAATACTATTCTTGCAGGACGTCCTCCCAGGAGGCCTGACGACATCTTTGAATATGCCAAAAACTATTGAGAGGAGTATGAAAGCACTAACAAGAATCAAATTGGAGTAAAGATTACCATAAAATCTAGGGCAAATTTCACCCAGGTCCCTGAGTTTAAGGGTTATTATCACAAAGGTCCACGTTTTTAAAATTATAT
>JAEMOT010001375.1:148219-188866 GCA_019297695.1 Apostasia ramifera | reverse complement strand
CTCTCTCTCTCTCTCTCTCTCTCTCTCTCTCTCTCTCTCTCTCTCTCTGTGTGTGTGTGTGTGCATCCATGGCGAATTGGAGCTTCATAATAGGTTTAGTGGGTAAGTATATACTGTCTCTCTTCTTCTTCTTCTTCTTCTCTACCACTTTTCAATTAACTAATTTTGTATTTCGAGATTTATGCAGGAAACGTGATATCAATACTAGTCTTCTTGTCGCCGATGTGAGTTCATGATCAAACTATTTGACTAATTATAAAATTTATATATTATAATTTTTATATTATTTATAATTATATAATCAAAAATATTTGGTGACAAGCGTAAATATTTAACTTTGGAGATAAAATAAGTAAAAAAGTCAATTTTGAAAGTGACATATGTAAATTCGTCTATTTATATTATGATTGATTATTAAATTATATATGAATATAATGCAATATATATATATATATGAAAATAATTTGCAGCGGGACGTTCAGGAGAGTGATGAGGAGGAAGACGACGGAGAACTTCAAGTGGCAGCCATACGTGATGACGCTGCTAAGTACTTCGTTGTGGACTTATTACGGGCTGCTCAAGCCAGACGGCCTCCTCGTCATCACCGTCAACGGCACTGGCACTGTTCTTCAGGCCATTTATGTTCTTCTCTACCTCCTCTATGCTCCGAAGGAGACAAGGGTTAATCTGACTCTCTTTCTTTCCCCACCTTCTTTTTTTCTCGTTTCTTAATAGAATATGTGCGGTTGTTTATTTAAAAGGTTATTTTTACGGTAGAATTTTTTGCATAAAATTGAATTTTATATTTACAAATTAATTCAAACTAATAATTTTTTTGGTTAATTATTTGCAGAGGAGAATGGCAAAATGGGTAGGATTACTAAATTTGGGGGCAGTGGGTGTGGTGATTTTGGTCACATATTTTGCCATAAAAGGAAACTCGAGGCTTCTGGTGATTGGCTCCATCTGTGCAGCACTGACGGTGGGGATGTACGCTGCTCCGCTCTCGGCCATGGTCAGCCCTTACTATGGTCCTGTTTGGCGTGAGGATCAAAACAGGACCACAATAGTACTAGTTTAAAAAATAACAATAATAATAATAAATAAATTATTTTAATTATTCTACATAAATTTTAATATAAAAAATAATATTTTACTTCACATACTCAATAATTTTTAATAAAAATATAAATTTTATTTCACAATATTTGGGATAAATTGCATTGGAGTGCCCGAGGCATAGTAGTTATTGCATGTAGATCACAATGGTTTAAATTATGGGGCTATTTTAATAACTTAAGATATGTGTACGTGGCGTTAGAAATTATATAAAATGTTACATAAAATTAATTATTATATTATAAATAATATGTAATATAAAATAAAATAATTTTTATTAAAAGTTGTACTGAAAGATGATAAAATTTAATTTATTATTATTGTAGTGAGTATTAATTTGTTTAATTTTTAGCATAATTAAAATAATGTAAAGTCAAATAGATTAGTGTTGTGACTTCTTTAGACCTAGTTATAATGGTGTTTCTATCTTAGAGACTCAAATGCAATTAACTATAATTTTTTAATCATACTTTGTACAAGTTTTAATTCCAATAGTTAACTTTTTTTCAAAAAAAAAAAATGGATAAATTACTTTTGGGTATGGGTGAGAAATATTCTAGTTGAAACCAAGCCACACATAGCTCAAAATCGTCTCAAATCTATTCGAGTTCAAAATGGCTCAATTCAACTACGAATTGGCTTGAGCTTTAATCGAGCCAACTCAATTACTCTAAAAAAAAAAATATAAAAATTATCTTTACTAGAATTTAAGATTAAGTTAACTAGACTCACAAAGCCGCCTAACAGATATCTTTTAATATATGGTTATAATAAATAATTGAATATATTATTTATATTTTAAAAAATAAAAATTGAATCAAGTCAATTTGATTCGATCATAGCTCATGACTCGGCTCAATAAACCTGACTCAAGCTCAATTCGAACTAAATATTAATTTAAACATAGGGCTAAATTTAATAATATTTATAAATAATTTTCTATAAAATTATTAATTAAAAAAATAATATATAAATATTATAATATTTAAATTACATAGTATAATATTAAGATAATAATAAATTAAATGTACTTTTAATATATTGTTTCAATATACACAACAAACCTACTTGAAATAAAAATTAATTAAGTTACCAAAACAAGATTAAAATTAATTAAAAAAATATTATAAGCAAATCTAATCATTGCCAAATGATTATAAAAAAAATAAATATTATAGATATTCCTGAGGTTAGTAAATAATATCTAGTGAGTTCATAATTTTTAAAATATATCATCTAATTCTTGAGATTCATTAAAATTTTTTATTTAGTTCTTAACATCAACTTTATTTTCATTAGACATTCGTTATTATATGACCAAAAAAAAAGCTCTCAACTTTTTTGTTCTTAATTTAAAAATTGCTAAAATAACCCTAACAGTGGAAGAGATGGGAAAAAAAATATAAAATAAAATAATATTTTTATTTATATTTTTTATGGTATATTTAATAGATGTCAATTTAATATTATATATCCTCGTTAATTCGAAGGACTCAAGTAATATATTTCAAAAATCAAGAACTTATTTAATAAAATCTCTAAATTAAACTCAAGTACCTGTATAACATTTATCTTAACTGCTTCCGTGATAAAATATTTAATTATCTTAAGGAATGGTCCCAAAAGAAATTACTGTTGATAACAAGAAATTAAAGAGGCGTTTCATTTATCAAGATGTTACGGCATCTAGATGTCATTATTTGAGTGAAAACTTATAACATTTTAGAAAATTATTTACATATATCATCAAATCAAATAATTATTTTTATTAGATAATATGATATAATATTAAATTAATATTAAACTAAGAGGGCATTTAGTTCAATGTTATCTTAGCGTTATATTTTGTTATTTGTCTGGTTTAATTCGAGCTTTTTTTTGAACAAGAAAAAAAATAATTTATTTTTTTAATTTAATATCAAAGAACTTTATTTTAATATTAGAAAGTGCATAAAATGTGAAATAAAATTAATTCTAAAATTTATATTTTTATTGGATATGCAATAAAGTTTATTTTTATAGTTGAAATTTGTGTTGAGCTCAAAAAAATGCCTTGAATCAAACGAGATCGTAGAGAAGGCAATTATTTAGTTTAGTGACATTCATATATAATTTTTTATAAGATTATAAAATTATTAGTAAAAAAATAATATGTAAATTTTAATTTATGCTAATAAATAAAAGTAATATTATTTAACTAATGATAATATTCAAACTAATTCAATGGGATGCAGGCATTAGTGGTGAAGACGAAGAGCGTGGAGTACATGCCCTTCACCCTCTCCTTCTTCCTCTTTCTCAATGGAGGAATTTGGACCGTCTATTCTGCTTTCATTAAAGACTATTTCATTGGTGTGAGTTTTTCTCTCGTCTTATTATTTTTTATTTGACTCTCAACTTATAAAAATATAGAGTGAAATACTCCTAGTTCTTTATGGTTTAACCATTAATTATATTTTGATTCATATTTTTTTAAATTCTAAATAAAAAAATTTAAAATGCAATATATGTATAGCAAATAATGGCCAATAAATTAATGTTATTAAAAAATTTAAAATTTTCTTTGCTAGCTATTTTCTAAAGAATTTTAAGTATATCTTTTTTTGGAATTGTAAATGTCATACATATTAATAGTTTTTGCAAACATAAACTATAGAATTACATGCTTCAAAAAAAAATTTTATCGTAAAAATATATACAAGCTAGACTTGAGCCGACAAATCAATTTCATTACGACATAATCAGTTAACTCTTATAAGAAGTTCACGCTAAAATTTTAATTTTCGAAAGAAATAATAATTGAAAAAGCTTTCTAAAGTTTGAGAGTCGAAGAAAAACTTGATCATGGGCAAGCGGGATTTGAGTGTCTGCAAAGTGCAGCCACCGCATATAGCTCCTCGACATTGAGAGGAAAGAGACTGATAAGCGCATTTATGGCAAGAGCTAAGAGATGTCTTTCAAGAAGCGCTCTTCGTCTTATGAAATGTCTCGTGTATTTGTCGTCACGTGCATGATTGAGATGAATACGTCGATCATGTAAACATCCCATTATATAAATATATAATTCAATCTAAGCAATATATATATATATATATATATATGTTGTGAAATAATACACAGCGGAAAATTCAGATTGCCGGACGTGTAGTTAGTCAAATAAATCGTGCCAGATAAGTATGAGAAATAATGATAATAAAAGAACGAAGCAACCACAAGAACACCAGATTTACGTGGTTCGGAGGTATTCCTCCTACATCCACGGGGAGAGCAGAGAGAGGCTTTATTATATAGAAAATTAGATAAAAAGAGAATCTTACACCAATCACCTGGTTCTTGATCTCAGACGGGATACAGAAATTGGATCCTTTCTTCTTTCAGATTAGACAATTCAATAGCTCCTTGAGCCTCAGATGATTGCCTCCAGATTCCTACGAAATCACCACCGTAGCCGATGAAGAAGATCCAAAAGAAATCACTGATAATTCCCCTTTCTTCTCTATTTCTCTCTCTCCAATTTTTTCAGCTTACCTAATTATCCTGTATTTATAATGGTAACTTATAACAAATCCTGTATCTAATTTTCATAAAAATCTCAACAGCTTAACAAATAATTCTTATAATTAGGATTATTTAATTATTATTCAAATCACATTTTAACAATATGTATATACAAATTCAGGTTCCAAATGTCGTTGGGTTCGTTCTGGGATCAGCTCAGCTCGCCGTCTACGGCATCTACCGGCACAAGAAGTCGCGCGACAACCAATCGGAAGAGTCGGACTCGGAGAAGGCGGAGGAGGGATCCGCCCGTCTGATGATGGGACACATCGAGATGCAAAACAACGAGTTCTTAACAACAACAAAAAGGCTGAGCAAAGGAAGCAGCCTTCCAAAGCCTTCTGTTACTCGTCAGAACAGCTTCTCCAGCATCATCAAGACAATCTCGCTCACTCCGTATGAGCTTCAAGCTATTTGGAGAACCGACGGACACAGTGCCCTCTAATCTCATCCAACGGTCAAGAAAAAGGAAAGCTGATTAATTAGGTTTATTTAGGGGGTTTACATATCTGTGCCTTAAAAAGTTCCTATTTACATTAAAAATATAAAAAAAAAATATATTTACAAATATACCACATAAATTTTGTAAATTTCAAAAATTAAATAAGTTTATATTGTGAACATGGCATTAGATTTAGATATTATATTTTTATTTAAATAAAAATCACAACTTATAAGCAAACAATATATATACTAACTTTTATTATATAGTTGTAATAAAAAAAAAATTATATAGGTAAGTTTGGTAATATTTTTGAAATTACCAGTTTAAAATTGAATACTGATATTTTTATTAGATTTATTTAAAATGTGAATTGGTTAAATTTATCTTTATTTAAATTCTAAAATTTTTTTTTTCTTAAACACTATAATTCTCTCATCCCAATTAAAAATTATGGTGATATGAATTCAAACTTAAAATATAATTAATTAATTTTAGTTTAATATAGATATCATAAATGAAATTAAATTTTATTATGATAAATATAATCAAAATTTAGATCAAATTTATATAGAATGTTACCTTTCAAATTTAATTTAAATCAAAGGGATGTGATTAAGAGAGAGTGGGATAAAAACTTGAACAAAATTTCAACACAACTCAATTCTTAAGTGAAATTTTTAATTTTTTGATTGAGATTTTTGGGATATATCGAGATATGTATGATGAAAAAAAGTTTATATTATACTAAAAATTGTATAAAATATGATATGAATTCAATTATTGCATTGAAAGTAATATAAAATATAAAATAAAATAAATTTTATTTTATATTTATATAAACTATAATATTAAATTATTTTTTAAGTACTTAAATGCTAGGCAAAGTATAACTCGATCAATAAACTCAATTTGAGAATTCGTAGCATAATTTATGAATTTTGATCTATCTATTAAATGAATCTTGTTCGAGTTGTACAAACTTGGGTTAGGCTTGGTTCGAGTAATCTATTTATAAATATTTGTTCTATAATTATATTGAGTTGATAGATTGACCTCCATTTATAGATTAGATTGAATTCGTGTCATTAATTGTTGGAATAAGAAATTAAGAAAAGATTAGATTAACCGCAAGGTCAGTGAAGAGGAAGGAAGTGGGTTATCCCTGAGACAACCCCCTTGGAGAAAAGGAATGGACGAAGGTAAGCTGCGAGTTGCTAAAGGAATTACGTTGGAAGAAAATTAATCGAACAAGGTGAAAACTGTTATCGAAATGCAAGTAAACAGTGTCCAACTACCTTTTTCCTTTAAATTCTGGTATTAGGGGTTAACCGAGCGAAACCCCATTCACGCTATAAATGAGGTCATTTATAGTGAAAATGAGCTGGATGTGATTAGTTAAGTTAAGTAGGCTTCATTAATGATAGAGTAGCATGGTGGCATGTCAGTGGTTGGACTTGTTCACGCTACTCGGTACTCCAGGCATTAGTGACTGACACTTTCCTCTTATTCTTGTAGAGACTGTCACATCATAGGGTGACTATAATATAACAACTATTTAATGGCCAGTCGATTGTTCAACCCAGCTGTTCGACTAACCCACACTGTTCAACCAAAAGACCTTAGTCCAAGCAGGTCGCCTAAGCTGTTCAAGAACTCTTATTCTGCTGAATATGCTTAGAGATCTGGTTAAATCTGTCCACATGTCATGATCAGATGACACGATTTTTTCCATTAGCATTAATTTTGATTTATTTAATAATTTAGTAAAACTGAATTCGGATTCAAGTCTAACTCAATCTGCCAACCTATTTTGCCATCTAAGTGAATTTTTTTTTTTTAATTTGAACCCTAAGGCCCTGTTTGGCGTGAGGACAAAAACAGGACCAAAACAGGACCAAAATAGTACTAATTTAAAAAACAATAATAATAATGATAAATAAATTTTTAAAATCATTCTACACAAATTCAAATATAAAAAATATTATTTTACTTTACATACTCAACGATTTAAAAAAAAATATTAACTTTATTTTACATTCTACACCAAAATATTCAAATCGAGTATTTTGATCTAAGATGTGAAATAAAATTTATATTTTTATTAAAGATTATTGAGTGTGAAGTAAAATATTATTTTTTATATTAAAATTTGCGTAGAATAATTAAAATAATTTATTTATTATTATTATTATTATTATTTTTTAAACTAGTACTATTTTGGTTCTGTTTTGGTCCTCGCGCCAAACAGGGCCTAAATGTAACTTACAATAAGATGAAAAGGACCAAATTTTTTTTGAAAAATATGAAAATGTTCAATTTTGAGTCTGATATTTTTTTTTGAGTTGGTATTATGCCCTCGTTTGGTTCAATTTTTTTTGAATAAGAGAAAAAAATATTTTATTTTTAAAATTTTATGAGAAAATTTATTTTTAATATTAAAAAATATATAAAATATGAAATACTTTTAATTTTAAAATTCATATTTATGTTAAAACTAAAATTAGTTTTTATACTTAAAATCTGTGTTAGTAAAAAAAATGGCCCGAAACAAAAGAGGCCGATGACTGGCATACAAATGCAAAAGGTGTATTAATTTTGGACCATTCATCATATTTAGGTCGTTCAGTCATCGCACCCCCTGAGCCACCACCAAGGATGCAAAGACCAGTGATGGTCGTAAATTTGGGTCATAGTTTGGCGTGCGGAATCATCCACGTTATCTTGTACACGTAATTCTCCTTTTTATCCCCGAATTCAAGTTTCATCAATCGGTTGATTTCAATAAAAAAAAATTTTCAACCATCGATGATTATAATATAAAAAAATATACCTGATTATTAAATCTAAAATCAAATATTTATAAAAAACAAACTCTAAATTAAATATTTATAAAAAATATTTTTTATTTTAAATATAAACTTATAAACAAAACTCCAATATTAATTTTCATTTATTATTTTTTTTTAATTAGAATTAATACATATAATTAAAATTAAATTTAATTATTTTAAAAAAAATTTACAATAATAAAATTATGAGAAAAAATAAAAATCTTAAAAATAAATAAAAAGTTAAAATAATTTAAATTATACAAAAATAAAGATAAAAAATTAAATGATAGATTTAATCTAATTCTTAAATAAAGTGTTACATATAATCTTAATTATATATATTAATTTTAATTAGTTAAAGTGACAGATAATTAGTGTAAGTTGGCATGAAGCATTGCCTCTAAATTTAAATCTAAAATAAAAGTATTTATAAATATTTTAATTGTTTTGTAAAAAATAAAATTTTCGCTCACAAGACTTAAATTCTTCAATAAAAAGCTTAATCCTCTGTAGCCAAACCTGTGGCCTACAATGTAGCGTCGTGCACGCATACGGCATACCCACCACAAAGTCAAAGCCGCAGCACGCGAGGATTTACATCTTAAAATATATGGTTATAAAAATTAGGTTAAATGCCATGCAGGTACTTAAGGTTTAGCTACTATTGCGTACGGGTTTGACAAGTTTCAACTTATTATGTTTAGGTCCAAAAAATAAAAATGCACTTCATCCCACCTTGGTACTTGAAACCCAACTTAAGGTCCTGTTTGGCGCGAGGACCAAAATAGGACCAAAATAATACTAGTTTAAAAAATAATAATAATAATAATAAATAAATTATTTTAATTATTTTACACAAATTTTAATACAAAAAATAATATTTTTCTTTATATATTCAATAATTTTTAATAAAAATATAAACTTTATTTCACATCTTAGATCAAAATACTCAACTTGAATATTTTAGTCTAGAATGTGAAATAAAAGTGATATTTTTATTTTAAATTATTGAGTATATAAAGTAAAATAATATTTTTTATATTTAAATTTGTGTAAAATGATTTAAAATATTTATTTATTATTATTATTGTTGTTTTCTAAATTAGTACCATTTTGATTCTGTTTTGGTCCTATTTTAGTCCTCGCGCCAAACAGGGCCCACGCTGCACTTTAATTTACCAAAATTATTATTTTTTCACTAATTTTGAACATCTCAAATTTGGCTGAGGTCATATATGTGGGGGTTGTACTTAGTTTAGATGCTAATAATAATAAGAATAAATTGCATCCAGAATTTTGAGATTAGAGACATAATACAAATCGATCCCAATTTAAAAAAAATATGCTAAATAAGTCCTTAAAATATATTTTATATGAATATATTGATTCCCTAAATATAATTTATATAAGCATATTAGCCCTTTATTTTATTCGTGTCAGTTAACATAGTCTCTATTGATATAAACTATTAATATTAATCAAAATGATTGTTAAACTTTTTTCTACATATGAAAAATCCCCTCATTTAACACTAATTTCTATATTTTTTTGTATTATCTTAAACCCTTATTGCAACTCAAGTTCATCGTATTAATTTAAATAATTTTTTTTTGAAAAAAAATATCCAAAATAACCTATTTTGTTGTGTGATGTGAAAATTTTTAGAATTAAATAGTCATTTAATGTTATTATAATGAGGTTATAATTTTTAAGATCAAATATATTAGTACAAATCATACTTAAGTATTTATTTTAAAAAAAAATTAAAATTAAGACTAATTTATATTCTTTCTAATCTTTAAGGGCTCAAATACCCTAATAATAGTAATAATAATTAATAAAAAGCACAGCTCAAATTAATTAATACTAAATTGTAGGTCAAATTCATTGACTTATCTGGTTGATTATCAATTTAGATTCTAATTATTTTAATTATTACATTTTTAATTAATCTCCTATTGGTGAACTTGTTGGTTAGTTTATTGGCAATATTATTATTTTTTAATTCCTAATTGATTTAATATTATTTATTTATATGTGCATATCGAGTAAATTTTAAACTGAATAAGAAAATTATTGCAAATAGATTTTTGGGTTAGCCCAGATTCGAGGGGAACTCAAAAAAGCTGGTCGAACCCAATCCCCGGGCTAGCCCAACCCGCGTGCCCGAACCCATGCGGCTCTCGCGGCAGCGCTACACGAAGGCTACACGCCAAAAGCGATAAAAATTCCCAATTTCCAAAAGCCAAGGGAAACACAGAACCCGTCGCCGGCATGTCTCTGCATCTGCTCCTCGCCCTCCTCCTCCTCTCCTCCTCAACCTCCGCCGCCGCCGCTGCCGCCGCCGCCGCCGCCGCCGCCTCGCTCTCGGCCTACGACGTCCTCCAGTCCTACAACTTCCCCATCGGCCTTCTCCCAGTGGGGGCTCTGGGCTACGTGCTGGACCCTGCCACCGGCGACTTCGCCGCCTACTTCGCCGACACGTGCTCCTTCCCCCTCGAATCCTACCAGATCCGGTACAATCCCACCGTCACCGGCCGGATCTCGACGAACCGGATCAGCCGCCTCCGCGGCGTCAGCGTCAAGGTGCTGTTTTTCTGGATCAACATCGTCGAGGTCGTCCGGCGCGGCAACGAGCTCGAGTTCTCCGTCGGGATCGTCTCCACCAGCTTCTCCATCGACAACTTCTACGTCTGCCCGCAGTGCGGCTGCGGGTTTGATTGCTCCGCCGCCGGCGATGCTCCGGCGGAGGACGGCGGCAAGGTGAACTTGAGGTCGAGTATCTGAAGATCTTATCTAGATAAGCTGCTCTAATTATGTGGAATTTTTATTAATTAGCGATATTTTTAAATATCCTTTTTTTAATCCTTTAACTTAAATTAAAATAGAAAAACACTTCATTCTTTAATAAATATATAATATGTTAAATAAAAATTAATTTTTTATTTTAAAATTTGTATGAGTTAAATAGTTTTAGGTGAAATTTCTCTATGATATGTATTATAAAATTAATTTTAATAATTTTGAGAGAAGAAAATAATAAATTTTGATGTGAAAATTCTTTTAGAATGAAAAAAAAATCATGAAGTCAAGTAAGTTTATTATAATAATAGAATTATGTAATTTTGATCTCAAGATAGTATTGAGTTTTTTTGGTACGAGATCTTATAACATTCTACGATATTAATATCAAAGTTAAAAGATGCCACAGAAAAAAAAAATAGTCGTGATGTAGACATGACAAAAATAAACTTAAAGAACCAACGTATGAAAAATTTTGTCAAAATTACAGTTGATCAATGAATGCATGCCATGTTAGCTGGGATGGGCTCCACTATTAATGTGGGCCATTTATTGACATAATTGTTCAATAAATTGATCAATTATAAATTAATATTTTATTTCATTGGATTATTCAGTAGATTAAAACATTCTAGATCAAAATATTCAAATCGAATATTTTGATTTAAGATGTGAAATAAAATTTATATTTTTATTAAAAATTATTAAGTATGTGAAGTAAAATATTATTTTTTATATTAAAATTTGTGTAGAATAATTAAAATAATTTATTTATTATTATTATTATTATTTTTAAAATTAGTATTATTTTGATCCTGTTTTGATCCTTGCGCCAAACACAGGACCTAAATGTGAGAAAAATAGATTTAAAGGAACTAATATATGAAAATTTTTATTTCATTCTATTAGCCAATAGCCAATGAATGCATGCCACGTCAATAGGAGCAGGCTCCACTGTTGATGTGACTCCTTCTGTTGAATATTCAACTAGCTAAATGGAATAATTATTCAATAATTTGATTAATTATATATTTTAAAATTTAATTCATCAAATTATTTCATAAATTAAAATTTAATCAACTAGATAATTAATAAATAAAAATTTAAATTATAATTGGTTTTTTAAGTAGAAAGTCAGCTAAATGTTATTTATTTGATTTAATGTTAATTTATTTTTTATGACTCCAAATCAATTGTTCAAAATCAAAATAAAATTAATTTAAACTCATGATAGATTTGATATATAGATCTAGTTGCATTCACCTTCACATATTTTTAGTATTTATTTATTATATTTCACCTATTTATATAGGTTATGAAAATAATTATTAAAGTGATCAAAATATAAATGCACATATAAATATAAAAACATAATTTAAAACCATTAGATGCAATACAGCTAATTAGTCCAATGAAATTTAATCTAGATCAAAAATTAGATTGATAATTAATCTCCATTCAATTTGAGATTTTATTATATTTTTAAAAAAATATGATAAATATTATTTTAGCCTTCTCTTATTTGCTCTTATACATACGTAAATTTTTCTAATTTTTAAATTAAGTGAATTGATCCATCATTCTAAGTAAAAGTGCAGATATATCTTTTAGTTTATATCCAAACTAGATATATAAACAATAAAAAGATTAAATTTTTATAATTAAATTAAATTTAATTATAATATAAGTATTCATACAAAAATTATATGCAATAAGAGAATTCTGGTACACCAAATAATTATTCACTTATTAGATATTTGAGGAGATAAGTTCTATAACTCATAATTTTTTAATCAAATTCATATTAAAATATAAACAAAATAGCATAAAAGAATTATAATAAATTAAACGCTAGATTTTATCAATAATATCAACAGCAGTAATAATAGCTAGAATGATATCGATAAAATAACAGTAGCATGCCTTTTTCTCATTTTTAATCTATTTTACATTCCTTTAAATTAGGGCCCTAGAGCTATTTTATCTAATCCCTTTATTTCATCGAGGAATTATTCCAGTCAGTAGTGTAATGAGGAAGGCTCTAGAGAAATTACTCTCATCAATAGTATAATAGAAAAATCTCTATACAATCACTGTATTACAATAATAGGAATAGCTAGAACCAAAAATTGATAACATCTCCAAGTACTTTTTTTAATTATTTTTTAGCATATAATATTTATTTCAACGTAATATTTTCAATAATAATATCTCAACATAATCGTATTTTTTTCAACAACTAAATAAATTAATAAACACATCACATGAGTCGGTCCTCCTCACCTTCTTCTCGAGTCAATTTAATTTTCAATACTAAAAGTTCCAATAATTTCTCCGTACAACATTTTTTTAAAATCAATTAAATATACATAAATTTCTCTCTTCCTATATATATATAAAAGCCTATTTACATGTATATATATATATAATAGTTATAATATTTTTTTATTTTTTTTAGTCAGAGAAAATACATTTATTCACTGTTGAATTAAAATCACTTTTATACAAACCTTATATCATTATAAATGGCGAGTTGAGATCTACGCATATAATTAATAGAGTAAATTTAACTCAAAAATATCAAAACATTACATATATTTATATTATAATCAATTATTCACTCTTATCTTCATTCTTCTGTTGGCCGACCTCTCTCTTTCTTTCTCTTCGGGCATGCACGACTAACAAGCTATAATAATGTCTCTCTCTTCCTCTTTGGCCACAATTTAGCAAAAACTATATGATTTGAGTACTTTTCAGGCATACATTTATCCCAGTATTACTCTAGCTTAAATACGTTTAATTACGAAGTTTTCTATCATTAGTCTTACGATTTTACCTTAACTATTTGAGATCACGTTATCTATTTATACAGTTCAAGATCTTTTTCTCTGTTTGTCTGTGCACCTCTCACTACTCATTATTCGGCTTAAAAGTTTATCAGAAGTCATATTTTATCTCAATAATTTATTTCTCTTAGAATATTTTCTGACGATCACTTCTCGCCCTCTTCGACTGCAAGTGTCAGAAAGTGTAAATAGAGTGAAAGAGAAAAGATCATTGCATGCCACCAAGCTCCCTCTAGTTGGCTACCATGGAGGAAGGGGAGGGCGGAAGGGGGAAGGGGGAAGAGGGAAGGGAGAAGATTGCAAATCAGATCCTCTATTTTTAATGATCTCATAAGTCCCAAAATTATTATTTCTAAATCCTAAATTCTCAATTCTAAGTCCTCATTAACTCATTTCAATTCAACTTTAATTTATTACTCAAATGCACCGATCACTCAAATATGATATCTAATAATATTCAAATGCTTATTTAATATAATTACTCATATAAAATCAAGTACAGTTATTTTATATAAAATATAATATTTAAAATTGAGAATATCACAAAAAATTCCAACAAAGAAGAATTACGATCATAATTATAAACATACAAAATTCTAAACTCTACTATAAATTTTTAAAACACTACTACACATTTAATATTTGAACAAGAAATCTTGGTGCCAATGTCGTTTAGGCCTCTGTTTGGTTAGTGATCAAGTTGATCACGACTATTTTTATAATTTTTTATAAAAAAATTATATATCTTTTTTTTGAAATATGTATATAATAAAATATAAAGCTAGTTAATTGTAAAAAATATTAAATAAAATTAATTGATGTATTGAAAATTATATAAATATTTTATTTTTTAAAAAAATAATTATGACTAATTTGACTACTAACCAAACATACTCTCGTTTGGTACGAGACAGTTTTTTTTTCCAACACAAATTTCAATTATAAATCAACTTCATTTCACATCTAATATAAATTTTTATTATTAGAATTGAAAATATTTTATATTCTATTCAATTAAATTTAAAAATAAAATATTTTTTTCTTCTGTAAAAAAAAAAATTTCGTACCAAATGAGGTAGTCTTTATTATCACATTCTATTACCACTTATTAATTTTGATTTTAATCTCACGGTCTTCAAATGCTTATTAATGAATTTTTAGATCCACATAAAATATGTATTCCTTAGTATTTAATTATAAAAAAATTACAAATATATCATTTAGGGAGCGTTTAGTTCAGTGTAATTATCTCAATATTAATATTATTTAGATGTCATATTATCTAAATATCATTGTTATTCATCAATAGACATTTGTTTAGTTCAATACTATTTAAATTATTTTTATTTATTTAAAAGTTATTAACATTATAATGATAAATTGACGGTGTTATCTTGAGATATCGCTCAATTTAGAGTGACATCTAGATGTCTGCGTGTAATGATATTTTTGTAATTAATTATAATATTATTTAAAAATATTATTAAATTAAATAATTATTTTTTAAAGATAACATAATATAATATTGAGATAACACTGAACTAAATACTCTCTTAGTTAAATTGTATTTAAATATTTATATATTTTTTATTTACGCTAATGTCCCTTAGAAACTATTCAAGCCCATCTAAATATCATTAACATATTTTTCTTAATTTGATGACTTTCTATAATTTACACGTATTATTTATTAAATTATAGTAATTAATACTAAATAATTTATTCTATTTTAATTTAATTATTTTATTTAATTCAAGCATCAAATATAAATTTTAGTGCTCCATAAAATAAAGATTAAATGCTATAATGAAATAATTTAAATATTTTATAGCTTAAGAAATATTTGGTCTCTGACTTAAAATTTGAAATCAAAATATTATGTTTTTACAATAATAAGTTGAGCAAACTGACTTAGCTAAAATATGTTTGAGTTAGATTAACTGTAATTTAATAATAGTAATATCTAAAATGTTTAATTATAATAATATTAACTGATATATATTATTGTAATATTAAAAATTATAATGTAATATTATTATAAATAAATTTTGAATGATTATTAATATGTAAATATAATATTAAGTTTGATCTTGGTATTCAGAATTTTTTTAATTTTATATTTTTTTAATATATATATACAAGAAGAAATAAAATTGTATTAAAATTTATTGAGAATTATATATATAGAGTGTAATATAAAGTGAAATTTTTTATATCTAAATTTATGTAGGTCTAGAAAAAAATAAAATTTTATTATTTTATATATATATTATTGCATGAAAAATTTTGCTATAATTTATACTAAATGCTAATAGTTCCTTAAAATATATTAAATTCTCAGCCCAAATGTGTTACGCAGAGTTTCATTGAGGGCTCGTTTGGTTGAAAGTTTTTTTACTTAAAAAAAATTTTAATTATGAAAATTAAATTTATTTTACATTCAATATAAATATAAATATTCAAATTAATGTTATATGATCAGCAATTTATTTTTATAATTATATTATAACTATAATATGCAATACAATTTCTTGATTAACATGTTTTTTAAAAAGATAAAAATATCGAGTTGTGCTTAAGATATCTATTTTTAAGGATTCATTTGTTATTGCATTTTCTTTATATAAATGATTTCTTGTATGTCTTATAGATAAATTTTTCAATACTGCATGTTCTCTTTCAGGTGACTCTTAAAATAGTAAAATTGTATTAATATGACTAATTTTTCTTTAGATTTAGAATTTTTCATGTAAGAGTTTGTGTTTTCTTGCTTTTTTTTTTCTTTTCTTTTATGATTTGCATTGGATTATTTTTTTTCAATTGCATTTCAGCTTCATTCATGTGAGATTTTGTAGGGCATGTATTATCACGTGAGGTTCGATTCTCAAAGAAGTTATCACTTTTTAGTTCTTAAAATACATTTTTATATGGAAATTTGAGTATCCGAGGGAAAAACTATGATGTCGTCTGAGTGACTTAAATCCACTAATCGAACCCATTCTCTTACAAATTTTGAGAGTCTCTAAAAGGAGACCAAATAAAAGAATGAGTATAAGAGAGAATGAGAGAGAGAGAGGTAGCTCAGCCCGCCCCTAGAATGTTTCTTCTCTCCCTTATTTATAGTTTGGAGATGAGAGGATATAATGGGTACAGTCTGTCACGTCTGACACTTATTCCTGCAAAAGACAATTAGGCAGTGGACCCTCATACTGTCTTAAATACTGAGTTGACATAGTAGTACGGAGAGTACAATCTAGTAATATGTAACATCCCAAAAAATTTAGATTTTGATGTGTATTATAAATTAGAATTGTATGTACAAATTTGAATGATAAATGATATTTACGGTATTTTGGTATAGAAAATATAAAAAAAAAATTGGGTGGTACCTTTGATTTATTTGATCTCCAAAAATAACTAAGAAAGAGTAATAAAAGAAATATTGGATTTAGAAATAATTTTTGTAAAATTTAGTATTTATTTGAAAATATTAAGATAAATATTAGAAAATTTTTTTCTTGATTTAAATTTGAATTTATTTAATATCTCATAATTTATTTAGATATTTATTAATTTAAAATTCTCACGAGAATATTTATCAAAATTGGAGATAATTAAGAGATATGGTTATGGTTTAAAAAATGATTTGTTATCTGTGACACCCGTGGCCGAAGAGGGGCGGGAGTGATCGTCGAGTGATGTCCTAAGAGAAAGGAATCACTGAGGAAAAGTGCAGCTCCTGGCAGGCTTCTAGGTCAAATAATATGTGGTGAGAGGGGCACAGGAATGAATCGACTCATATCGGAAAGGGAGGGAGATCCTGAGTTGTATAAGTAGATAACGTGATCTCAAATAGTAGAGGCGCTTTTTGGGCCAAAACCGTGAGGCTAGTGATGGAAAACTCCGTAGTTGAGCATGCTTGGGCTGGAGTAGCACTGCGATGAGGTGACCTCCTGGGAAGCACTCAACACGCAGCTTTTCTAAAGCCAAAGCGGACAATACCTCTATAATGAGATCACGGGATGCTACATAATATCTCTTTGAAGAGCTGTTCGAGGAGGGCTGTACGACTAGGAGTGTTCGACTAGGGGTGTTAAAAAAGATTCTCACACTATTATTGCATATTAAAGTGGTTTTTTTTGGACATATTGTATATTAAAGTTAGTACTTTAAAGGGATGTTAAAGTTTGTTTCTCTAATTTTGCCTTTATTGGTGGCTACATTATATAGCATAAGATTACATAATATACCATATATATTATAAAAAATATATACATAGTAATATATTTTATTTATTTGATTTATTAATTATTATTATTTATTACATATTTCTATATATTACTGTGATCATTTTATGATATTTTATCATTTTTATCATTTATTTTATTATTTCAGTAATTTAGTTTGATATATCATGAATTACTGAAATTTGACATTTATACTACTAAAATTTATCATTTTTAATTTTTCTTTTAATAATATACATAAAGTTTACTTCTAAATAAATTTATCTATGGAAAGTTAAGATAATAAGCTCATAGACTTTTGAATTTTAATATTAATTATAAATATAACTACACATAAATAAATATACATAATATTTATATACATTATAGGATGAATTATTATTACATATTTTAAAAGTATAATTATATATTGCATTTTTTATATTAATTAATGACTAAATCAAACAAAATGAAGAGTTAGATTTAATCATACTGATGAAGGTAAGCCATGAAATATAGTCAATAATTATGTATTCAAAATATGAGATAGTATATATAAAGCTATTTAAATTATATATTAAAATTATCATATATAAATGGGATAATTACCTATATGCCACACAATTTAGTTTTATTTATGCCTTACTCATCCATTCTTAGTTAATTACGTTATGCACACTCAAAATATTATAAAATCTTACATACACATATTTTAACTTATTTCTATTATAATGAGTAATCATAATTTTTTAATAACCTAACTATAGTTAGATTACAAAAAATCTGAGCCGTTCATCGTATTATTTTAAGGATATTTAAATATATTTTGAGTGAAAATCCTAAAATTTTAATATTTAGGTGGCGGCAAAGGAATGAGACATCCACGATGTGAATTGATTTTAGGACAAATCAGCGCTTTAGCGTGATATTGAGGAAGAGAAAAATATGTACCATTAAAAGTAAAAAAATAATTTTAATAATTTACTAACAGAATATTTTTTTTTCAAATAGATTTTGATTAAGTTTTAACTCAAATGTGTGTATGTAAGATTTTGTAATATTTTAAGTGTGCATAGCATAATTAACTAAGAATAGATGAGTAAGATATAAATAAAACTAAATTATGTGACATATAGGTAATTATTCCTATATAAATTTATATTTATTAAGAAAAAATGTGGCACCATATTCTCCCTCATAATAAGGATAGCCATGATGCAAAGCCTCAAAAGAGTGATGGTCTTCCCCACTTTTTACCCTTTAAAGAAGCACATAATAGAAAAAGATGAAAAGGGGAATGGAGATCTAAGTTTAGTCCCACAAGTCAAGTATCCATTCCAAAATCTAGGCTTCCTCAATTGCTACTTTTATTTTACACATAAATATGCATTATATATATAATTAAAATATGTCATAATTATGACTTTACCACAATGATCATCAAACAAGGCAGCCAAAGTCAATGCCTTTGTTCTTAATACTGGTTCATATTTATTTGAATCATTTCACATAAGTCCTTAATATCGATTGACAGTCAATTCATATGAATTTCCAACGACTTTTTCATCGACATTTATCCATAAAATTTAATCGTGTTAGATTTGGCATTCTCTATTTTTCTATTTTCTTTTTCTTGTCACGCTTATTCTCTTTCCATAAATGCCACCATGCTAGAGTGGTGGGGGAGAGAGAGAAGTAATCGAGAAAAAAAATGATCATCTATATTATCAACAAGACTGCGTTATAAAAAAGAATCATTCGCTTAAGTAGCCACATCACAATACATTTGAAAACTGCATGAAATAAGAATGGGCAAATTTCATCCAGGTCCCTGAGTTTAAGGGTTATTATCACACAGGTCCACGTTTTTTAAATTATATCATCGGGGTCCCCAGGTTTTTAAAAATATCATCTGAGTCCCTTTTTTATTTTTTTATTATTAAAAAATATAAAAATTACCATTATACCCTTACCCTCCCTCTCTCCTCCAGATCCGGCAGCCTCGCCTTCACCGCGCCGCCTCCGGCGGCCTCGCGATTAAAAAAGGACCTAGATGATATTTTTGAAAACTTAGGGACCCCGATGATATAATTTTAAAAACGTGAACCTGTGTGATAATAACCCTTAACTCAGGGACCTGGGTGAAATTTACCCAATAAGAATTTATTACAAAGGATCTGCTTGAAATGAATAGAAATATAATGACAATTTAATCATAAACCAAAAACATTAAGAACCCAAGTGTAATTTACCTTCTCATGAACTTATTTAAATCATTAGGGCTCCTCATGCATGCATATCATGAATGCAGAGGCCCATCATCTTCCCCGTCTGCTAAAAAATTTCAATCATGGTGCAAACCTCATGATCTTCAGAACTCATGAAACCATATTCATGGCACCAGCTAATATTATCCAAAATAGTAATATTTATTACTCAAAGAGTTTTTTTTAAACCTCGAGTTAACCGCATGTTTCGATTTTGGTCCTTCAGTCGATTATTTTGTTATTAGAACTCAAAATGGAGTGCATTTGTTTATCGACCTTATGATGGTCGAAATAGACAATGGATCACTATTTTCATATACTGCTTGATCAATTAGTTGAATGTAATACGAATAATATACGTCAATTGTTAAAGATTAGTGACTCGAATCTTATTTGGTTTGTCCCGAAGAGCTTGTGATGCGATAATTCTGGGAAAAGAAAATAGTGTGAAAATTAGAATTTGGAGTCAGATGGCGGAAGTGGAGATCGGGCTCGTCGCCACTCCCCCGCGGACCTCTCTTTGCTCGTAATATTTTCATGTCGTTGGGTTTTCTACGTGTATTTTTATATTTATATTTCTTATTATTTATCGTTTTGTTACGATCATAAATGAAAAAGTATTTATGTGGTTTAAATGAAACCCTCATCATGAAGTATATATATGTAATAATTATAAATGTTTGGATCGTGTGGTAAGATTTAAAGTCAGAAATCTGTTGTTTAATTATTATGAAAAGGATTCAATTGAAATGCAAAATTGTATCTGAGGGCCCAAGCTAACATGTGCATATCGCCGGGGAGATTCATAAGTAGCCATTTAAAATAGAAAGGACTGAATTGAAATTTACAAGCTAAAACTTATCATTTTACTGAGAGAATTAAATTACATTTGTATTTTTTTTATGAACATTTATTTATATTTGTTGGCCCCCTCGCATTTTTAAAATAGGTACATAGTTTCTCCAACTTATAAATAATATAATAAATTTTTTTTTACTGAAACCATTAAAGTTGACATCAGTTTCACGTTTAGGTACACTCACAAGCTTATTTATGAATTTATGAATAGATATAAATTTTTATAGCTTTTGAAAAACATTTATGTCATGAAAAATATTTGTTGTATTAAAAGTCTATACACTGTCATCCAATGTTTCAAAAGCTGGACTGGACAGTCCGATTCAACCGGTCGAATTGTGAATCGGTCAATTGGCCGGTCGGGTCTAATTTTATGATCGAATCTGCTTAAAATAAGTCCAAACTGCGGTTCAACCGGTGAACTGGTAAACCAATACGGTTAGATTTGCAGGTAACGAAAATTAAAAAAATAAATAATTTTGATGACATGGTACAAGCTAGATATAATATTTAGTGATATAAAATGATAAAATGATCGAGTATTCTGATATGGATAAAACATACTATTTATTCAGTCTTTTGATGATGTATTAAATATTAGACTCGATTTGTGGTCGGCGAATATTTAGTTGGGTTAATATTACTTAGATTTGCTTGAAATTATTTTTTAGGTTAACGATACATGATATTATTTATTAAAATTATTGTATTCATTTGTTAAGCATTCATTTTATGTCTAATTATTATATTGATATGTGAATAATATATATTTCAAATATAATATTATTCGGAATCTTGAATCTTTTAGTCTATCGTTTCTGAAGCCTGTTCGGTTTTCAAAAATTTAATGTTAACTAATTAATAGCTTTTTTAAAAAATATATTGAATAAAAAAATAAAATAAATCATTTGTATTAAAATTTGTGCAAGATGAAAATAACTAAAGAAAAAATGAAATGCGTTATTTGTAAGACTACGGGGATTCGAGTGTAATTTATCCAACATTTTATTTAATGGGATTTTGGATTGGATTGTGGGGGAGGGTTGCGTGAGTTGCAAGCCGGGTGGGAGGGAAACATGATGGATGGACAGATAGAATGATAGGCGGAGAGGGAGTGGGGGTGTGGATAGCGAATCAGAGATAGAGAGCGCAGATCGATGGAGAGATTTTATTGGTGGACTTTCTGGGGGGTAGAGAGAGAGTGTGTGTGAGGCCTACGCCGATGTGATATCATCCCTCCCCTTTTTCGTGAATGTTTTTGCCCGCAACCGGATGATGACCGGATGATGACCGGCATCACATCATCCAATCTATTACATACTTTTTTTTTTGTTTTTTTTAATGAACACCACAATTTTCTCATCGCATTTATAAATTATTATGGTAGTAAAATTTTAACTTAAAATTATGATTTTAAAAAAAGAATAGGATTGTAATAATTTAATAATTAAATAAATTTTTATAAAATATAATTTTAATAAAATAGACTAAATATTTAAATAATAACATTAAAAACCTAATTTAAGAAAAAACGTTTTTAGAAAAAATGTTTTTATAAAAAATTATAACTATAATAATAAGAAATAAAGCATATTCTTTTAAAAAATAAAAAATAGTACTATCAAATAATAAGTAAAAAGGTACAAAATGAATTATATTTTATTTATGTAATTTCATATGGCTTGGCATCCATAAACTTAGGCAAAATTCATTTGAAGTAAATAAAGAAGTCAATATTAAGCTATTAATAATATTATTTTAGTATTATATTATGTAATTGTATAATTTTTTTAAAATTTATTTATAAATATCATTAAATTAAAAAATTATTTTTTTAGATAATATAACATAATACAACATTAAATCAAACACTTAATAAATTTTTTTAATCATATTTCAAGATTCTATCGAGCATTATTAAAGAAAGTTTGTCATTAGTAGTGACTTATAATGACAATTTATCTCGAATAATTGGGCAATGCACTGACAACAAAATTTTTGCTCGTTAGTTAGTAACTTTTAGAAGACTTTCAAGTTGTTGTTCTTATTGGTGCAATTAACACGCCACGGAATCAATAAAGGGAAGCCAACATCAACTCAATATACAATTTTATTGCGAACAAATTATTTGTGTTTGTCGAGTAAGTTATAAAATCTATTATATTAAATATCCAATATTAAAAGGGAATATTGCCCGGGTATGCTTTAGGTGTAGTCTAGAGTTAAGCAAAATTAATGTCGAAGATATCAATGATAAAATAGTTGATATCCTACAAGAAGATGAAGATCGCTCTTATTCATATTTAACCAACGACAAAATTATATAGATGGCTTGTCAATTTGTCACGAGATGGACCCCCTATTATGAGATCGTTGAGACTGCAGAATTAAGCTTATTAGAGAAGGCGGTCAAAAAAGACTATATTTATGCAAGACATTCTCAAAGTAGAACTTGAGGAGAGAGAATATGAGTGTGAAGAAGAATCTAACGTGAAAGAAAACATATATAGATTCTACTGACCATAGTGTGAATAATACAATATAGACGTTATTATTTAGTTTCTTATTTTTTAGTTTTTTATGTAATTATTTATTTGTGACTTTTACCTATTCTTTGTAGAGTTACTTGTGAAAGATGTTGAAAGGCATCATTGGGAGGAGCAATCGAACAACTTTTTTATCAGATAATTTTTATGAAAATTTATTATCTTTTTAAAAAAGATATATTTTTTCAAATGCCAAACAAACTTATGCATTATATGACACCCGTAGCTGAAGAGGGCAGAGAGTAATCGCTGAGTGATGTCCTGAAAGAAAAGAATCATTGAAGCAAAGTGCGACTCTTGGCAGGTTTCTAGGCCGATAAACAGTAATGAGAGGGGCACAATGAATCATCCTACATCAAAAAGAGGAGATATCCTGAGCTATATAAGTAGATAACATGATCTCAAATACTTGAGGTATTTTTGGGAGTAAAACTGTAATATTACTAATGATGCGAAACTCCGTAGTTAAGCGTGCTTGAGCTGGAGTAGTACTGATCAGATAGGTAATCTTCTAAGAAGTACTTAAGTTATGCAGTTTCCCATAATCAAAGTAGATAATATCTATGTATTTGGATCACGAGATGTTACACGTCATCTCCCTGAATTTCAGCACGATATTTTCTAATTTAACAAAAGCTCATTATTTGAAATGTGAAGTTTGGGTTCATTGAATTAATGTCGAATGTCAAGATCCTAACTCGTTTGTCTGACTCATGCATTCCAAGATTGGGTGCACTTGATTTAGTTTGACCAAATCAGACCTTTTTTTTTTTTGAAGTGACAAAATTTTTATAAAATTAAATAATTTGTAATACATTTTCTAAATATATTCTAAATTTTATCTATTGATATTTAGATTTGTCTGCAAAATATTTGATTACAGGGTTTGATGGAGACTCTCTAACGGCTCATTCGATTGGTCCACGTGGACGCATAAGTGGGCCCTCCTTGAGTTGCTGTCTAATTTACGTTCGCAGAAGGGAAGGCAGGCTTGTTCTAATGGATGATGACGTGGAGGTTATAATTACTGTTGTCTTTACAACAAATATACACATTATTTAAATACTTTTCTGAAAAATTCAAGGCAAATTACATATTGGTCCTTACTTTTTTAATAATTTTATATTGGCCTTTTTTTTGATAGAATTTTTATATTAGTCTTTGAGCTAATTAATTTTTTTTAGAATTTGAGTTAAATTTTGAGTTAAATCGAGCTAAATTATAAGTAATATTTTTTATAAAAATATAAAATATATTAAATTTTAAAAAAATATAATATTATTAATTTACTTTTAAATCTTATTTATATATTTCTAACAACATATCTTTTATCTAAATTATTATAACAAATTAATACATGGAACTTTATCAATTATATATATTTTAAAAAAATTCTAAATATATATACTTATATATATATATTTTTATATATATCCGAACGATTAAGAGTTGAATCTTTTTTTTAGCGAGCTAACTTCATGCCATAAAAAAATCAAGTCAATTTTAAATAGAACAGAATAAGAGCAAATTTTGATTTTCGTATAGAAATATCGCGTCTAGCTTAATTTAAAAAGATATATTTTGAAAAAGTTATATGTAATAAAAATAAAATGGGATAAATCAAGGCATCAGTTTTTATATATTTATTTGTTTAATAATCTCCTAATAAAAGAATATCAATATGATTCTTATTAATATTAAAAAAATATGATTCTTATTGAAATGCAAATGATACATTAGGAATTTATTGAAATGAGTCAATGAATCATAAGACTTGATTATTAGATTTAAAAAAGTAAAATTGAAAAAAAAAATACAATTGAAATCATGTGTATTCATCTTTGAGATTAGATAATTACTAATGGGTGTGATATAATTAATATTGAGTCGATCCGTTAGATACGTAAAAGTGCTTCTAAAAAATACGATCATTCGTAATCGCGCTATTGGGTATGATTAAGACTAGTCAAAATTTCACAAATCTTGTCACTTGATATTACATGACCAGAATAATTTTTTAGTAATTTGCCATCACGTAACATCACGCGACAGCTAAAAATTATATAATTTAAATTTAATTACTCATCATAATAATATTTTTCTCTATTTAAGTGTGTGTAGAACTATAAGATTGATACATAATTATTTTTATCGTAAATAAGATTGTATTATATGAGATTATAATTTTAAAAATTTAATATTTAAGTTTCTGAATTAAATATATACTAAGTCTTTATTTTATTTTTTTAATATTTAAATTTTATAAAATATTTAAAATATTTTTTTATTAAGAAATACTAAGTTTTTTTGGAGAGGGAGAAGAGGGAGAAAATAGTGGGTTGGATAATTTATAGAATTCTAATAATAAAAAATTAATTTTATATTCAACTAAAATTCAGATTTTATATTTTTAAAATAATAAACTTATTTAATACTGTGATCAAAAAATTAAAAAAACTTGTTGTAATTTATTCTTATATTTCTGATATGCATACGTTTGAACTGGTGACGGTGCAGGGGACATGGTGGCCCCGCGGTGCTCTGGGCTCAGTGCTTCATGATCAGGAGTTCTCTGGTATTAAAAAGGGAGAGAGAGAGAGAGAGAGAGAGAATCAGGACCTCCCCTTCTCCACTTCCTGTAGTGCTCAATTTCTCCATGCCTCATCTTCTGTCAGAAAACCCATTAATTTCGGGACTCCGTCTTCCTCTATATAAAGAGCTCATGATCCCTCGAGCTCCATCTTCTTCCTCCGGTTAATTTTTCTTCGTCTCCAGCTGGCGAGCAGTTCCCGTTGGAGAAGCAGGGCACGTGCAGACCCTCTCCTTCCTCCTCCCTCTGCACGTGCTCCCCTTCTCCAACAAGAACTTCTCACCTCCATCCCCCCACCCCACGGTGATCTTCATCTCTCTCTCTCTCTCTATTCCTTTCTCTTTCTATCTCCTCTGGCATGCAGATGTTGCTGAATTATCGGCGAAATGCGGTACTCCGAGGAGAGGAGAAGCCGGCTTCTCCAGCAGGTGGATGGAGTTTGCAGAGCAGAAGCACACGTGCGGGGGTGTAGCAACAGGAAGGGCTACGGGGACGGCCACACGCAGTGGGACGACCGGCGGAAGACCGAGGACGGGGGGGGGAGGGGAGGAGGCGCAAAGCACACGCAACGCACGAATCTCGAGGAGGGAGAGCGCGTTTCACGGGGGAGGGTTCGGATGGATGGTGCGCTTTTTCGAACAGCGAGTGGTGGACCCCGAGTGTTTCACGGCGGTGTGAAAAACTGTGGAGGAGAATTTCAGTCGGTTACAGTAGACGGTTCCCCATGCTTAATTCGACTTTTTCTTTCCTTTTATTTACATTAAAAAGATTTTTTTTTTAAAAAAAAATATTTATAAATAACGTTCTCTTATTAAATTTTGATTACTATTTTTTTAATTGAACTAAGTTACATACATATAACTATAATTATATTTATCTTGTTTCAAAAGATTCACATAATAAATTTATAAAAAATAGAAATCTTAAAAATAAAAAATTAAATAAAGAGATTTAACAAAAAATAAAAATAAAAAAATATAAATAATAGATTTGGCTAGAATATATGTAGCCTTTTGTTTAGCCCTAAAATGAATGAATAATTGTTAACACTTGGTTATGGCGCTGCATTTCTGTCGTACATGTCGCGCTAAGCTCGCATTTAGCCTTTATTTATTTACTAATTCATTTATTTGTTCTCACAAGTTTTAGATCCCGGTTAAACCTCGGACACGAGGGTTTACGTCTACGACGAGCTAGGACCATCTCTGATAACATCGATGACGATATTACAAAGCGGTGTCTGTCACAATCAGCTTGGCCCGATCGCGCCGTTCCCCGTACAAGACCTTTTTTTCAAGACACGCAAATTAAGAATTCGCATGCTCCAGCTGTTACGAATCCCCAAAAGCAGTACTAATATTAAAAGTTAACATCCTCCTTTTGCTGCTTTTGGTCCCTCCGGCGGCCGACAAGCGGCGCGAGCTCAGAGCTTGCTCACCTCCTTTTCTCTGGAAAACCAGGACAAAACTGTATAGTTCATCGCCTACAAATACCCTTAAACAGTTTTCAAGAGAAGATACGGAGGAGGGGAGAATCAACAAGAGCGGCTAGAGTACAAGCAACCTCCCGGATTCTCCCATTCTCATTGTATTAGAGCCCCAACTAAGGAGCTCTCTTTCTCTCCCTCTTTCCCTTTCATAAGCATTATATGAGCCCTCACGGTTGCCTTTTTTTTCTTTAGTGAAAACTCTTCGCTGATCGACCGGTGGGCGTAGGGGACTTCATCTCTGAACCACTTTAAATCTTTGTGTGCTGCTCTGGGTATTTTTTCTCTTTCTTAAAGCTTAACTGACAAGCTTACTCTTTTGTGCGCCGTTGTCTCTCAGGACTTCTCTCTCTTATTTGGTGTTTCTTGGGATCCCCACATCCCACGTCAACAATAACATAATCTTAATTTTGTGTATTAATTTTAATTGAATTAAAATAATATATAATAAATAAAAATTAGCATAACAATACTGCTTATAAATTTATTTTTAAAATAAAAAGTATTGATTGTAAATATTTAATTTAGAGAATCTCACCTTTAAAAAAGTCTTTTTTAGAAATAACAGTATTTTTAAAATTAAATTTCATAAAGTACTGTTCCTAATTATGGGCAAATATGAGTTTGATTAAGATTTATTTTTTTTGGAGTACCAAAAAGCAAGAATGTAAATTCTCCTATTTTTTTTTATCTAATCTCAAGGCCTAAATGGTGCTAAAAATTAATTTTAATTTTCTAAAAATATTAATTTTCATCTATCGTAAAAGTGCTGTAATTTTGATTTATTTTTGAACATCATCTTATTTGTTAGACATTTCTAATTAAAATATAAAATTTAATTATATGTAATAAATTTGAATTATTTGTATATTTTAATAGATCATTATACACTTTTATTCTTAATTTTTTAAATAATTTAAATAAAAATTTTACATTTTTTATCTTTTATTTTTTCTAAAAATTAAACAAAAATGATAAATATTAATATTTTAAATTTATATTTAAAAAAATCAGAAAACAATAATTAAAAATAATTTTATAAAATAATAATAATTTAATCATTATTAATGTTAGAGATTTAAATGAATCTTCTAAATAATTAAAATTAATTTAGAATGCCTTTTGGTCTTGTAAATTTTACTTTTTAAATGCAATTTATCTTTCTCTAAAAAATTTAGATGGCACAACTCGTAGTAAAGTAGAATGCTTATCGCTAATAATACACAGATCTCTTCATATTTGTGTTGGCTCGATAAGATCACGCATTTTAGTTCGAAATCACTTACCAGAGTCATTACTTTCTCACTCTACGCCAATGAAAAAATATTATTGTTAGTGTCTATGTCTGTAGCAATTAATAAAGTACCACAATATTTGTCTAGATGAAACGTCACATCTATACTCAATATTGGCTGACAAAATTTTCATCCTTAAATAAATGGACAAAAACTTCGGAACAAACTTTCGAAACTATTTATTTGAGATTTTTGAATATCATAAATAGTCTCAGGCATAACTACTGTTAGACCCTCGTAATATATATATATAAAAAATAATTTGAAAGCAAAATATTGTCTGCCTTTATGAATATGTGTTTTCAATGAAATTAAGTAGCCTATAATAATATTTCCAGCTCTCAATATTAAAATGATTTCCATAAAAAATATTTAAAATGTTATCCTTATATTGTAATAATATGTATATCATAAATAGTATTTATAAGATTCTTTGCTTACAAAAAAATAAATAGTACTCATAAGAATGTAGTAGAAAAATATATATGTATGTTTGTATATATATACGTTTGTACGGGGTAAGAACGATCTAACTAAGTTTGAGCCGAGTCGAGCACGACTCAAGCTCAGCTCGTCACAATTCGATTCAAGTTTGAGTTGACTCATTTCAATTTCGAGTTAACTCAAGTCTTAATTGAGCCTAACATAAATTCTCCAAAAATTAAATTTTTTTTAATATAATTAACTCAGCATAAGTATAAAATTGGATTAATCGTGCCATATCAATAAAATTACTTAAAAGATATTCTAACAATTATTAACACATACTCGTGTGTATATATATATAAGTAATAAAATAATTATAATAAATGACTGAATAATTTTTTAAAATTTAAAAAAATAGAGATTGAGTCAACTCGATCTGATCTGACCATGGCTCATACATGGCTCGGTTCAACAAACTCAGGATGAGTCAATTTGAGTTAAACATCGATCTGAACATTGATCTTTTGCTAAACTCTAACCCTCTGTATATGTGCATATATATATGACAGTTGGATTTTAACTTATAACTTCAATCGGCTGGAAGAACAAATAAATTTAAATTAATTAACTAAGCTTCAGTGATTCAAATTAAAAATGATCCAATATTAATTAAAAAAAAGATTCAACATGGACTTTTATTTTTTGATGTTGATTCAATATAAAATTTTGAAACTTGGGTTGAGCCCTTTAGCAACGGGGCGAGCTTGGATCGGGCTTATAAATATTTATGTCTGTCTCACTATATATTATTTATTACTCATATTCGCCCCATACCCATTTCTGTCCTGCCCCGCCCCACTCCACCCCGTTTCCTCACTAACGTTTAATAAAAATCAAATTATTTTACTTTATTTAAAACGACAAAAATCGTAGCCACATGGTGAATATTACACTATGAAAATAATATCTTATATATTTTTTATTTTTAATACACTCTTTTTATTTGACTCTATATAAGTCTATATAAGAATAGATAAAAACATATACATAGCGGGGCGGGGTGGGGCGAGGGTCGGGGCGGTTTAATCGGGTACGGGTATAAATTGCCATCCTATTTTTAGCGTACTTGCTCTTAAACTCTATAATTAATGAAGCAGTATAAGAGTATAGTTAAAATGGAATCATAATATGAGCCATTTTTATAAGGTTTTTTTTTTTATAGCAACATTTTTATAAGGTTTATTAAAAAATGTAATTTCATGATGTAAATGTCAATAAAAAAAAAATTATGTGGCAAGCCGAACGTGAAATGAGAGAATTAGTTTTTATACGCAGCCTTAGTATTTTTTAAGAAAATTGTGATTTTTTTTTATATTTTGATAGAAGAAAAATGTGATACCTAGTTTGACAATTTAAATTTGTTATAATAATTAAAAGATTTGACATAACAACAAAAAATGATTACATAAAAAAAGAAAAATTATGGTATGATTTGGCTTGCCTCTTTTACTACGAGTATGAATGGAGTTTTATCGAGTATTCTTCCAATTGAATGAATAACCTCGCCCTTTTCTACCTTTTTGATATTTATAGCCGTATAGTAACATGTGATTGGCATGCATGCTAGCTTATTTTATCGATAGCTAGCAGGCTTCTAGAATGATTTGACGAAAGTATAGACGACTATATCGTTTTTCCTTTAGTACTTGTTATAATGATATTGCCACAAATTTATGAGATTTGGGCCCTGTTTGGTAATAAGAAAAAAAAAAATTAAATTAAATTTTTAGTCATTTTTGAAAAAATATGTATGATATGAAATAAAGTAAGTTAGTTATATTAAAAAATGTGTAGGATGTGAAATAAAATTTATTGATTTATTGAGAATTGTGTTGGATGTGATATAAAGTGATTGTTTAATGTTGAAATTTGTGTGAGATGAGATATAAAATAATTTTTTAAGTTTTTTTAAAATAAATTTAAGATTTTAGCAATGACTAATTTTAGCCATAATTTTTAGCCCATAACCAAACAGGGCCCAAGTCAAAGACCTATTGCTACGAAATTTTGAAACTTGGGTTGAGCCCTTTAGCAACGGGGTGAGTTTGGGTCGGGCTTATAAATACTCATATTCGCTCCATACTCGTTTCCGCTCCGCTCCGCCCCACCTCTATTCTAGTTTTTACAAACCCGTACCTGCCTCACTCCACCCCATTTTCTCACTAATGTTTAATAAAAATTAAATTATTTTACTCTATTTGAAATAATAAAAATCCTAGCCACATGGTAAATATTACACTATGAAAATAATGCCTTATAGTTTTTCATTTTTAATGCACTCTTTTTATTTGATTCTATATAAGTCTATATAAGAATAGATAAAAATATATACATAACGGGGCGGGGTGGGGCACGGGTCGGGGCGGTTTAATCGGGTACGGGTACAAATTACCACCCTATCTTTAACGTACTTGCTCTTAAATTCTATAATTAATGAAGCAATATAAGAGTATAGTTCAAATGGAACCATAATATGAGCCATTTTTATAAGGTTTTTTTTTATAGCAACATTTTTATAAGGTTTATTAAAAAATGTAATTTCATGATGTAGATGTCAATAAAAAAATATAAAAATTTTGATATTATAATTTTAAAATGTGAATTTATATGCTATTAATTAGTCTAAACCAGAGGCCTACTAAAAAAATTTGAGTGTAATTTACTTAAAAAAATTTTGAATTTTATTTTGACCTCAATTATAAAACCTGACCTGATATTAAAAATTCTCATTAAAATGAATTTAATTTAAGTTAATCTCATTATTTATGTGGATTTGATTGGTGGCTTGAAATCTTGCCTTGATCTCAATCTTTCACATGATGTGCCATTTATTTTGACTATTTTTTGTGGCAATTAAACCCCATCAATCATCTATATAAGCGAGTCGCTTAACGCTTTGTTTAGTTTGACGGTTAAATTTTGATGAAAAAATATTTTATTTTATAAATTTAATAAAAAAATTAAAGTATAATTACCTACATGTCATACAATTTGATTTTATTTATACCTTACCCATCTATTCTTAGTTAATTACGCTATGCACACTCAAAACATCATAAAATCTTACATACACATATTTTAACTTATTTTTATTATAATGAGTAATTATAATTTTTCAATAACCTAATTATAGTTAAATTATAAAAAATTTGGGCTATTCATCATATTATTTTAAGGATATTTAAATATATTTTGAATGAAAATGTAACGACCTCGGCTTTTACCTCGACCGTTACCCAATTTCTTTTTTTTTTATCCTCAAATAAATTCACTATATTTTAATATAAATCTGTCCTTAATATACAATTAGTACATTACACCATAAATAATTATAAAATCCTGAACACAAATAATCTAAAATAATCTTCTAATTGTCTCTCACCCATGCCTCTTATGCTTGTGCTAAACCTGTAAAAATAGTGCCGAAAACGGCGTCAGTTCACCAATAGGACTCAGTAGGAGATATCAACTAGCTATGGGCTACATAAAATATTAATAAGATTTCATGATCACAAATTTATTATTTTGAGATTTAAGAGAATTATTATATACATACACAATAATATTCATGAACTTATATCAAATGAATAAATAGCATGATAGCAATGACTGATAATTATGTTTAATTAAATTGTATAACAGAAGATATCAAATAAGAATTTATAACATGAATTCTATCAAATAAATGAGCATGTATATCATGAGTTTCTTATGAACAATTGAACAGTATAAACGCATGATAGATAATTAGTACAATACGAATACTAAACATAAACAAATGTACATAATAATTATAACGTACACATGATAATAGAACAAATATAAAAATATAATTAACGAATAAGTTTTCTTTTAATTAATTTTTTTTACTCTTTTGGGCCCGTGATTTCTCGTACTACGCCTCAGCTGCCTTTTACATATTTGGGGATCGTCATCCCCTAGCCCCGTAGGCAATAGCCCATAATGGCAAAAATGTGAAGTCCTCAATCAGTTTTGGGAGTTTTCACCCCCTAGCCCAAAATGGCAATGGATGCCGTCGCGCCTATATATATTATATGCTCGAGCTAAGGCAGGTGCGTAATCCCACAGAAATCACCTTTAACTTTTAATCCATTATCGCCTTTAAAATCTTGATTATAAATTTAGTCACATAGCAAGCTCATACACTTGCTTAAATATTATATTATATCTTTGAATGTGACGACAAGTCCGTACACTTGCCCTCCCGTAGGTGTCACAATCGCGAGTCAATATATTCACATCTAATATGACGACAAGTCCGTACACTTATCCACCCGTAGGTGTCACAGTCATAAGTCAATATATTCACATCGAATGTGACGACAAGTGCGTACACTTGTCCTCCCATAGGTGTCACAATCGAGGAAAAGAGGCATATCATTATATTATATATTTATCTCTTTATTGAAGAAATAAATAATCAACAATTAATTCATAATAATTTATATGCACTAAACATTATTAAACTTTAATAATCCATCTTGTACCTCATAATCTCGATAATTTAATTTTAAGTCATCTCTCCTATTTCAATTAAATTTATATAGTAATCCAGTAATCATCAATAAAAATAATCATGATATCTTCAAAAATATTTTAATCTAAATTAATAAAGATCATTAATTCTTCACATATAATTTGTGAAACCTCAATCAAAGTTTGATGAGAGTATGAGTAGATCTAATAATATAACTATAATCCACATTTAAGTCTCATACTAAAATAAATCAAATTGAATCATGATCAACTCCAAATTTTACATTTATATTCTATGGTTATAAAAATATCACCACTATTCAAATCAAATCATCTATTAATAAATCTATTTAGCTTAAGTTTTAAACTCCAAATTATCAAAAATTAATTAAATCATCAATCCTCAATATCTCATAGCATTTGAAATCTATTTCATAAGTTTAATTCTTCTAAATATAATAACTAGTACCTCTGCCAAAATAACTCAATTGTTTGGACTTCTAATAATAAAATATATATTTTTAGGCTAATTAATAAAAGCACTACATAAATATGATAAATAATCAAATAATCTAATAATCTCTAAATTCACATTTAATAGCAATCATTTAACTTAAGAAATCTCCATTTAATTCACATGTGATAATAAACTCTTCAAATACAAATTTTTATGCAAAGTTCTTCCAGCAAAATCTCATTCAAAATGAACTTTTTAAAGGAATATTTTTATATAAAAGTTGTAATATAATGTGTCCTCTATCTTCATATAAAATTTCATGTCAATCCGAATTCATTTGATATACCAAATCCCCTATGAACTAAACTCGGTCAGAAAATCTGAATTTCTGTCAGATTTTACTAATGACACCGAAATTATACTTTTTATTCAGAATTAATCACAATTGCCTTCACAAAAATTGTAGGTAACTTCAAGATCTAACTCATCACCAATTTTCATCAAAATCTGAGATTATTTGATACCCCAAACTGATGCTACAATGCGCAGATCCAAAACAGAAATATTCGAGCAATATACAATCGTGTGTATATCTAAACAAATTTCTCTAATAAGATATTTTAACCCCATAAACGAAATTTACAGCCATAAATATGAAAAAAATATCAGCAATAAAATAAAATAAAATTTCACAAATAATTAATATTAAATTTATTCAATACTTATCAAATTATGCGAATTCTTATCTTTTATTAATTTAAACCGTAATAATTAGAGAAATCTCCTACCTCAAGGAATCATGAAAATATCTCCTTTTTCTTCCTCCTATTCTTCTCGCCTTTCATCTTTCGTGGTTGCCGATTCGATGGAGAAATATTGTGATGCCTCGGATCTCTAATTCTTTCTTCTCCTTTCTCTCCCTCTCCTCTCTCTTTTCTTTTTCTCTCTCTCCCTCTCATTTTCGGCCAAACTAGAGCCGGCGGTTACGAATCGGGAGAGAGATGAATCGATGTGTGTGAGAGGAGGAAAATATTATTTCCTCTAATAACTCAATCTAAGGGTAAATCTGGTATTTCTTCCAAAGTTAAAATTAAGGGATAATTAAATCTTATAAATTCAATTTTAAATAATAATAACAAATCATTCTTTGACCTATAACCATATCCCTTAATTATCTCCAAATTTTGATAAATATCCTCGTAAGAATTTTAAATCAATAAATATCCAAATAAATTATGAGATATTTAATAAATTTAAATTTAAATCAAGAAAATAATTTCCTAATATTTTTCTTAATATTTTTAAATTAATACTAAATCATACAAAAATTATTTTTATATCTAATATTTCTTTTATCATTTTTTCTTGGTCATTTTTGGAGATCAAATAAATCAAAGGTATCACCCAAAATTTCTACTATATTTTTTATGCCAAAATACCGTAAATATCATTTATCACCTAAATTTATATATACAATTCTAATTTATAATACACATCAAAATCTAAATTTTTGGGATGTTATAGAAAATCTTAAAATCTTAATGTTTAGGTGGCGGCAAAGAAAGGAGACATCCGCGATATGAGTTGATTTTATGACAAATCAACGCTTTATTGTGGTATTAAGGAAGAGAAAAAATATATACCATTAAGAGTAAAAATATAATTTTAATAATTTACTAAAAGAATATTTTTTTTAAAATAAATTTTGATTAAATTTTAACTCAAATGTGTGTATGTAAGATTTTATAATATTTTGAGTGTGCATAGCATAATTAACTAAGAATGGATACGTAAGACATAAATAAAACTAAATTATGTGGCATATAGTTAATTATCTCAAAAATTAATTTAATATTAAAAAGTACATAAAATATATAATAAAATTAATTTTAATATTTATATTTGCGTTAAATATGAAATAAAATTAATTTTTATAATTAAAATTTATGTTAGTAAAAAAAAAAAAAACTCAAACAAACGAGCAATTAAGGTTCGTGTTTGATATTATTTTAAATTTTTTTAAAATGTTATATTTTATATTCATATAAAAAAGTGGTATTTAATACGCTATCTTTTTAGTTTGATAAATTGCCGTAAAAAACAGTATTACTTGATAAAATTATTATACTATACCACTATATAATTATATTTTTAATCAAATTAATTTAATGGTAAATTATTTAAAAAATCAAATTTAGATTTTTCAGCTGAATTTTTAGGGAATATTTGCTCTCCATGTTATTATTGTCATGCAAAAGATTAAAATTTTAAAAATAATATTAAATTAATTTTTATAACTCATGCATAATTTTTAATAAAAAATTATTTTATTTCACATCTTATATTATTTTAAATATATAAATTAATTTTATTTTATATACTACATATTTTTTAATATATTTAATTTTATTTTTTATCATATATATAGATTAAAGTAAGGCTAAAATTATATAACTTCTTCTTTGTTTTTCGTTATTTTGAGATATTCATAGAAGATCAACAAGGAGAATAATAAGTATAGCACTGCGGGGCAATTTATTTAAAATTAGTTTAATTTTTTTTTTATTAAAATAGATATTAATTTGTCTAAAAATACTAAAAAAAAATAGAAATTAATTTCAAGAATAAAAATAATGATAATGTAATAAAAGAAAAGAACATATAACTATGTAGTTAGTATCTTATATTATTTTAAATATATAAATTAATTTTATTTTATATACTACATAATTTTTAATATATTTAATTTTATTTTTTATCATATATATAGATTAAAGTTAGGCTAAAATTATATAACTTCTTCTTTGTTTTTCGTTATTTTGAGATATTCATAGAAGATCAACAAGGAGAATAATAAGTATAGCACTGTGGGGCAATTTATTTAAAATTAGTTTAATTTTTTTTTATTAAAATAGATATTAATTTGTCTAAAAATACTAAAAAAAATAGAAATTAATTTCAAGAATAAAAATAATGACAATGTAATAAAAGAAAAGAACATATAACTATGTAGTTTAGTCAAGAAACAAACTATTCATTAAGAAAATTAAAATAATAATAAACTAATAATGATAATAATCAAAATTTAAGTCAAAACAAAAGCCAAATTATTTATTACTCGTTGATTAAGTCAAATCTAAGTGTGCATTCGACTCGTATGACCTCTGATCTGAATTGCTCTAATTCGAGATCTTATAATGGGTATGCATTTTATCTAAGTTTTGTGCATGAATGACTCTTATATTGTACCAAGGTGCATTTTTAGATGTTAGGATCATTTTATAATGATCGTTCAACTTTAAGAATTAAGCTGCAATTTAACCTGATTAAATTTTTAGAAGGATTTTACTTCTATGTTTTAATTAATTTCATATGCCACGCTAAAGTAAAAATGTATGCACGATTAAATAATATTACTATAATTATAGTCGGATTTAATTAACAATTTATGAAATTTAAAATGTTATTAAAATTAAGTGATAATTATCTGCATGCCACACAATTTAATTTTATTTATGTCTTACCCATCCATTCTTAGTTAGTTATACTATGCACACTCAAAATATTATAAAATCTTACATACACACATTTTGACTTATTTCTGTTATAATAAGTAATCATAATTTTCAATAACTTAATTATAGTTAGATTATAAAAAATTTGGGCCGTTTATCATATTATTTTAAAGATATTTAAATATATTTTGAGTGAAAATCTTAAAATCTTAATATTTAGGTGGCGGCAAAGGAAGGAGACATCTGCGACATGAATTGATTTTAGGACAAATCAACGCTTTAGCGTGGTATTGAGAAAGAGAAAAATATGTACCATTAAGAGTAAAAAAATAATTTTAATGATTTACTAACAGAATATTTTTTTTTTCAAATAGATTTTGATTAAGTTTTAACTCTAATGTATGTATGTAAAATTTTGTAATGTTTTGAGTATGCATAGCATAATTAACTAAGAATAAATAAGTAAGATATAAATAAAACTAAATTATGTGGCATGTAGGTAATTATTTCTTAATTTTAACAATAATATAACTTATCATATTGAAATATTCTTTTTGTATATTCTTAATTTTAGATTTTTTTGAAAATATTTGGAAGAAATTAAATTTAAGAAAAAAGATAATAAAAAATTTTAAACACGTGAAAGTTGATTTAGAAATATAATTTTAGAAACACGCCATACTATCATATTTATATATTTTATATTTATTTTTAAATATTATAATATATTTTTTTAAATATTATATTTTAGGCCTCATATGATTCGAATTTTTTTTGAGATAAGAAAAAAAAATATTTTATTTTTTAAATTTAATGAGAAAAAAATTTATTTTAATACTAAAAAGTATGTAATTATATTAGATGTGAAATAAAATTAATTTTTATAGTTAAAATTTATGTTGGGTAAAAATTTTGATTCGAACCAAATGTGTCCTTAAAAGTCGAAAGAATATGTGGAGTGGAGTGTAATATTTTTATATTTTTTATATAAATATTTTTTATTTTATCTTATTTTTTAAGGTATAAATTTCCCAAACATTGTGCTTTAAATTATACTTTAAGATTTTAAATTAAAAGTGTTTGACTTAATGTTTTAAACAAATTATAAAAATAGAATATTTAAATATGTTATCTTTTTATATTAATTTTAAAAAAAATATTTGTTGTATGCTGTTTAGTTTGGGATGGGTTAGCCGCTGGCCGGCTGGGTTTAGGGCTTTTTCTCTGCTGCCCAGGAACAGGGCAGAGAGAGAGAGAGAGAGAGAGAGAGAGAGGGAGAGGGAGGATTTACCGGCTCGTCTCTGTCCTTCTCTGCTACACGCCGCTGGTCGTCCGCCGCCCGTGCTCTAACCGTCAACAGCGGCAGGAGATGGCGAAGGTCGAGAAGAAGAAGAAGAGGCAGACGCCCATACTATCAAATTCGATAGCTCTAGCAAGGAAGCGAAAGATGAAGGGCAAGAAGATCAAGAAGGTGGCGAGCGATGTGCGCCGAAGGAAGTCCGGCCCACATCTCCCTTCTTCATTCATGAAAGAGATGGGGATCCAGAAGCCTAGCCCTAATTCCTCTGACCTAACGGGTGGAGAGGAGGAGGAGGGAGAGGACCTCTACGAGTACGAGGAGGCTATCCCGGAGGAGGAAACGGGAAAAAATCGTCGTTATGATGCGGTTGAAAACTATGAGTACGAGCTCCCCGAAGAATTTGAGGTGGGTTCTTCTATCTCGTTTGTCACTTTTACCTTATTTATGTTCCCTGGTGGTTGTTGAAAGTATCGTTCGAGTTTTAGGATGAGGATGTGCCTTCGGATGAAAACGACGATGTGTCCGTGGATGACGGAGACGATGCTGGGTTCGACGAGGAGGAAGAGGGAGAGGATGCTGGCGAGAAGCATGTGAGAATGCTCCAATCAATCACCGGATTACCGGCCGAGGCCTTCGAAGGTAGGATTTATCATCCTTCCTTGTAACCCGAGAAGATGATACGAGCAAAAATTGCATTTTGCTTCTAGCTGTTGTATTGCCTTAGTAATATGAAATTTTCCACTTCAAATTTTGTAGAAGGTATCTCCCTCAATAGATTTATGTATTAGCTTAGAGGCTAGTTAGCTATCAAGTCTTATTCGATTCAGAACCCTGCTTTTTGCGTTTTAGTTTAATGATGGTTAATATTGGAACATTTCTGTAGGTAAGGGGAAGAAGAATGTGACTTTGTCGGATGTTCATGGTGATATGGGGCCACAGCATGTCAGTATTTACGATTTTTTGGATCCTCTTCATGGAAAAAGTGGGTATAGTAAACTTAGGAAGAGAGTGCATCAACTTGAGAGGGAACCAATGGCTGTTTCTGCTCCTCTCCCGAAAGTGGAGAGGGAGAAGTTGGAGAGGGAGGTGACATATGCACAGTCGAAGAAGGAAATTACTAAGTGGGAGCCTCTGGTTAAGAGGAATAGAGAGGTTCCAACTCTTCTTTTTAATGAAGATTTGGACTTAGCGGTCCCTACCGTTGGGGCAATTGCCGCGGAACATAGGCCTAGGACTGAATTCGAGAAGAAAATGGCTGTACTTCTTGGTGATCCCGAGGTTCTGGAAGCTCATACGAACGATGGTGCCAAACTTCTGGAGCTTAACAAGGTTTATCATGTCTTATCACTTAAAAAATTTCTCTGTTAATCTGATTGTTAGATGGAGCTTAAAAACTTCTTATTTTAGGGATAATTATATATTGCACACTGATCTGGCAAAATTATAAATTTTACATCTATTTTTTAAAAAAATTATAAAACAAATTAGGGGTTTTTACATACAGTACATAAAATTTACAT
>JAEMOT010001375.1:59396-148105 GCA_019297695.1 Apostasia ramifera | reverse complement strand
TGGTGTGATAGTGGTAATATTTATGAATTGATGGTGAAATACGTAATTTCGTATAAATTTTATGTCCTGTATGTAAAAACCCTAACAAATTATTGATGCATTTTCATGGACCTTGACCAATTGTGCATGGTTTAGAAGTCCACATCTTCTATTAATACCAAATCTTGATGTTTCTCATGTAATTTTAATATCTGATTTTGGCCATTGTGGTGGCTGTTTTTAGAACATTTTCTGAAGATTTTTTTGGTTATTTCATTCATGAAATCCAGTGATCTACTTCCTACAATTACATTTATTTTTGTAAAAACTTTTTCACTTGTAATCTTTTCCTGTTTTAGTTACAGATACTGACTTTGACCTCTTTCTTATTTTTGACTTGTTGGTAGTGTTTCTGATTGATTAAGAGAATAGTGTTTCATAAAAAACCAAAACGCTCATTAGTGGTTGATGTTAGGTTTTTTTTATTGTAGATCTCTGTCAAGGATGTGTTGGATCGCCATAACCATCTTGCGAAAATGCGTAGCCTTTTTTTTCGTCATGAAATGAAGTCTAAACATATCAAGAAAATCAAGTCAAAGACATATCATCGCATACTGAAGCGGGGGAGACAGAAAGGTGCCTCAGCTGAAATAAACATGGATCCTGAGGCTGCAAATGAGCTTGCTAGGAAGCAGGAGTTCAAACGTGCTGAGGTGAATGCCAAAATTAGATATTTTTCATGCCTGATAAATTGCTGTCTGATTTTTGTGGTTGAGTGTGTTGTACATGTGATTGTGCAGGAACGCATGACACTGAAGCACAAAAACAGCTCCAAGTGGGCAAAACGTATTATAAAGCGTGGGCTGAAAGCTCAAGATGAAGGCACTAGGGCTGCTATAGCTGAACAGCTTCAACAACATGCACTACTAACAAGAAAAATGAATTCTATGATTGAAAATAGCAGCAGTGATGAAACTAGTGATGATGATTCTGACGACTTTTCTCCCGGTTCAGATAGGGAGGGAGTTTCCAAGCTTCTAAATAAAGCTAAAGTGAAAACAATTAAGGTCATGGAAGAAGAGGAAGATATGCCTAAATCAGGAGTGCTCTCATTGCCATTTATGGTTGGTACTGAAGATTATAATGTTTTCATGTGATGCTTTATTTTGTCTTCAACTTGTTAAGCACATTTCACTGTTTGATTTCTGTTTGGTGAAAGTATACCCTTCATTTATTTTGCCTCTACTTCTCCAAATATTCATGCGCTTCTTTCATGAACTATTGCTTTTGAATAGTATTTATTTGCTTTGCTGATCTAAGGTATAGTTTACTTTTTAATGCAGAGATTTTACAAAATGCTGTGTTAATTTGAGTGCTTTATCATGAATGTGTCAGGCATCATTTTTTTAAAAAAATTGTAAATGTAGCTGGGTATTTAATTATCATATCTATCATTTCATGAAAGATGCTATGCTCTATTTTTGTTTACAGGGTTTTAATAAGATGTATCGATTCAAGTTGAATGCTCTGCATTGCAAACAGTGAAAATTCTTTTCTAATTAGAATAAGAAAGGCGTGAATGCTTCTGAAATAGGGAAGCGTTAAGTACAATTTTTCATACTGTAGATGAGAGTTTTTTTTTTGGGAGGGAATTTACATAAATTTTATATAAATCTTGACATATCACACTACATATACCCTATTCACAATATTTACACTATGGGGGGTTAGTTTTGTGAAGAGAGTGTGTTTGTTGTAATATAACAAAATTTGTGTAGTTTGTATGTTAAAATTCCTTTTTTTTAAGAAAGTGCTGTACTCTTATTTGTAAAGTGCTGTAATTTATTGTTCAACAGGTATTTAGTAAGTTGATGTATCAGAATTTTGAGTGTTTAAACATAATTGTAGCATACCTTGAACATAGCAAAAATGTTACATATAACTATAATTATGATTAAATGAATTGGAAATCACAAAATGTGTGTTTAATTGGTAGGAACGTAGTGTTAAAAGGCAAAGAGAGGCAGCCCGTGAAGAAGCTCTACTTGCTCTCCAAGAATATGAGGCATCTTTGGGGAAACATGATGAAAAGCGTGATGAGAAAGTCCCGTCAACTGCTCAAACAAGTGGTAAAAGAGTTTTTGGTGGAGCTAAGTCACAGCCTAAGGAACTTTCTAGAGAACCAAAAAGTCCCTACAACAGTGACAGTGAAAGTGACTTTGAGGCTAGAGATGGTGAAGAGGAACAGAAAATTGAAGATAGGTCACAGCAAGCTAAGATTGGATCATTGCTTCTCCCTGATGAGGCATTGGCTGCACAGAACAAAATATATGAGGTGTGCTTTACTATGCTGCTACATGTTTTTCCTGTTTTCTTGAATGACATTGTTTGTGTCTGTTTCTTGTGGGCCAGGATTTGGATGATATTGCGAAAATCCCTGCATCCAAAACTACATATGAAGTTGCAATTTTTGCTTCAGATACTTGGAGAAAGGTTAAATGCAACTTTGCCATCCACATTGAAATTTTCCTTTTGAAATTTTTTGATTTGATGCTTCTATAAGCAGATTGGAAGTGAAAATTCTCAGGATAATGTTAAGATTGAACCCTCAGCAGCTGAAAATCCTGTTCATCCCAATTCAGATAATATGGTAATTTTTCCATTCTGCTAAATGTTGGCTTTGTTATGTGTGTGAAGTTAATGGCATTCACACAATAAACCGCTGCTTGGATGTGAAGGTACATGATGGCAACAGTGATTCGGATTCGGAAACTGAGATGGTTGATGGGTTTATATCTTCTGTCCCGAAATCCGAGTATGAACTTCCATCTCAAAGTGAGCTTATTCGACGTGCCTTTGCTGCTGATGATGTTGAAGCAGAGTTCGAAAAGGATAAAATGGATACCCTGAACGCGGAAAATCCTGAACCTGAAAAACCTGTTTTGCTTCCTGGTTGGGGTCAGTGGACACATATTCAACAAAAGAAGGGTATACCGTCTTCTATGATTGAAAAACATGAAGATGAGAAAAAGAAAAGAGAAGAAGCGCTTAAAAGAAGAAAGGATGCTAACCTGAAAAACATAATTATCTCGGAGAAGATTGACAGAAAGGTATACATCATTTAAGTTTATTCTGCAAGTCTTATTACACTGGATGAAATGAAATGCTGATGCGTCAGTGAGTTCCTTTACTATTGTAATCTGATTTACCACTTTGTGTATCTCAAGTTCTGAATTGTTTACAACATTGGTGTTTATGTTTCTTTGTTCTGGAAATAATAATTAGTGATCATTATGTCAATCATATTTTCATTTCTGTTCATCTTAGCAAGTTCTTTATGAATACATGAATGATGATTATGCTCCTCAAAGAACGTTATTTTGTTGATCTGTTTTCCCATCTTTTTAGTGCTTCTTCTCTTTTGCAGGCTGAGAAACTTCATGCGAAGAGCTTGCCCTTTCCTTACACCTCTAAGGAAGTTTATGAGCAAAGTATCCGCATGCCTATCGGACCGGATTATAATCCCGCAATATCCATTGGAGCCCTCAATCGGCCAGCTGTAAGTATCATTAGCCTAACATTTTATTCCATTATTCACTGGAATTCAGTATCAAAACCTTTATTATTTGTTGGTCTGATATATAATGGGTAGTTATACTTTTTCAAGTCAAAATCTCCTGTCTAATAGGCCTTATTAATTTCACTATGGGTTGTTTGATGGCAGCAATAGCGTTTGTTGACTTGTTTCCCTCTCTTTGTACGTGTGGAATTATGCGTTTGATGCAGATATGAACTAACGAATGAAATTCATAAAGGTTAATAGATGTTAAGGGGATTAACATACATGCTGCAAATCACAGAAATCAATCTTTCACACTCAAGGCACTTTAGCATTACATTCTTCACTCTTTCATTACCCACCTAGATTGTTGTGTTACTATAATTGAGTTTTTTAATCTTAGTTATAATGTAAGAATTCTGACTGTTCATTGATAGAAAAATTTGTGCACGTCACATTAAAACTTGAATATTTACATGCATTTTCAATTTGAACAAGAAACAAAATATTCTTTCTTGATAAGGCATGTTGTCACAACCACGCAGCCTATCATTGTTGAATTCATAATATTTATGTATTCTGAATAAGCATATATACAATATAAATACCACACTTTGAAGATATATGGATTGATAGGATCACTATTTTATGTCTTTATGTGTGTGTATCGCCTAATGCGCCATCGCTAGGTTTCAAGTATCGGATGAGAAACACGGAGGACTGTGTTAGACAGTTGATATCGAGTATAAAATTTGTCGAACAAACATGACATAAACTTTTAAGAAATTAAGTTAAAGCTAGGGCGTTAATAAGAAAATATTAAAGAAAAAAATTGTTATAAAATTTGGTATAAATATAAGAGCAAAGAGAATTTAGAGAAGTATAAAATTGCTTAATGAAAATTCAAAAAAATAATCTGTAATGCAAAGAATGTGGCATTTAATGATTTCTATAGAAAGTTGGATACTAAAAGAGAAAAATACATACATGCTTGCCATAATAAGAGATAAAATTAAGGATCTAACTGGAGTAAAATACATTAAAGAAGTGAATTAAAGAGTTTTTTTAAAAATGGAACATTCAACACAGATATATGAGTAGAAGATTTTTTAATAACAATTGTGATAATATAATTGATCTTGCTGATTTTAGAATCCAAACAAAAGATAGAAATTACTCTTACATTTGACGTATAAGTAAAGCCAAGGTTGAGGAGACCTTAAAGAAGATTTTTTTTCTTTTTGATAACGAGGATTAAAGAAGATGGAGCGCAGAAAAGTAGTATTGGATGATTTTCCGATAAATATTTAAAAATGTATGGAAGATGAAATAGTTTCTTAACTCATTAGGTTCTTTAATATATTTGAAAAGCTAAAAAGATGTCAAATGAATGGAGAAAGAATATGTTGATACCCATTTATATGAATAAAGATGACGTACAAGATTGTGCTAACTGTAGAAAAATTAAGTTAATAAATCATATTTTAAAACTTTGAGAGGGTGATTTGGGCATTGATTAGTCGTGATAGCAGGGTATCATAGAATTAATTTGATTTTATGCTAGTTATATTTACCATAAAAGTTATTCATTTGTTGAGAGGTTAGTGAAGATTTTCAGGGAGAGAAGAGGATATGCATTTGATGTTCATTGATTTTAAAAAGAATTATGATAAAGTTCAAAGGAAAGTGCTCTAAAGAGTTTAAAAAAGAAAAAAAGGTTTACGCTGCTTACATTTAAATTATTCAGGACATGTATAAAGGGCTCGTTCGGTTCGGATTTTTTTTCAGCCCAACACAAATTTCAACTGTAAAAATCAAAGTTATTTCACATGCAACACAAATATAAACATTAGAATTAACTTTAGGGATAATTACACCTAGGTCCCTGAGTTTAAGGCTTATTAACACACGAGTCCATATTTTTAAAATTATAATATCAGGGTCCCTAGTATTTTAATAAATTACCATATGGATCCTTTTTTATTTTTTATTATTAATTTTTTTTAAAAAAATTACCATTATACCTTCCCCTCCCTCTCTCCTCTCGATTCGGCACTCTCCGGCGGCATCAAGCAGTCTTCGGCAGTGTAGTGCTGCCGCGTGAGCTGCCAGCGGTTGTGCGGGAGCCGGGATCCATTAGAGATAGAGGCCACGCAAAGCCGCCGGCGACCGCTTGGGTCGCGCGGGCGCCGGGATCCGGTGGAGAGAGAGAGAGGGAGATGTCCCCCCTCTCTCTCCTCCCGATCCGGCTCTTACGCGGCCCCGTGGGGCCTCCGACAACTTCGTGCGGCCGCGCGGGGTTGCTCGGTCGTCGGTATCGGGTGGAGAGAAAGATGGGGAGGTCCCTCTGTGTCATCCCGATTCGATGCGCGCAAGACTTTGTGCGGTCGCCGGTGGCTCGCGCGGCTGCTCGACGCCGCCGATGGGCGCCGGATCGGGAGGAGAAAGGGAGGGGAGAATATAATGGTAATTTTAAAATTTTTTTAATAATAAAAATAAAAAAAGACCCATATGATAAGTTATTAAATACCAGGGACCCCAATGCTATAATTTTAAAAAAGTGAACCTGTGTGTTAATAAGCCTTAAACTCAGGTACCTGAGAGTTATTACCCCTTAACTTTATTTTACTTTTTACACACTTCTCATTATTAAATTAATTTTTTTTTCATTAAATTTATAAGATAAAATATTTTTTCTTATCAAAATTGTAATCCTAGAATCAAACAAGGCCAAAGGATTGTTATATGTGTTCAGACACAAGAGGGCTTGATTAAGAATTTTTTTATTTCAATTAGATTGCACCAAAGTTCTGCTTTAAGTATGTATCTCTTTGCATTGATTATGAAGATTTTGATTAGATGCATGTAAGAAAAATGTGTTAATGGATACTTTTTATTTGTGATATTCTCCTTGCTGATAAGATTAAAGGTGGTAAGGTGAAACTCGAGTTATAGCGAAATGTATTAGAATTTAAAGATCTTCGTTTTGGCATATTAAAAATTAAATATATAGTGTAACTTTAGTCAACATAGAAGCACTTGCAGTGGAGAGATGACAGTTGATGATCAAGTTATGAGGAAGAGCGAGCGCTTTAGATATAGTTGATCAATTATATAGAATAACAGTAAAATAGATAATGATATTATTAGTAGGATCCAAGTAGGATAGATAAAATAGAGGAATGTATTCGACATATTGTGTGATAGAAAAATTTCACTTAGACTTAAAGGTAAATTTTATAGAATAATTGTGAGGTCAACGATGTTATATGGTGTTAAATGCTGACATATAAAGTAGAAAAATATAAATAAAATAAGTGTTGTGGAAATGATGATATTAAAGTGAATCAACTAGTATATGCAAAAGAGGATATTAGAGTGGCCTTAATTGAGAATAAGTTAAGAGAGAGTCGGTTTAGATGGTTTGAACATATAAATCGTAGGCTGATAAAAGCTTCAGTAAGAAAAATTGGATTATTGGACCTTGCTTATATAGAAAGAAGAAGAGAGAGACGAAAAAAAATATGACAAGAAATTATAAGGAATGATTTTACATATTTGGTGCTAAAAGAGGATTTATTATTTGATACAGTATAATGGAAATAAAGGATTCATGTAGTCGACCCTACCTAGTGGGATAAAGGCTTAGTTGATGTGTGTATCGCCTAATTCAAATTGTAGGAAGGAGGTTTGCTGTTGTATACTTGCCCTAGAAAGATGTTCAACATACCATCTTAAGTTTCAAAAACGAGAAATTCTTTTGTACTTTATACGCAAAGTGCAGAATGTATATGTATGACAGCTATGTGTCATGGATATTCACGTGACCTAATATGACTATAGATGTGTAATGTGATGACACGTAGTTGTCCATAGATGTATTCTACGCTGTATATTATTGCAATTAATACTTTCTCTTAAAAAACTTTAGGCCAAATGATCTGCATTTTTGGTTGTTTATTATGGGATACATAAATATTATTTCTTGCATTTTTCGAATTAATTTTATGCAGATTGTTAAGCGAGCTGGTGTGATAATTAAGCCGATCGAGTATGAGGAGATTGATCCATGCAGCAAACTTGATGAACCCAAGGAATCAAAGAAGATTAGGCAGAAACAAAATAGAAAGAAAGCTAAAGTTGATGGCAGGAAATTTGCTGTGAAATCATAAGTGCAGAAGATTGCGAGTTCTGCCATCCTTTACCTTTGGCCTGGCCACGTTTTTCCAGGTGGAGAAGACGTGTTCCTGAGGATAACATTTGTGATTTGTGGTCCTTAGGTTTCATCGATGGTGCTGAGTATAATGGTAACTTCGTTAACTTGCAATTGTTAAGGCAGCTGTCTTGAGAATTTTTGCCTGTTTATCTCACAATTAATTATATAGCATGTTTTTATGTAGGTTTTTATTTTACACATTTTCTTGGATGTATTCTATTATGCATTGCAGCATCTTCACTGCATTGTTTCCGTTTATCCAAGCTGTAAAGTATATTTATTATGGAAAGCTGCTTTCATTGTTTTCCAGAGGTGTGACCTGCACTGAATCAACACCACAAATATGGTACCAAATGATGTATAATTTGTATTCTAGAATTTGATATATATAATGGGTAACTGCCATCTAGGTTCCTGAAGTTGGATCATTATTTCATTTAGGTATATTCAACTGTCAAATAAATATAAAATAATGTTATTATTCTTTCTTTTAACTTTCTCTCAATCTATCTATCTATGTTGGCCGCACCACCTCCCAACTTTCTCAAACCTATGGAGGCTGGTCGCTTAGTGCTTATCCACTTCTTTGCATTGGATTATCATCACACCATTGCCACAGGTCTGTCAAATGCCTCAGGGCCATCCAGTTTGTTCATGCTGGTCGTCATCCGTAGCTAGTCTGTGTAGTCTTGCAAGGCCTTCGCTAGAGAGCTGTCTCTAGGATGCGTTGCGTTGATTTTGTCTCAACACACAGAGAATGGGGGGAGAGAGCTGCAAGTATTTTAGTAATTGTAGAAATTATAAGATTAGACATCTAACTGTATTCAATTAGTTAATTAAGTTCCGATTAAATTAAATTACCATCATTTAACGTCGTTAAATGTTGCTGAGTTGCCCGCTCAGGTGAGTCAATTAAAAAAATATTATTTTTTACTTGTCTCACGAGCGACTCATGAAAATGATAATTTTGTTTTTATTATTTTACATTTATCATTTCTCATAATTTATGATCTCAAGTCAGAAGTTAAATACCATAACCATATGAGGTTTCCATCTGAAGAATGAGAACTGTATATTTATATTGCTAAATTAAAAACCCTAAAACCTCTTCTAGCGCCACATATATATATATATAGCCCAGATGCTCACTGCTCGTCACTTGAATTATTTGTATGTCTACAAGAAGAGGTTGCTTAGTCTATGCCATCCACCTGCCACTTCACATAGGCATTCAAGTTGTCACGCCTTGTCCTGCTAAAATAATAATATAGTTATTATGTTGTTAATATATTATTATCATGCTATTATTATACCGTGTGATGTACTGTTCTGCTAGATACTTTATTTACTATACATATATGTATATATATTTATTGCTTTACTATAACTGGATGATACTGCATCGACACATGATCAACTTTGTTACTGTGATTGATGTAATTCATGTTACTGTTACCGAAATATTGGACCGAAAAGAAAACTGTAATTGTGGAGTACTTTATGATGTTGCCTATTTTAGCTCGAGCTTACTGATACTGTTACTGTTACTATTTTGAGGCCTCCTCATTGCACCTACTGAGTAGGAGTAAGTTCTCGTGTGGCCATAGTAATTACTGATTTGAGGTTTCCTCATTACACCTACTGAGTAGGAGTAAGTTCTCATGTGGCTATAGTATTAATATTTAGACGTTGTGAGGCCTCCCCATTGCATTTACTGACCTTCATCGTTATTGTTACTGGAGGGTATGACAACAGTTTGTAAAGTAAATTTAGGTCCCTAAAATATATTGAGTAATGTAATTAATTGAATAATAGATGCGAAATTTTATATGTACAGCATGAAACTATTTTATTTATTATTATCAATTACATGTTGTAATGTTAAGTCATTTTTCATAATATGTTGGTAAAATACTGAGTTCGAGGGAACTTACCCTCTATCATTTTTACAGGTACATCATAAACACCACAGGGAGGTGCCTGAGAGTCACCTGGTTATCGATAGTTTTAAATATTTTGTGGTTGTAATTAACTTAGAAACACTTTGATAGTGCTGTATCAAATATTTTGGGCATCATCTCTATAGTTTGGATAATGAATTGTTTATTTAGTACTAAAAGATATTTTAGGAATACCGAGATATAGTACTTGATCCAGCACTACTTCCTGAGTACTTTGAACTACTACTAGATGTAGATTTCTTTTGATGTGGTCCCTCTGTGAAAATAATTCCTTTTTTTTGCCAGCATATCTTTTCTTCTGTGTAATCTCCTGCTCCTGCTCTGCTCCCCTTGCAGCCTCTACTAGATCAGCATAATCTTTGTGCCTATAAGGTCCTAGCAATTCCTTGATAGAATCTCGTAGACTTGCGAAAATGGTAACATTTCTGCTCTTCGGTTGACATCATATCTGGGACATAATGAGCTAATGAAAATTTTTTTGACTCGTATTCAGTGACGGTCATGCCTTGTTGTCCTAGATGGTTCAGTTTATTTCTCATTTTATTACGAGCTGATTCCGGCACAAACCAATCTCTAAAGGCTATGCAAAATTCTGCCCACATAATGTCAGTCAGTGGACGATTATTGAAACAAAGTCTTTTCTGGCTCTTCCACCCATTGTTTGCATCATCATCAAGTACAAGCACAGTCAATGGCATTCGCATGTCTGGTGGGCAAGCAATCTCATCCAAGATCCGCTCAATATGATCAAGTCAGTTTTCTGTCTCGATAGGATTTGTCGTTCCAGAAAAGCGCGTAGGGTACATTCTCTGGAATGACTCGGCATAGCAATCCACTTGAGAACCAAAAGCCACCGCCTTCAGTCATAATTTTTGAGGCATTCTCCATTATATAGGCTAATGAGATAAGGGCACGTCTCATTTGTTTGTCAATGTAAACTGGGGCCTTTCCCCGATCCTCATGATGAGAACTGCTCTCATCAGCAGGCCGTTGCTTGTTATTGTCAGATGTCATTCCCTATGGAATACATGAATAAGAATACAACAATAACAAACAATGATTATAAAAATATATTACGGTGCAAAATGTGTGCTCCCTTTTATGACAGTCTACCCACATCTCTCTTCCTAGGTTATCACCTAGAAAATCTAAACCTCGCTCTGATATTAAAATTGTCATGCACCGACTCAGTTAGTATGATCCGCTGCCTAATCCATGTATTAGCGAGTCGGGGCGTGATAATTTTGGTATTAGAGCGAGGTTTGGATTTTCTAGGTGACAATCTAGGAAAAGAGATGTAGGTAGATTGTCATAGAAGGGAGCACACATTTGGCACCATAATATATTTCTATAATTATTGTTTGTTATTATTGTATTCTTATTCATGTATTCCATAGGGAATGACATCTGACGGTAATGAATAGCGGCCACCTGATGAGAACAGTTCTCATTGACGAACAAATGAGACGTGTTCTTACCTCATTGGCGTATATGATGGAGAATGCCTCAAACACTGTGACTGGAGGCGGTGGCTTTGGTCCTCAAGCGAATCGCTATACCGAGTCATTCTAGAGAATGCACCCTAAGCGCTCTTCTGGAACAACAAATCCTATCGAGGCAGAAAACTGGCTTGATCATATTGAGCGGATCTTGGATGAGATTGCTTGCCCACCAGACAGGTGAGTATCATGACTGTGCTTGTACTTGATGATGATGCAAGCAATTGGTGGAAGTGCCAGAAAAGACTTCATTTCAATAATCATCCACCGTGGGCAGAATTTTGCATTGCCATCAGGGATTGGTTCGTGCCGGAATCAGCTCGTAATAAGCCGAGAAATGAGCTGAACCTTCTAGGATAACGAGGCATGACCATCACTGAATACGAGTCAAAATTTTCTGCATTGGCTCGTTATGTCCTAGATATAGCGTTAATCGAAGAGCAGAAGTGTTAACATTTTCGCAAAGGTCTATGAGATTCTATTAGGGAATTGCTGGGACCGTACAGGCACAAGGATTATGCTGACCTACTAAAGGCTGCAAGGGGAGTAGAGCAGGAGATTACACAGAAGAAAAGAGATACTTGCAAAAGAAAGGAATCATTTTCACAGAGCGGGAGACCACATAAAAAAAAATTTACATTTGGTAGTAGTTCAAAGTACTCAAGAAGTAGTGCTGGATCTTATCTCGGTGTTCAAATCGTGAGAAGAACCATTCTGGCAGATGTTTGTTTTCTAGGTAACCTAGTAAAGCTTATTGCTTTTGATGTGGAGAGCAAAATCATATAGTGAAGGATTGCCCTCAAGCCAGCACCGATAAGCAACATTTTAGGAACTCAGACATCTGTAGGGTCTTCTAGAGGTTGTAATACTCATGGTAGTGGTTAGCCTGTACAGTTTGAAGTTATAGCTCAGCCACGAGTTTATGCCGTTTATCACAGGTATTTTATATTTACATGGTATTCCAATTGCTGTATTGTTTGATTTTGGAGCATCTCATTCTTTTATATCTGCGAATACATTTCATAAATTACCTGTGGCACTGCATGAGCTATGCCATTTTTTTTTTTCTGTTATTCTTCGCACTGGTATGAAATTAAGTGTTGATAATTTTATTGAAGAAGAGATCATTATAAAGATCGGGGTTTTCATTCTAGTATGATTGTTATTTCATTAATTGAATTCGATATCATACTAGGAATGGATTAGTTGTCTAAATATCAAGTCAGTATTGATTGTTGAGAAAAAAAAATTAAGATCAAAATACTTGGATCAGGATATTTGATATATTTTGGGAAAGGAAGAAAAATGTCCGTCATTTCTATGTTTAAAATGCAAAAATTGTTAAACAAAGGATGCGAAGCTTATTTAGCTTTTATATTTAATGCTGATGGGAATTCTCCTAAACTAGAAGAAGTTCCTGTAGCGTGTGAATATCCTTATTAATAGCAAATTTTTTGGGCGAAATTAGATGTATTTAATGTAATTTCTTATCTTGTGTAAAAATATATTACAATTTGTTTAAGATTAATTAATACTGATTCAAGTTGTGTTGATTGTTTTTTATTTAACCTTATTAACTGAGACGATATTTGAATCTAAAGAATGTTTCATTTATTTTTCTTCTCTGAAACTTCTCTTCAGTAATTTGTAAGCTGCAGTATAATTTATTTTAAGTAGTTAGATTAAACAAATATTTTTAATTTTTGATCTGCTATTAGTTATGTCTTGCTGAGAAAATATTTAGTATTGTCTTTTTTAAATATCACAAAATAATTCATAAAAAAAATCACGAAATGAGGAAAAGAATAAATAATGAAAATGAAGTAAAATGTCCAACAGAGTATAGATTCATGAGTCTAAATTAACTGCATAAAATTCTTTACCGAACGGAAAATACAAAAATTCAGAAAACCTGAATATCATCAATCTTCCACTGAATTCATATAACAAATAACAGAACTTACAAAAAAAAAAAAAAATATTTAAAATCATTAAATTTACTGCTACGGTTTAAAACTTCAAATAATGTAACTCTTTTTTCTACCGCAAGTACTTTTTTCCCTCCCGCAAGCAACATAGATCCATAATAATTTCGAATGATAAAGCCAACTCCCGCAGCTTCTTGGTTCTGAAAAGAGGAATCGAAATTGATCTTGTGCTAACTGTAGCGGAGATTCAACTATCAATTGTAGTAATATTACAGATTGCAGTGGAGTTGCACAATTATAATTAAGAGGATGCTTTGATACAATGTTATTTTATGTTATATTATCTTATTTAGATATTATTTTTTATTAAACAATTTTATAATATTTTGTAAGAATACTTATATATGTTATTAAATTAAATAATTATTTATTTTAAATAATATAATATAATATTAAGTTAACATTGAACTAATTTTTTTTTAAATTAAATTTATTCATGAGTACAAGATAGTGTGGTAAGTGGTTACTGTTCTCCTTTGTGATTAAACTATTGAAGTTTCTTAAATGGGCCAGCCCAATTCATGGTCTACTGAATTTCGGCTTTAGGACTGGCCCAATTTCCTTTGTCTTCCAAATTAGGCATAATTTGACCTTAGTTGAAATATATTTTAGTAGGATTTTAATTATTTTTAAATAAAAATAAAAAACATTTTAATATTATATTATGAACTGAAATTATTTTATTATTAATAATTATGTGGTTGCAAAATAAAACTAATTTTTTTATTAAAGCACATATAAATTGTGAAATAAAATAAAATTTAAAATTTTATTTTTATGTAAAATATAAAATAAAATTTATTTTATATATTTAAATTTATGTATCATATAAAATAAATATAAATAGAAATTTACATGAAGAATACTTTAATTATGAAAAGTTATATATTTTATCATCAAAAATAAAATATTATATATATCACATCAAAATCTTTAAAAATTATATATTTCATATAAATTTTTGAAAAAAAATTATAAATTAAATTAGTAATATATTTTTATAAATCTTATACTACTGTATATAATTCATAAGTCTACAATAAAATTTTGAGATAATTACCTACATTGCACACCATTTAGTTTTATTTATGCTTTATCCATCTATTCTTAGTTAGTTACACTATGCACACTCAAAATATTACATACACATATTTGAGTTAAAACTTAATCAAAATCTATTTGAAAAAAAATATTCTGTTAGTAAATCATTAAAATTATATTTTTACGCTTAATGGTACATATTTTTCTCTTCTTCAATGCCACACTAAAGCGTTGATTTGTCCTAAAATCAATTCATGTCGTGGATGTCCCCTTCCTTTGTCGCCACCTAAATATTAAGGTTTTAGGATTTTCACTCAAAATATATTTAAATTTCCTTAAAATGATATGATAAACGGCTCAGATTTTTTGTAATCTAACTATAGTTAGGTTATTGAAAAATTATAATTACTCATTAAAATAAAAATAAATTAAAATATGTGTATGTAAGATTTTATAATGTTTTGAGTGTGCATAGTGTAATTAACTAAAAATGGATGAGTAAGACATAAATAAAACTAAATGATGTGGCATATACGTAATTATCCTTAAATTTTTATCTCATAAAATTGCGTTTATAAAAAATTTTATATATAATTAATTTATGAAATAAATAATATATAAAATATAATATTAAATTTAAATTTAATATTTATTTTTAATTATTAAATATATAATTTTATAATTAAAATATTATTTATATAAATATTTTAAATATAAAAATATTGATTAATGTATTTTTTTATGGGCCTGAACCAATGAAAAGGGCAAGTCTGATCGACTGCTTTCGCGTATTCGCCCTCCTTGCTTTCACGTGCCTGCCCGACGTCGACCTTCCCCTCTTCCTTGCACATCTCGGGCTCGCGGTTTTTTCTAGGGATTAAGCTCGTGAGACGGAAAAGATCTGGGATCCAGCAGTTGCGAGGGTTCTCACCCAATTCTGGGAGCGGAGGCTCTCTGATCTAAAATGGTGCTGATCTCCGTCGTCCGTGACTATATGGGGCGGATGTTGCAGGACATCTCCGGCATGAAGGTTCTTATCCTTGACTCTCAGACGGTGAGAACTCGGAGTTCTTCCCTTTATAGCTTTTATTCCTCATCTGCCTGAACCCTAGATTCAAATTTCACGTCGGTTTTTGATTTATCTTTCGTTTGATGGGTACTGCGGATCGCTCGCCACCTATTTCCTGAGAACTGATCGGGGCAGTTGCATGCAACGTATTCTTCAGGAGACCTTGTAGCATCTTTTTGTGGCCTGAGAGTAGTGATGGTACTCGACGGCCATGTTTTGTCTATTCTCTTTTAAAATTATGGAGTTAGGAAAAATTTTGTTCTTTTAAATTAGATGAGGATAAAAGAACTTCTTTAAGACTCTGGAGCAAGTTATTTTGAGAGTAGCATTTAACATGACGGATTAACAAATGTTAAAATGGATAGAACTAGTTGGCATAGATTTTTTCTGCCCATTCTAAATTGTCTTCTTGTGGGAAATCTCATGCATGGATCTGGGTAGAACCAGGCTGGTGGAAACACGCTGTTGTGCGATTATGAATGATGTTTGACCAATGAGGAACCTGCTAGTTGTGAATTGCTAAATCTTCTAGGTTATAATTGGCTCATCTTTGGATCTAGTCCATAAAAGTGCAAACTGCAAATGGTACTGAAGAAATGAAATGAGAAATTTTGAGGTTTGATGTTAGTCGGATAGAAAGTCATACATTTTCAAAATCATGAAATGAATTGTAATTAAAATTCTGCTAATTCTAGGGCGTTCGTTATAGGTGCAGGGTACTAACTAACCCATTTTTGGTTAGAAGTGGACAAGGTTTGGGTAGGATGTCACAGTAACACATCCTAATCCATTTTGGTCTCGGGCTAACTGCAAAATATACTACAGGCTTATGAGGAGTGAATTAACATAAGTTAAGGCTTAAATCATTGCTTAAGTCTTGATTTATACTTTTTCGATAATACTTTTATTAGAAGAATCATAGGAATGAGGTTTTTAAGATAGATGTATGGAATGTCCAGATTTGATGTAGTAAAAGATGATTATATCGAAAGAATAGAGCATGACTTAGATTATGAAGGATTAATGGTGACGACCGGTGATAGGATTTTAAAGTGACAATCTAAATATAAGGATCTAAGTGTCAGTTATCTTATTTTCATTAAGAAAATAGATCTTCTAGAGATCTTTCTTAAGTTGACAGGAAATTTTAAAAAACTAACCAGAGTTTGAGAGAAAATGATGTAACAAAACTTTTATTTAAGTTTTACTTAGGTTTTCTAAACTATATGCTATGTAACATGCAATTGGAAAGATTCATGATTATCAAAGTAATGACTTTAACATGTAGTTCATGCATTTAGTCCAAAGATTAAATTAAACTCACATGAATTACACCAAATAAAAGATAAACTATATCACATACTAGTTCATAGAAAGTATAAAAGAAACTATGCCATGTTACAAACATCCATTAAAATCGTACAACTTTAGAGAAAAGAACAGTTATAAACCAAGGGAATAAGTCCAATGTTCACGAATATAGAATTACATAAGAACAACAACAAGCATAAGGTTTATGGGTTAGAACAAAGTGGAGGAACAGAGAGATGAGAAATTATAACAAATACTAGAGGAATCCTATCAAAGGGAAGGGATCTAAATGTGAGGTACTTCCAACCACGTCTAGAATGTGTGGAGAATAGCACCTTTACCTCTTCGGAGCCTCGGTCTCTTGCCTTGCTCTGAACATTTCCTGAAACTCACCTGGTTCTTTAGCCTTCACTAGCACCTCTAGTCGAAAGTGAACTTCAATATTTGTAAAAATTTATCAAACGCATCTCCTCCTTCAAATGGACATTTCAGGTCTTTGATAGGGTTGTTCTTCTTCTCCAGAAATTTGTTGGAACCTCCCTCAATCATCCAACAAGTGGGAGGAATTCAAATTTGAATCCTTGTAAATCGCAAAAAATGCCAAGGCAGACAGTCTGACTTGCATTAATTTGCTCCCTCCTGTGAAGGGAGGATAGTCCGGCCTGAGAGGAAGATAGTTCGGTTTGCTGTCAGGTTGCAGGAGGATAGTCTGGTTGTCTATTTGATTGGTTGTCTGCTTATAGGACAGTCCAGCTGTCTGTTCGGTTGGCTGTCTTGTTGCAGGAGGATAGTTTGGTTGTATGTCTGACTGAATATTCTAAAGTTTCTATCTGATGAGTCTGATTGAAGACAGACTATTTGGCTGTCTGTCCGCCTAGTAGCTCATTTTATCTCATTAACATCTCCATATATAGAATGGTTATAACCCAATACATGTATAATATATGTACTCCGCCCAAATGCCAATATGTAATACAAGATACTAGTGGCCCTCCCATACATGAATTCCACCAAATAAATTGAAATAACCAATACTTAGGGCATGTTTGTCAATTACCCAAAAATGGGTAAAATATTTTTAATAATATTTTAAATTTATTATAAATTTTAATAACTTTATTTCACATCCAACACAAATTTCAACCTTAAAATCAACTTTATTTCACATCCTACACACCTCTCAATACTAAAATAAATTTCTTTCCCATCAATTATATAAAATAAAATATTTTCTTTTTCCTTACCCAAATTTATCCACCAACCAAACAAGCCCTTAGTATGCACACAAGCGCACACGTGGGCACACACAGTATCTATGTCCGGGGGTGGAGATAATAGCGATGATGTCGCTGTGAGTCATGACTGGCCATATCAATAAACTCATGTGAATAAGCATGTAGAGTGTAGAGTGTAAAAGATATTTTGGCATGTGGATATCATTATGTTGAAAACAAGTAGAGGAAAAGGAAGTAGGATGAATAATAAATTGAATAGTGTTTGAAAATTTTTCAAAGATTTGGGGTAAGTCTCTTGATGATGGTCACTATGATGATTATCTGTTGTTAGGCATTCATGGTTAGAGTTAACTTCCTTACACACACATAGTATCTTTGTCCAGGGGCGGAGATGGTAGCGATGATGTCGCTGTGAGTCATGACTGGCCACATCAATAAACTTATGTGAATAAGCATGTAGAGTATAGAGTGCAAAAGATTGTTTGACATGTGGATATCATTATATTGAAAGCAATTTAAGGAAAAAGGAAGTAGGATGAATGGTAAATTGAATAGTGATTGAAAATATGCCAAAGATTTGGGGTAAGTTTCTTGATAATGGTCACTACGATGATTATCTGTTGTTAGTCATGGCTAGAGTTAACTTCCTGGAAAATGGCATATTTATGACAACAAAAATTATAGGCATATGTACTTCTTGATATATGGCTACATGCTGATATATGCATCCATCACCCTAATGCCATGTGCATATTTTATATATAGGAGAAGCATATTATCCAAATTTACCTCTAGATCTTAATTTTAAGATATATACTGGTGTATAATAAGTAGAAGCTTGATCAGATCTGGTTAATATTCCATAGGAGTTGGAAGGAATCCTAGGTGTAGAAGCCTATAAAAGGTCATAAGGCTTATGAGGTTAATATTTTATTTGTAATGATGGTGCCTTTTTGGCAATAAGCAATGTCAATCTCTACCCATCTGCCTTATGATTTTGCTTCCATGTTCTTGATGCAGGTTAGCATTGTCAGTGTGGCTTATTCTCAGTCAGATTTGCTTCAAAAGGAAGTATTTTTGGTAGAATTAGTGGATTCAATATCAAAAGAGTCAATGGCGCATCTCAAAGCTGTTTATTTTATTAGACCTACATCAGAGAATATCCAACATCTACGGCGCCAATTGGCCAATCCCAAATTTGGAGAATATCACCTTTGTATGCTCTTCATAGTGTCTTTATGTTTGCTCCACTTTACATTGGTGAAGTAGTCTTTTACATGATTTTGTATTTCTATAGTTTTCTCCAATATCCTGAAGACAACTCAAATCCAAGTTCTTGCTGATTCAGATGAGCAAGAAGTTGTTCAGCAAGTTCAAGTAAGTCTTCTGCAGTTACTTTTCCTTTTTTTTTTCTTTGTTTTTTTCCTGATCTTCTTAAATCTGCTAGGAGAGTATGATGAGACTTCGCCCATCTGAAACTAATTTAGTCTTGAAGATTGTGATGTGTTTTCCTGGCTTGATTTTTTATGAGATTTATGATGTTTTCTACAAGATATTGCCTCTCATTCTATCATAATCACAAGCAACTTGGCTCTCAAATTCCTGACCCTCTAGTTGTAGTTTGAGCAAGCGTGTCTTTCTTCCTTTTTTTATTGCATTGCCAATGCCCGTTGTACGTTCATCTAGCTCTAAACTCCTTATGACCAATTTTATATGATTAAGGTCTATATCTAATCATTGATGGCAATAATTTGGGGATTGATGATCTATCTTGCCTGTATTAAAAAATTAATGTTTTCATGCTAATCCTCTGACAGAAAGACAGAAATATACTGAACAAAAGAGAGAAGATCTAGCATATGACATAGTTGGCAGAAATATAGTATATTAACGTTGTCAAGGGTTGAACTCTGATTGTCTACATTGTGCCATTTTAGAATGCTATTTCACCATCGTTCAAAAATTGCCTTTTCCCAATATGTCCTTTGAAGATTTCTTTTTCTTGAACTTACTTTTACATCACGTGATCATGGGTGCATTTAATATATATGCCAAATTTTCTATGACCACAGCACTTGTGGTTAAGTGCTAACTAGTTCTTAGCTTCACTCGTGTGGAGTGCTTAAAAGAGTTAATTGTACTTATAACACAGTGCTTAGGTATTCGTTTAAAGCAAATGTCTGACAAGTTTTGATATTATGTTTTACAATCTTGCAGGAATTCTTTGCAGACTTTTGTGCCATAGATCCATATCATTTTACTTTGAATTTGCACATGAATCATATGTATATGCTCCCAGCTGTTGTGGACCCTCCAAGTTCACAAAGCTTCTGTGACCGGATAGTTGATGGTATTGCTGCAGTTTTCTTAGCACTCAAACGCCGGCCAGTCATTCGATATCAACGGATATCTGATGTTGCAAAGCGAATTGCACATGAAACTGCTGTGAGTATTCTTGAAACAGATGAACAATTCATGCTTTTTATGATATTCCAGCAGCCTTTTGGAAATAAAGCACATGGCTATATCCTTCACTTTTTGGTATACTGTACTTTAAGTTGCTGTATCTGTATCTAATATTGGACTAATGCTAAGGATATTCCATGAATATATCCAATTTGCCATTCGCTGTACCATATCTTATTGCTGGTGTCGTAAATATCTTTTAAACTCAGGCATCAAGATTTGACATTTTATGATGACAAATTCCTATTAAAACTTAAATGTGATGGTTTTTGTCATCTCTACATGCATTTCGTATACTTATATGCTTTTAATGATAGAATATATGTTTGATTTTTGTGCTTGTGCTTTTGTTTGATTTCTGAAGCGTGAACTAGCAAAAATTGCTAGCCCCCATCCTTCTCCCACCCTACACAGTTTTTGAGTATGGGAGTGTGCGCACTTGAGTGTATTTATACTTTTACATTTGCGTATATTTTTTTTTGCAACTGTTTTTCAGGTTATTGTTTCTTTTCAAATTTAAACCATCTATTTAGAAAGGCTTGATGCAATTCTGTTTGTGTTGCGTCGTACGCAGATTCCGAGCATCATGTTTGTGCTCAGTAGCTTACTCTAGATTCATGTTATAAGCTTTACTTTGTTTGAAATATATTACATTCATCTTTCTAATTTCGTTGTAGTTAAATTCTTCAGAAGCTGATGTATGAACAAGAGAGTGGCCTGTTTGATTTCAGACGTACAGAAACTTCTCCGTTATTGCTGGTCATTGACAGGAGAGATGATCCTGTGACGCCACTTCTCAATCAGTGGACGTATCAGGTACTTCTTATGTCTAAATTTTGTTGTGCTTCAAATCTGTTAAACCTTTGGTGTTTCTCTGTATTTATGAGAACAATTATTGATACAATCATTTATTTATTTTATATTCTATTATAGGCAATGGTTCACGAGCTTATTGGCATTCAAGATAACAAAGTAGATCTGAAAAATATTGGAAATGTTCCCAAGGACCAACAGGTTTCATTCTGTTGCTTTTGAACTTAGTTTTCTTTGCATGTGAATTTTGCAAAAGTTTACTTACATGATGCCATAACTTCTATAGGTGGTGTTATCATCCGAGCACGATGCGTATTTCTTTTATTGTTATCTATTCTGGTGACTAGTGCAAAAGTTAACTATCATGTTTCCATATGCTTCTGCAGGAGGTTGTGCTATCATCTGAACAGGATGCTTTCTTTAAAATTAACGTGTTTGAAAATTTTGGTGATCTTGGAATGAATATCAAGCAAATGGTGGATGATTTTCAACAGATTGCGAAGAGTAACCAGAATATTCAGACAATAGGTACATTTGTATCTGTTTTGCACGATCTGTAGGTGGAAATTGTTTATGATATTTTCAACTTTGCAGAGGATATGGCAAAGTTTGTCAACAACTATCCTGAATACAGAAAAATGCATGGAAATGTGTCAAAACATGTAACAATGGTCACAGAAATGAGCAGAATTGTTGAAGAAAGGAAACTCATGCTAGTTTCACAAACAGAACAAGAGCTTGCATGCAATAGTGGGCAAGCTGCAGCTTTTGAGGTACTCGGAGTTGAATGTGTTTTTTTCAAAATGCATTGAATTTTTTGCAACAATAGAACTTCCTGTCATTCAGTATACGGTTACCAGTTGCTATGTTAAAGTTCATACATGTAAAAGCCCATTAAAAGTTAATCTTACTTTTTCTTATTGGTTACTTGTTATGAAGCATGGATACTTCAAGAACCACGTCGTGTCCGTGTCGGACACTCGGGGACACGCGGGGACACCGTGTCGGACACGCCACGTGGCGTGTCCTAATGAAATAATATTAAAAAAAATTAAATAACACTTCTTGGACACGCGAGGACACTTTGGGACACCTTAGGACATTTCTGAGACACTTCTAGGATACTTCTAAGACACTTCTGAGATACAAGACACTTTTAGGATATATAAAATAGAATTGAATATATTTAATATTAATGTTAAATTTATTTATTTATATTATATATTTTTAATAAAATTTATGGATATATCTTTCTTATTTTTTTTATTATCGTTAAAATTTTATTTAATAAAATTAAAAACATATATATTATTAAAATTTTACCTAATATAAGTCAAAATTCTAAGTTAACCAAGTTAAATCAAATTTCTTTCTCTTTTATTGCCCATAAGCCTTACGAAACTAAACTAATCGTAAAAAGTTTAGAACTCTAGCTTCACCTTTATCCTTTTTTTTATCTTCAATACCGAGAGCTCTTACTTTCTTTTATTGTCGTGCTTACTGTGATTGTCTTAATAAGCAAAATTGTATTTTCTCTTTTTCAAAGTGAAACTTAAATTTATATCTCAAATCTTTTTAATGCCGGCGACGTTTGTTCTCAAGTTCTCATTTTGATTTTATGAGACTTCAGTGCTACTTATAAGTTGTTTATACTTAAAAGTTTAAGTTTGTATTATGTTATATATATATATTTTTTAAGTATAAATTGTTAATTTTATTATTGTATTTGGCGTGTCATGTCATGTCCGTGTCCTATATTTTGGAAAGTCATTGTGTCACCGTGTTGTATCGTGTTCCGTGTCCTCGTGTTGTGTCCGTGCTTCATAGGTTACTTGATGGAAACTTTTTTCTGTCGCAGCAACTATAGTCATTTGAATAGTTTGCAAAAATTTTGGTCCATAGAAATGGTTTTTTTTTGGTGTAACGATGTGGGGTCCTAGACCCAATATCCAAAAATAATCTGTCATAGTTGTAAGATTCTAGGTCCTCCATCTGTGAAGCCACTTAATGAGGATGAATTAATCAATAAGTAGAAATAGTATTTAGTATATTTATTAGTGCATATTTATTGCATTCTTAAGTATAGTTTAATATTTGCTGTTGTTACAAGTTGTCATGTCAAATAATGTTCTTACTTTTTGAGTCCAAAATTTGGATTAGGTATGAGTTCAAAATCTTGGTACCTCACAAATTGAGATATCATTCAATCGATGAAATGCAAAATACTCAGTCATTTTTTCATAGCTGTTACGGTATGTTATTTGATGTGTGAATTGAAGTAAGCTGGCACTTGAAAGTTTACAGTCACGATCAGGGAGTAATTCATGTTTTCCTCCCAACTGTTTTCAGGCTGTAACCAATCTTCTGAACAATGAAAGTGTATCAGATGCTGATTGTTTGCGATTAGTAATGTTATATGCTTTGCGCTATGAGAAGGAGGGCCCTGTTCAGCTAATGCAGCTATTCAACAAATTAGCTTCACGATCAGCAAAGTATAAGTCTGGTGTAATGTAACTAGACCATATTCTTATTACTTCTGTAGCTTTCATCTTTTTTATCTTTAATGCCATTTAATGCAGTACCTAGGCTTTTGCAGGTGTTACTCCACATACATACCTACATACTTGCATGCATGCATGCATGCATGCATGAATGCATACCTACATACATACATACATATACAGAGAGAGGGGGGGGGGGGGGGAATATTTTCATAAATGGATGCAACATTCAGACATAGCTTAAGCTCAGCTTGTTGATTTATGAATTAGTTCAAGCTGCTCGTAGCTCGAGCTATTCAAGTTTGAGCTGGTTTGGCTCACTAAGTATTTGATTTTGAGTTGGATTAAACCTTAATCTAGTCATCCTGACCCCTTCGAATTGTGAATTGTTTTAAAAGAAAATTTAAGTTTCTTTACTAGAATTCGAACTTGAGTTAGCCATACTATAAAGACCTACCCAACACAACTCTAACCACCGGCTCACACATACTTTTATCAAAGTAATAAACAAATTAAACAATTATATTATATAAACAAGTTGTATTATTTAATTTTAAAAAGTAAAAATCGAGTCAATTTTTTTTATCAGAAAAACTGAGTCAAGTTTGATCCCACCATAATAGATTGAACTTGGCTTGATAAAATTACAAGCTATATATGGCTCGTGGCTCTCAAAAAACTCAAACTTGAGCTAAATATTGATCTGAATATTAAGTAATTATTGATGTTTAAGCCAAACTCTCAACCCTACTTGAAACTTGCTTGCCACTTGTTGCTTTGTATTTTTACCCATCCTACTTGGTGTTGAGTAGTTACATGGGTATGCATGCATGAACAGCTTGTCCAGTTCCTCCTAAAGCAAGCTGGTGTTGATAAGAGAACTGGCGATTTATTTGGCAATCGTGATCTGCTAAACATTGCTCGCAATATGGCTCGAGGACTCAAGGTTTTTATGACAAGTTGTTTTTAAATGTGTATGTACTGAATTCTCATGGAAAGCTAAAGTAATCTATTTCAGGGAGTTGAGAACGTGTATACCCAGCACCAGCCTCTTATATTTCAAACCATGGAAAATATTACAAAGGGACGACTAAGAGATGTCGACTATCCATTCGTTGGGAATCACTTTCAACAGGGAAGGTAAGTTAGCAGCATCTTCTGGACAGGAGAAGCTTCAATATTTATCTCTGCCTCACGAAACTGACATTTAATGTAAAATACAGTAATTCACTATTTTTGATTTGTTATGCCATTATGGGCTACTTTGAAGTAATATAATGAAGGGAATTTACAAAAATGCAGTAGCAAACTTGTTTGTTTGCATATCAACCTTCCAAATCACATAATTTACTTTGCACATGTATTTTTGCTTAAATATCACAATTCCAATGATGAAGTGTTTTTGGTGTAGGAATATTCTACTTTTCTTTGAAAATTATAGGGTCACGCATATACAGACCTGCCAACAAGACAATTGATTTTATAGAATCTTTCGCTTCTTTTGTAGATGTCAGTTGGGGTGGAGGCATGTCCCTCCCAATTGATAGTACTTGATGTTGTTGCTTTTTGTTTTTAATACAAAATAAGCTGAGGTCAAATTTCGAAAACAAAAGAATATTCTTCTTCTGCATATACCATTCAAGACTAATTTAATGCATGACTTCTATTTTTGGATTTGATAATCATTGTCCCTTAGTAGATTTGTTTTTTAAATTTTAATTGAACCAAACCCCATCATCTTATGAACCTTTTTCTGTAATATTTCCTAATCAAAGATAGTCAGCAGCCCTCTTTCCACCCTTTAAAAAAAAAAAAAAAACTCTCTTTGCCCTCTAATTTTCTCTGGTTTTACTACTGGAAAATTATGCTTCAGAAATTCTATTGCTTGTTAAATGCTACGTATCTTCTTTTATCTAAAGGTTGCTCCCTTCCCAAGCAGGCAGTGTTCATCAATTCGCTTTAGAACAAAGCTTCTATGTTAATAAACGATACATTTGTATGTGTTCTAAAGAAATGCAAGGTTAGCATTTTAAGCATGCTCATAAATCTCGCTAATCTTTTATACCGATAAGCTTTGCTTTGCATCTATTAGATGAAAAATTGAAATAAATCCATTATTGACTTGCTCTTAGAAAATTGTACACAATATATCAAAATAATTCAACGCCAAACATGCTCTCATACAACTATTCGATAAAATATCATAGTAATTTCACTGAAGATATTCTCTTACGTAATTACTCAATAACATATCGAAGTAATTCAACTGAAGACGTGCTCTTATAGAACTAGAGTTGAAATCTTTTTAGCTCATCATGACATTTTTTTTATCATGGAAGTTAATGTGTTTGAACATGTATAAATGCCTCCATGTGGTGCATATTTGAATGGGATGCATAAGAACAAAATTTTTTAACTACCTTACATTTATGATGAGCATCACAATTCTCACAGCTTTTAGGGACAAACCGGGACAGCTGGACCCGAGAGCTCGCATTTCACAACACCCTTTCACCCATGCATGTTGCACTCGCTGAATCTCTTTTCGCTCTCATTCTGCAGTATAGTACTTCGATTGTCGAATATTCTGAAGACAATTTTAACTTGATTGATCGCTAATTTTTCTTTCAGGCCTCAGGATGTTGTGATCTTCATTGTGGGAGGAACAACATATGAGGAAGCTCGTACTGTGGCTTTACAAAATGCCCCCAGGTCAGGAACGCGCTTCATACTTGGAGGCTCTGTTGTCCTCAATTCCAAGAGGTTTGTTCTCTCTATTTTCATTCATAGCTGTTCATTATTTTTGTTTGATTAACATAAGTTTGTTTGATTTCATTACACATAAATGAAAATGCAGATTTCTGAAGGACCTGGAAGAGGCTCAGAGAGTAGCTCGATCAAGCAGTGCTATTTAATATCCGTTAATTACTGAAGAAATAAATATTTAACAAAACATCAGGCGTCTGGAAGGTGGTTCTCATAGATTGTTAGGTTAATTGATAGTGAAATTTGATCAACCAAAGCTGTACATGTTGAGCTCAAGAATGCAGAATTATGTTATCGTGTGACGTGTGTATCGTTGTTCCGGTTTTATTGTTGGATTTTCGGGGGCTCGGACCCAATAATTTCCCTTTTTTTGTTCGTCGGCCATATGCCTGAATCAATACGAGCGGATTGGTTGCAATTTGAAAATAATTTTTTTAGCTGAATCTTGATTATTTATGAGCCTTCTTTGTTGAGTTAAAATGTGCATTATACATATACTATTTATTAGGGCAATTTTCATCCAGGTCCTTGAGTTTAAGGGTTATTATCACACAGGTCTATGTTTTTAAAATTATATTATCGGGGTCCCTAAGTTTTCAAAAATTATCATTTGGGTCTCTTTTTTATTTTTTATTATTAAAAAATATAAAAATTACTATTATACTCTTACCCTCCCTCTCTCTGTCGGTGTCGTGCGGCCGCTGGAGGCAACTGCGCGCCGCGCGGCTGCAGGCGGCCGGTGTTGTGAGGCTGCGAGAGGCCGCCGGAGGCGGCGCGGGGCGGCGCGGCTGCCAGATCTGGTGGAGAGAGTGAGGGTAAGGATATAATGGTAATTTTTATATTTTTTAATAATAAAAAATAAAAAAGGGAATTAGATAGTTTTTGAAAACCTAGGACCCTGATGATAAAATTTTAAAAATATGAATTTATGTGATAATAACTCTTAAACTCAGGAATTTGGGTGAAATTTGCCCTATTTATTATCTGTTGGTACAGAAATTATATATTATTTATATGTTAATTTCTATTTGAACTCAATTAAAAAAAAAAGTGCTAGCAATTACCAACCGTGTTCTAAAATCTCAAGCGTAATTGCGCAGTGGATGCCATGAGAGAATGTGGCATGGTGCATTAGTTGTGTTCCAGCTAGGGGTGGTTATTTTATGTAAAAATTAATTAATTTTTATATTTTATTTGGTTTAAAATTGATTTAATTTTTTCTAACTAAAAATTTGTTTCAAAAGAATTTGATTTAATTCAAACTTAATTTGATACGTATATAAATATGTATGTATATATGTGTATATATTATATAATAATTTATATAAAGAGAAAATTGTAAATGTGTATATATATTATATTTTAATTTATTTAATATATAAAAAGTATTTTATAAAAAAATATAATTTATAATTAAGTTGGATTATACTTAAAAATTAATTTAAAATTAAATGGGAGGTTAATTTTTGAATAAGGAAAAAGAAATATTATATTTTATAAATTTAAAAAAAAAATATTTTAATATTAAGAAATTAACTGTAAAATGCGAAATAAATTAAAATTATTTATAATTAAATATGAAATAAAGTTAATTTTTCAGATTAAAATTTGTATTAAATTTAATTAGACTTAAAAAAATTTTAACACGTTGATTTTATTTTACACACTACAATTTATATAATAAATTTTATTATATTTTATATTATATATATATATATATATATATCGGTCTCATTGATAATTTGAATATTTTTTTAGCTTTTGGCACTTGTATTCATTTTTTGGATTTTATTGGTACTTATATTTTAAAAATATAATTTCTCTTTTTTTTTATTCAACTAAAAATATTATTTCATTACCACCCTTAAAAAATTATTTTATTTATATCCAAGTAACACTTTCACATCTGCTGCACAGAGCCAAACAGCATCAGGTTTTTATAACAAATGGAAGTCCGACATCTCATCACAAGTTAAAGATAACCACTAGTCTGCCTCTTGCTTGCATCCCCCTCACCTTCTATCTCTCTCACCGCTTTCACGTCTTTCTCCGTGAGTAATGGAGGCGAGTGCATCTCTTCTTCCCGAAACCCCCCAGAGCTCCGGTACACCGGAAGAGCAGCAAACTGAGATTGCGAAATTACTCTCAAAGTCCCGGCCGCCGGTAGCCACCCTCTCTCTTTCTCTCTCCGCCAACCTCCTCCTTTCATCCCCCAAACACTCGCCTCCTGCAGCCTCTGCAGTCGCGAAGCCCCTCGCAGCATTTCCCTCTCTCGTGAAGATTCCATCCCAGATCTCATCCCTCGTCCGCCTCTCCCTCTCCGCTTGTGCTACCGCCGCCCCCACTCGCCACTCCGCCCCCTCCTCCTCCCCTGCTCTCCTGTCTTCCCCTTCCCCATTTCTTCGTCGGAGGCCCACCGACCCATCTGGCGGCGCCACAGCACGTCGGTGCACCATCCTCTGGTTCCGCTGCGACCTCCGTGTCCACGACAACGAGGCCCTCACCGCAGCTAGCAGCGAGTCCGTATCCGTCCTCCCCGTCTACCTCTTCGATCCCCGTGACTATGGCAGATCCTCCTCCGGATTCGACAAGACCGGGCCCTACCGCGCGACTTTCTTGCTCCAATCCGTCACCGATCTCCGTCGCTCCCTCCGCGCGCGGGGATCCGACCTCGTCGTTCGGATCGCCCGGCCTGAGACCGCTCTCGTTGAGCTGGCGCGGGCCGTCGGCGCTGACGCGGTGTATGCTCACCGGGAGGTCTCGCACGACGAGGTCAGGGCGGAGGAGGCGGTGGAGAAGGCCATGGAAGCCGATGGTGTTGAAGTGAAGTACTTCTGGGGGAGCACATTGTACCACATTGATGATCTTCCGTTCGAGCTGCAGCAGATGCCATCGAATTACGGAGGATTCAGGGAAAGAGTTCAGGACTTGAACGTGAGAAAGACTATTGAGGTGTTGGATCAGATGAAGGGGCTTCCAGCGAAGGGTGATGTTGAGCCTGGAGAGATTCCAACTCTCATGGATTTGGGGCTTAGTTCTCCGCCATCAATGTTTCAGGTTTGCTCCAGCAAACTCGTGTTTAACACATATTGCCATGAGTAAAGTAAGATACGTTAGTTGTTTCTCTCAACAATTCTGAAATCAAACGAAAGTGGTGCTAATTTTGCAGGTTGAAGTATAAAAGAGTCAGAAAAAAATTTTGATTTCTTAATTAATGACCGAACAAAATGCTTTTATGATGACTGTAAAAGAAGTTTTGCATGATTTTCAGCTGATTTGCCCTTAGCCATGGCTTTGACTTAAGCAGTTTTGACACTTTTAAAGCAGCTTAATTCTAATTGTGGAGTTGTAGTGCTATGATAAGCTGCCTAAGTGTTAAAAGACATTTGATAATGTATTCTTCTTATGCAACCTGAAAATTTTAAGCTACTTTAAAAACATGCTTTATTTAATTTGCTTATAAGCTTTGCCCGAGTGATAAAGCAGCTTAAATCTCTCAAAGCTACTTTATGTTGGATATACCAAGACAACAGCTTAAAACTTTAAGTTGTTTCCAAACAGAATTTTAAACTTAAAGCTCTTAAGCTGTTTATGAACAATTTGTGAGGCTTAAATTTAAAAAGTTAGTTTTTTTTTAGTTTGGAAAGGCATCGGCAATGTACTTTTTTTAATTTTCAAATTTCATGAGTAATTATACAACATCATATTTACTAAATATTACAGATTTTACACCAAATTCTAAAAAATTGCAAAATTTATGAATTTCAATTACAAATTACGCATTACATATTTTGTTTGTTCTCATCATATTATCTTACCCAAGTTTGACCCTTATTTTAACTATGATAATGACTTCAAATCTTAGCCATTGATTTAAATGAGATATAAATCTAATCTTTCAAAATAACGATAATATCTAGTTGTTTAGGATGGATTGATGTGATCCAAAGGGCAATGAAAGCTAAAGTGGGCAATCCTATCTAACGCCAATCTGCTTCATTGTGAGAACTAAGGCATCATACGTTAGAGACCGAGTATGGTGTATAAACAAAATATTTTGTTCAAATCAATAATTCTTACGAATAGTGATCAAGTGTGTAAAGTGTAATTTTTAATTGAAGTTTTTCATATTTTTTTGTAATTTTTGAGAATTTGGTATAAAATTTGTAATATTAAATATAGTATTGCATATGTAATTCTCCCAAATTTCATTTAAGCTACTTTAAGCATCTTAATTGTTGTGATATCATGTTCTTCACCTTCTGTGTCTGAATAGTGTTGTGCTTAGTTCTTTGGTACCTTTTGATACAGGGAATCTACATCAAACACTTGCTTTTTAGAGTTGTGTCAGTTCTTTCACGCCTTTTAACATCTTACATCAAGTATTTTTAATGGATGCTAAACTTATCAAGTATTTTTAATGGATGCTAAACTTATCTTAGATATTTAATGGATGCTAAACTTATCAAGTATTTTTGGTCAGAGTAAAAGTAAAAATAGGATGGGGAGCTTTTCTTTTCTTCTGTTAGTTGGACATTTTATACCTTGCAAATTAAAAAAGTGAGTTGGTTTATTATATCTTTTTGAGAAAGGAAGAAAGCACAGAATGCAGGGATAAGCTTTTGTAACAGTTTTATAGAAATAGGTCCAAAGCACATTAAAAAAAAAAGGGTCCAAAGCCAATTAGCTAAGTTTTTTCTGATAAAGAAGGCACTTTTGTTGCTCAGTATACGTGTTTTCTTGTGTTACCCATTGCTATAAAGTTTCATTCTACATGCAATATGCATATTTTCAATTCACGTACTTCTACGTTAACTTCTGTAGTCATTTGAGAAATACTACTTTATCAAGAAACATACGAAAATTTATCATTTCACTGAAATAACCTAGACATAGAGGATGTATCTGTTAAGTTTGTGGTTACCAATTTCTTTTTTTACCTTAGGCTAGAGATAAACGAGGTTCAATGGGACTCAAGCTTGAGACCTCTGGCTCTTTGATACCATGTTAAGTTGTTGGTTACTGGTTGACCTAAAAGCTTAATCTTATAGTTATGGTCCAAGAATAATTTTACATTCCAACAATATAATATGCCATTCCGAGTTTCCTTATAGCTGCAAACTCGCAATGTTGTTTCAAGTTAATTCATTGTTGGTGGCTCTCTCCATTCAAAATAGATTGTCCCTCTTTCAGTTTTAGGGGATTTATTCATGAAAAATTTAAGTATATTGAATGCAATCTACATTAATGGAATTTTTCTTGAATGCATTCTACATTAATTCTGTTTTTTAATTTATTTTCATTATATGATGCAGAATGGAAAACATTCTGCTAATGCTTCTCTTGTGGGTGGTGAGTCTGAAGCATTGGAGAGGCTTAAGTCATTTGCAGCTGAATTTTGTTCCCAGCCAAACAAAGAAAGTAAGAATGCTGCTCAAGAGAGCATTTCTGGCGCTAATTTTTCTTGCAAAATCTCACCTTGGTTGGCTATGGGATGCCTTTCTCCACGTTTCATGTTTGAGGAGCTGAAGAAGTCTGCAAACAGGTATATAATCCTTTAGCTTTCATACATTATTTGCTATCTTGATCATTGGCATTGCTGTAAACGTCTTTTATCTCCTTTTGTTCTTGCGATCAAAATTGATGCAATCATATAAAATTGATTACTGGCATCTTTTGCCACGACTCTGTTTGATGGAGATATGGTTATATTTCACAGAATGATTTTTGCTAAAGCTGAATATAATAGCTGTGCTTCGGGAGATAGTGGAATGAATTGGTTGATGTTTGAATTACTGTGGCGAGATTTTTTCAGGTAATATATGTTCTAATCTCATTGCTGATGTCTCCTTTGAAACTTCACATTCTGGTTCTTAAGGGAGGGGAAGAGAGGGGTTGAGGCCATAAATTTTAATTGAAACTCTTGACAGCTGTTTCTTAATTTTGTCAATTCTGATGCCAATAATTTTGAATTGAGTTTGACTCACATAAACTGAAGACTCGATTCAAATTGAAATTGAAGTACTAGTTGGGCTCATGTCATTTGAGTTACGTTCAACGGTATCAAACCCACTCAAGCTTCCACTAATTCGGCATTTTATCAGATTCATCACAAAGAAGTACAGTAATAAAAGGAAGGTTGGAGCTGAACCTGTTACCGCATGTACTGGTGCCCTTGCATGAGTCACTCTGCATCTGGAGTGGAAGACTGCAAGATGCAGCACAAAATTAAAGGCCAATGTAAGATAAAGTTCTCCTTCTCATAAATATTGCTCAGTTTTGGTTTGTAGGCCATCTTATGATGCTTTGTCCTGAGAATAACCTTTCTCTTTGTTTACTCTTCTGCTTGAAATACCCTTTTTTTTTTAAAAAAAAAAAGGTGGTATGTGCCTTGCATTAAAACAAAGGGAGGATCATGAAAAGAACAAAAAAAAAAAAAGAAGTACTAAAGTACAATAAGTTACATCTCTTAGTTAGAGATTGCAAAAATCAATAGGGAGGAATGTGCTATAATGTTGATTACTATTATAATTTTTCTAGGTTGATGGTTACTTTTATAAAATATAAACTTCCTTAGTTGCTCAAATATCTCTCTCAACAGTTGATCATCTTCTTGGCATTGAGTTCTGGTCTTTTTTTTTTGTATTAATAATCTATTTGTTCATAGGCCTCTCTCTTTGTAAATATTCTATTCTGTTCATAGGCCCTTGAGTGACTCCCTTGTGTCTTGTTCTAGGGAGGTTCTTGGTTCAATGCTGTTTAAATGTTTGTGGTGTTAAACATATTTGTTTTTTTTTTTAGATTATTATTATTATTATTATTGTTTGATATCATTATATTAAAATATAATAATAAAAAATTAATTTAATCTAACCTCTTTTTATCACAATTGGAGATGTCATCTTAGAAATACAATTTTATAAATTTTTACAATATATCAATATATTTATTATAATAAGTAATTAATTTTTCTAAATAATGGGATAATATTAAACAAAATGTTCCCTTAATTTCAAAGTGTTAAAGGAGAATTATCATGCTAGAGAGTCAAAGTAGGTTTTAATATGCGATTGATGAATATTTATTAATTTAAAAGCCCAGGCCATTAGGTAAGGGCTATCAAATGTATATTAACGTCACAATTTGTGTTAATATTCAGTGTGAGATAATTCTTTACGTGTATTTCAACAAATCTCCTCCTCACATTAGACCGTTCTCTATCCAATGGGCTATTCAAGTGTATACTTCTTAAGAGTTCACTCAACCACTTAAGAGTCATAGTAAGAGTGTCACTCGCTCTTGTAATTTCTCAATCATAGTATAGAAGGCAAGACTCATGGGAGTGCGATTCGCGTGAAGTACTTGATCTACTCAAGGTTTAGTTGAACTATCAGTTTTGATATTATTTGTTAGGAGAGTTAACATGAGAGAGCTCAAATTGAGTCATATATATAATTGATTAATATCTATTAATCAAAAAATCTAAGTTAATAGGTAAGAGTTATCAAGTGTATATTAACGATACAATTTGTATTATATATTTAATGTTGGATAATTCTTCATGTGTATCTTAACACAAAAGTTTATTGTATTTTTATCTCTAGTAACAATTTGTTTAGCGATGAGAAGATTAAAAAAAAAAGAAGAATAGCCAAGTGATTGGAAATTTTTCCTCTAATTTAGTGGAATTTATTTACGAGTTAATTATTATGTTGATATTTATATAATGTGAGAAATAAAGGGAATGATTATATAGAAAATGGTAAAGGATTTGAATATTTTTTTAATGTATAGCATGTGAAATGTGAAAAAAAATCTGGAAAAAAGTCAGTCAATTTATTGGACTTATTTGTTTATTTGTTTGATGTTCTTTCAAAATAATTATAATTTGTTTATTGTTTTTTTAATTTGATATTCTTTATTTTCATAATTTGTTTGATTTTTTTTCATTTTTTTTTTTTACTTTACATAATTTTGTTTGGTAATACGATAGGAAAGATTATTTGATTGAATTTTTTTGTTATTTTTTAAAAAATATGTATGATATGAAATAAAATATATTAGTTATATTAAAAATTATTTTTGATATAAAATAAAATATATTAATTTATTAAAAATTATATTTAATGTGAAATAAAGTGATTATTTAATATTAAAATTTACATAGAATGTGATATAAAATAAATTTAAAATATTTTTTAAATAAAATTAAGATTTTAGTAATGATTAAAATTTACTATGAATGTAAGGCAATAATGTTTTTGCTGTGTGTCTAGCAGCTTTCAAATTATGTTATTTTCTGTGTTGTAAAAAATTTAGGTTATTTTTAATCTAAATTAAAATCTGTCTTTTTTTTTTTAAATTGTATTATACACAAATTGCAGTATTACATTAATGATATTTAACTCCTTAATTTTAAAACTAATTTTATTTAATATTCATTCTAAAATTTAAAATAAATTTCATATATATTCTAAAATGTAATTAATAATTGAGATAATTACCTGTATGTCATATTATTTCACTTTATTTATGTGTTACTCATCTATTCTTAGTTAATTACGTTATGCACACTCAAAATATTATAAAATTTTACACACATACTTAAGTTAAAATTTAATTAAAATTTATTTAAAAAAAATATTTCGTTAGTAAATTATTAAAATTATATTTTTACTATTAATAGTATATATTTGTTTCTTCCTCGATGTCACACTTAAGTGCTGATCTGTCCTAAAATTAATTTACTTCACGGATGTTTCCTTTCCTTACCACAACTTAAACATCAAAGTTTTAAGATTCACTCAAAATATATTTAAATATCCTTAAAATAATATGATGAACGGTTCAGATTTTTTGTAACTTAATTATAGTTAGGTTATTGGAAAATTATAATTGCTCATTATAATGAAAACAAGTGAAAAGTGTGTATATGTAAGATTTTATAATGTTTTGAGTGTGCATAACGTAATTAACTAAGAATGTATGGGTAACGCATAAATAAAGCGAAATGTTGTGACATGTAGGTAATTATCCCTTAATAATTTTACTTTAATAGTAGATACAAGCTTTTTAGTTTTTTCTCACCCAATTGAGAGTTGGGGAATACCATAGTGTGAATTTGAATTCGATAATCTTTGGTTTCAGATAAGCTTTTTCCTATTTGGTTAAGAGAAGATACAAGTTTGAGTTTAAAATTACACTATTATAATTTTTAAATTTTTTCAAAACATTTAAAGAATTTGATAGAAAAAAGAAAAATTACAATTGCTTGTGTCTCACATTAATTTTGTTATTTACAAGTTATTAATTTATATTAGAGGTAATTTTATTTAGGCCTTTGAAGTCTGTCTAATTTGTTATAAAAGTCCACAAACGTTAAAACGTTAGAACTCTAATTATTTTTAAAGAGCTTCCAATTAGGCCCAATAATTTTCGTTTAAAATACCGTTATTTTATAAAAAAATAAAAAAAAAAATATTTTTTAATTACGATTTTACCCCTCGCATGTTGTGCGTACGCCTACAAGTCGCCTGCGGGGGGCCTCGAGCACCGGCGGCTGGCAGTGTGTTGTCGGCGGCGTTCGCGCGTAGGGGGCCGGCAGCACTAGCATGCAGCATCCTCGCACGGGTGGCTGAGAGCGTCCCCGTGGGGGAGCCTGCGCGTAATCATGTGCTCTGGCATCCTCTCGCCGACGGCCACAGCGTGAGGCGTCGTGCACAGGGCGTCCGTAAGGGGGCGGCACGTAGGGAATCCGGGCGCGCTGCAACTGCCTCGCGCGCAGGCGACCGTCTCAATGACGTATTTTAAAAATTAATAGATTAAGAAAAGATATTTTTGTTATTTTTACAATACATAACAGATTTTGTCACAAAGGGACCACGATGTTCCATGTAATATTTTTTTTAGACCTGAATGATATATTTTAAGCTTTATGAACTTTTGTGTCCAAATAAACAAATCTCAGAAACCTAAATAAAATTACCCATTTATATTATTTTTATGTTATTTAGTAAAATATTTTTAATAATTGGTGACATATATAATATAATAAAAGTTTTTACAATGTAATTTATAAAATAACAGTTACTGATAATTAACTCAAGAAAACATTCATTTAGAAATTAGAATAATATCCTTTAATATTACAGACAGGCATAAAATATCATATTATAAATCTCGTAATATTGTTGAAGTACATGCTTAATCTCTAATTCTTAAGTTCCCATCTAATTCCTAAGGCCCGATTAATTTGCAAGTTTAAAATTTAAAATTAATTTAATTTAATTTTAAAATATATCACATCACATATAAAATTTAAAATTTAAAATTAATTTTATTTCTCATATTACACATATTACTAAAATAATAATTAACTTATATCACATTCTTCATGTATCTAAATATAATAACTAATTTTATATTATATTTTTCACATATTCTAATATAATAATTAATTTTATTTAATATTATTTATAAATTTTAATAAAAAATATTTCTATTCAAATTTAATTTTAATTTTATTAAATTAATGTTAATAGGCCTTAAATTATATAAATATAACATGTCTAACATTTATAACTATTAAAGACTTTGAAGTAAATATCCAAAATTTTGAGGTTAGTATTGAAATTGTGAAGAATGGAGATAAAACAAAAACAACACTGACAGGAAATTTATGAAAAATGTAATTTAACTATTTATATATCAAAATAGAAAAAAAAAAAGTAGAATATTACCGGAGCCAAACTGCCAAATTCAACAGAAGGGGAAGAAGAAACTGCCAAAGTATGAAAGAGAGAGAGAGAATTAAGAGGCGGAATTGAGAGAGTTGGAGGAAGAGGAATCGGTGGTGGCTCCGGCGGCGTCGTGGTCGCCGAAGATTCGCTTGCGGAAGTCGGAGACCATGAGGGGAAGTCCCTTGCGGAGGGGGATCTTGGGCTCCCAGCCGAGGAGCTCCTTGGCACGGGAGATATCGGGCCTGCGCTTGTGGGGATCGTCCTCCGTGTTGGGGCGGAACTCGATGCGGGCGTTGGGATCGATCGTCTCCTGAACGACCTGCGCCAGCTCCAGCATCGTGAATTCTCCCGGATTCCCCAGATTGAAGGGCCCGACGTGCTCCCCTTCCATCAGCTTCATAAGCCCCTCCACCAGATCCGAAACGTACTGGAAGCTCCGCGTCTGCTTCCCGTCGCCGTACACCGTCATCGGCTCCTTCCTCAGCGCCTGGGCCACGAAGTTGCTCACGACCCGGCCGTCGTCGATGCACATGCGCGGGCCGTATGTGTTGAAGATCCTGGCGATTCTCACCTGCCTCATTTTTCACATTAGATTTGCATATGGTTGATTCCCCATGTCCGATATGATTATGAGAAAGGGAAAGAAGACACTCCCGTACCTCCACTTGGGCGCCCCGGTGGTAGTCCATGGTCAAGGTCTCGGCGGTTCTCTTACCTTCGTCGTAGCAGCTCCGAACACCTGCTCACCCCCACCATGCATTCCAATGATTGATCCAAAGAACAAAAAGACGAACGAGAGAGAGAGAGAGAGAGAGAGAGAGACCTATGGGATTAACGTTGCCCCAGTATGTCTCGGCCTGGGGGTGCTGCAGGGGATCGCCGTAGACCTCACTGGTGCTGGTGAGGAGAAAGCGGGCGCCAACCCTCTTGGCAAGCCCCAGCATGTTTAAGGTCCCCACCACGTTGGTCTTGTGGGCACACCCGCACCATAGCAGAGTTAAAGAAAGCAGGAGATATCAGAGAGAGTGATCATAAGCAATAAAAGCAGCTACCTACGACAGAACAGAGTTGGTGAAGAGATGATCATTTGAAGAATGGAAGATCAAATCACACTCACAAAAGACAACAAATGCGCACGTTGAAGGACAAGTTCAAGTCAAAAGCATCTCTAAGATTAGCATCCGTAGAATTGAATCGAGAGGCGAGTACATTAACAGAAATTGGCGAAAAGAAAAAAAGATGAAAACCCTGAAACCAAAATTTCGTTAATCAGGAACTGGAAAATTAAAGATCAATCAAGAGAAACAGGGGAAAAAAGGGGAATCATAAGAGAAGCGAGGACAAAGGATATGATAGTCTTGACGGGATTGAACTTGTAATGGACCGGCGAAGCAGGGCACGCTAGGTGGTAGATCCGATCGACCTCGAGAAGCAACGGCTCGACGACATCGTGGCGGATCAGCTCGAAGTTGGGATTCCCGAAATGATGCATGACGTTCTCCTTCCTCCCCGTGAAGAAATTATCCACCACGATAACGCTATCACCCCTCTCGATCAGCCGATCCACAAGATGGCTCCCGACAAATCCCGCCCCTCCGGTGACCACCACCCTCATCCCCTTCCTCTTGAGCCCAAGCGGCACTTTCCCCCCGACTGATCCCTTCATCACCGCTGCCTGATACGCAGGCCACCGCCTCTCCGCCGCCGCGTTCGAACGCCGTGCCATGCCAACCATCAGGTGAACCCCGGCAGCCGTCGATCCGCCGGCGATCACCTGCGGAGGCTCCCCCGACCGCGGCGCCAGTGCTAGGAAGGTCGTCGCAAGGGCCATTCCGGCGAGCAGGAAGAAGAGGCGCTGCTCTGTTAGAACATAACGTACCGGACGGGCGATCGAAGGCCACCGCTTCATCGGCTTCGGCGAGTAAGCTCCGGCGTCCGTGGGATGAGCTTCGTGCCCCCGAAAGATGAGCTCCGATCCCATCGTAGTTCCAATCACAGGAGGCGGTGGCCGGAGTCTTTCGATGCAAGGAAAAACGGCCGCTTTGTCGATCAAAATAAAGAAACAACAAATCCCCCAAAAGGAAGAATTTCGGTCCTGCCGCGTGGTCTGTGGCCGACCGACCGAGCGAGCGAGCGTTAAATAAGTGCGGCATCGGGAATGAGACATTCTTACACTGTACCTGCGGATTAGTTTAGCTCTTCCTATCCGCTCCCCCTCGCTCTTTATGAAATTTCTCCATCCGTGCTCGTTCGTTTGGGGCGAAAACCATTCAAATTCGAGCTGATCTTGGGGCACCTTCGTAGCTCAATTCGAACTCGAATTGATTCATTTTAATTTTAAATTAATTTAAATCTTAATTAAGTTAATACTAGCTCTCTAAAACTTAATTATTTTTTAAAAAAATATTAAAAATATAAAAAATAAATTAATCATATTCACAAAATATCTTAACAACTAACACATATTTATATATAAATAATAAAATAATTCTAATAAATAATTAAATATATTATTTATATTTAAAAATATAAATTAAGTTAAGTCAATTGGGTCAGATCATGGCTCGTGGCTCGACTTATTAAACTCAAGCTGAGCTCGATCTAAGCTAAATATTCATTCGAATATCGAACGACTATCGATCTTCAAGCCAAACTCTTACCTCGACTTGTTGGCAGTAGTGGGTAAATTGCAGGGACATCTCTGAGTTCTGGTGCTAGTTATGAATTAGTTCCATCTTTTCTTTTTTCTATCATTTTAGCTGGTATTTGTTTTGTGTTATCGTAATATTATTTAGATACTTTAACATCTAGATATTATTTTAAGTGAAAATTTTATAATTTTTATATGATTATTTACATATATTATTAAATTAAATAATTTTTTTAATAACAAGATGTAATATCAAAATAATATTAAATTAAATACCTTTTTAATCAAGTGCAAATGTGATTATAATAAATTCATACTTTCACGGATCACATATAATTTGCCCATTTTCAGTACTTGGAAGAAATTTGAGTGACGGTGAGGTACCTTTATGTTGTTATACACTTACGACACATTAGGCTCAAAATTTGTTCTCGAACTCGACTCAATTTTCATATAACTTAAAGTAAAATTGCTTGAAATAAAATCAATTTAACTTTTAATTAACCCGTTATTTTTATAATAATATGCATTAAAATATTATATATATATATATAAAGTGTAACTAATAAATTATATATATAAATAATTATTAAATTTATATAAAATTTGTAAATTGAATATTTAAATTAAAAATTAACTTAAAAATAAATAAAGTTTAGTTGAATTAAATTTAACTTAAGAGTTCAAAAATTGAATTTAGGAACGACGCTACGCAAATAAGAAAACTCCACGTAGAGGCCAGGTGGACGGTCAGATGGTTCAGGACTTGTGGTTCGACCTCAGATCGGACGGCTACAGTTTTATATGGTAAAATTGGCTGGACATTAGCTGGTTCTTGGCTGGGGAAGGACCGGGGACGGCATCTTCTAAAGGAAAAGGTAAGAAAAATAATAATAATTAGGAATAATAAGTTGGAATTAAATAAACCTAAGTTTGAGGTTAATCAAGATTATTTTTTTATTTATTCCAAATTATCATTTTTTAATCCCAATATGGAGGTGGTGGTTAAGGATCATTATATTTAATGTTTTAATCAAATGAATGCTTAATATTATGTTCTCATTGTTTAAAGTCAAGCTATAATAAAATATATTAATTAATGACCTTAAAAAGTCTAGTGTTGAAACGGTGATTTTTTAAAAATTGGTATAATTAATTAACAAATTAATTAATTAATTTTTTTTTTAAAAAATTAATAAAAGAAGCATGTTTCTGATACTATTAGTCATTTTTTATTAAACAGAAATCTGCTTAAAAGTTATCATTTTTAAATTAAATGTTCTTTAAAAAATATTATTTTAATAACTTTTAGTAAAAAAATAAAAATAATTATAAAATATAAATTAATAATAATTTAAAATTATAACAAAAAAAATAAAAATTTATTAGTTATCAATTAAATAAATCTTATCATATTCATTAAAATTTTAACTAATTAATAAAATTTATAATTAAAATTATATTATATAAATTTATTTTAAAATAATATATATTATGAAAAGTTAATAATATGATTATAATTTTAAATATTCGTACCTTTTTAAATATATGTTATCGTTTTAATAAAATTTTATTTATGAAATAATTTATAAGTTTTTAAATATATGTTATTGTTTTAATAAAATTTAATTTATGAAAAAATTTAGAAGTAACAATTTAAATTTTGATATAAAAAATTAAAATTTGGTGTGATATACAAATAATTATTTTTTTTAAAGAATTTAGCTGTGGGATCCAATTTAGTAGTGGGGTTTGATTTTTTTATTTGTTATTGATAATGTTGAAAATAGGTTTAAATTTTTTAAAAATATGAACATAGCTTGTAATCAATGCAATTTTAGCCCAAGGCAAAGAATGATGATTATTTTAATAAATATTTTGAAAATTATGAATCCAATTCACGTTATTTAAGTCTAGCATGAAATTAAAAGTTTCAAATTTAAATTATGTCAAAACAAAATTAATTCGAGCCAACTCAACCCTAATTTTCAATTTTAACTTAAATCGAAATTAAATTTAATTCAGCTCAAAATGTATCTTAAATTTTAATTTTTTAAAATTCAAAAATATAAGTTAAGACTAATATTTCTTTAATATCATAAAAGTTGTTCATATTTTTTATTAATTATTTATAATAATTAATCTATTATTTTAAAAATAAGTTGAGAATTTTTAGAAGTTAACAATAGCCATAAAATTTTTTTCCCACATAACATTTAATAAAAGAATATTAAAATTTTTTTCTGCATAATATTTTTCAAATATCATTTTTTTTTTTTTTTAAAATATTGAAGTCGTTCGGAGAATGGGCCCGAGCATCGGGTGACTTCTGTGTCTCAGAAGTGGCTTGACCGACGGGGCAACTTCTGGTTGACGGAAAATGTCTAACATTATTAAAAACATGCTCACTTTATTAATTTTTTTAAAATATTAATTAATTAATTATACATATTTTTAAAAAATCATCATGTTGAAATAGGGAAATCAGTGGCCTTAAGAAATACGAGGATGAGAAAGATGATGGTCATCATTGTCATCACAATTTTCTGTATGTTATTATTTATTCTGGCTTTCGTAGACCGACTATCAAGAAAGTCGCATAAATTATGTTTTTTTATTTATTTCAAATTTATTCTATTTTTTTTTTATACAATTAGTTAGTGCCTTGGTACTACCAAAGATAGAAATATAATTATTATAGTGATTAGATTGGGTGCTTCACTAGGATTTAAAAATGATGTTAAGGTGTTATCCAATGGTGGTTGCCTTTGCCCCCTCACCAAATAGAAGTCCTCTTTATTTCATGCTCAAGTTTCCATCTACTCTAATGAGCAGTCTAATTAAAGAAAAGAGACCTCAGTTGGTGTCTACTTGAAGCCAATTGGCTTCCTCAATGCACTCTACCTACACACCTAATTTTGATTCTCTACAAAAAAAATATCTTAAATAACTAAAATTTCATGTTCATGCACCCAATTACAGTGAGTAATGTTTGATCTATGCATATTTAAGGTATGCGCATCATAAACAATCAAAATTTAATATACAACGATGTGTGAAAAAGATTGTATTGAATGAATGGATATTGTGATGCCCGTGGTTGAAGAGGGCAGGAAGTAATCGCCGAATGTAAAGTGAGGCCTCCGACAGGCTTCTAGGTTGATAAGTAGTAGTGAAGGAGGGACATGAATGGATTATCCTACATCAGAAAAGGGGAGAAATCTTGAGCTGTATAAATAGATAACATGATCTCAAATGACATGCGTGATTTTTAAGGCAAAATCGTGAGCCTAATAATGAAAAACTCTATAGTTAAGCGTGCTTGAGCTAGGATAATACTGAGATAGGTGACCTTCTGGGAAATATTCAAGTTATATAATTTCTTAAAGTCAAAACGAATAATATTTTTATATTTGATCACAGCATGTTATAAATACAATAAAGTGGATCATCTTAAAAATAATTAAATTTGAAACAAAAGTAATGTAATATCTATTAAGGAGAAATATGAAAGATTTATATGTAATGTTATTAATTTAAGTCTTTATCATTAAAGCAAGGGTTGATTTGAAAAAGAAAATGTAAAATAATTTTAAAAAATCTAATATTATACAAAAAAAATATCTATACATAATGCAAGTCCATATCATTAGATGGAGAAATAACTTGGGATAAGAACAAAAGCTGAACTTTGATTATTATATACTCATAAAGAAATTTAGCATAAATTATGTATTATTTATATAGGATAACCTAAATATTGTTAGAATTTAATCAGCATAAATCATGTATTATGTATATTGTATTTGGATGTCAGATTATCTTGTTCATTCATTTTTTTTAATTAAGTTAAGCTTGTTAAATTAAATTAAACTAATTAATACAAATGAGCTCTAATTAAAAAATAATTGTAGAGCCTGGCCACTGGCCCATAGGTGGTAAACTAATTATGGGCCTTAAATGGGCTTTAACTAACTCCAGCCCATAGCCCAGTTCACCTAGTTAATGAAGCCTTCATATCCTGAGAGAGCAGCAGAGTTAAAGCCCAATAGTAAACATTAATTAACAGTTGTAATGAATCTTCAGTAATTTGCCTATCAAACATCACAAAAAAAATTCTATCAAAAAAATTCACAAAAAATCTATTACATCAAACTATTTTTAATTGGGTTGAACGATGGCATTTTTATTTGTAAAAATTTTAAAATAAAATTATTTTTATTTTAAGATAAGTTAAAATGTGGAATAAAATTATTTTTTATTTTGTAATTTATGTAAGAGATGAAATAGAGTTGAATTTAAAATTTGAGTTTACATAGAATTTAAAATATTATTAGATTAAAATTGAAATTGACGTAGGATGTGATTTATATGATTTATTTAATTTGAGATTCAAAATGCTTTAATATTATTTTATTAATATTTTTAATTTATTATAAATTTTAATAATTTTATTTTATAATAATTATAAATTTTAATATTAAAAGCAATATTATTTTTTATCTAATATTTTTTAATATTACTAAATTAATATAATTTTTTTCTATATCAATTTTTAAAAATAATTGTACAATCAAACAAGTATATGAGGTTAATTTTAACATAATTGGGCTAATAAACACTATATTAGGGTTAGTTTGGTTGAAAATAAATGGTGATTCGAAAAAATTATGATTTTTTAAATAATATGTAATTATGAGAAATAAATTGAGCGTAAAATAAAATTATTGATTTATTAAGAAATAAGGTGGTAGTAAAAAAAAATATAACATTTTTTAAATTTTATTCTATGAAAATTTTTAGATAATTGTTTTTGTTTTTTTAGCCTATTTGAGTGACCTTAATTTGGACTGAAAAATGTTCGCCCTCCGAGGATAGTAAAATTACGTGATTACCACTAAGCGTTCCCAGCCAGGAATCCTCGGCTTAAATGAGGACCGGGTGCATCCACCATCTCGGCCGGCCTGTTCTTCTGTCTTCGCTGGAGCTTCTGGAGTTTTCTTCTGTTGCTTTTGGAGCCTTCCGAAGTAGGTCATGCCCTTCTTTTTGGAGTTTGTCGCCTTTATATCTCTGCTTTTGTTCGTTTTTTTGCTAAATTAGTTAACAGGTTTGTGCGTAAGTTTGTCATTAGGGTTTCGATTGCAGGGATTTCTTTGGTTGGAGGTTTTTTCTTTGTAAGTTTCTTTTTTTCGGGTGATTTGTGTTTTCTGTTTTGTTGGACAAGTGTAATCCGTAATAGCACGGATATCGCGTTTCATTTGTTAGGGCAAAGATGGCTTTTTGTAGTTAGGGTTTCGTTTTGCATTTTATGATAGCAGTTAGTTTACTTTGCTGATGTTGTAGTCTTTTCAGGTTGCAGAGATGGGTCGCGGCCGAACTATTTATGTTGGCAACCTTCCTGACGATATTCGTGAGAGGGAGGTCGAAGATATTTTTTACAAGGTATGTGAGTTTTTTTTTCCTTCTGTAGGCTTAGAATACGAGTTTTTGTATTTCTTTGTTTATGGTTTTTTATTTTCTTCTTTGGTAATTCTACGCGCTGTCCTTGCGTTGTCTGATTTCTGGTTCTTTTTACCATGGCGTAAATGGCAGTCTGCACTCCAGACTGAAAATAGATGTTTGATTTGGGTGCTATAATGGATTAGTTCTTCTTCTATTCGGGACTTCGGTTGAAATCCTGTGCTGTGCATCTTCATGCGAGACAAGTGTCTGCTGAGATTACATGTGCAATGATTGGTCTCACCGATTTTGAGATATAGAGGCTTGTCATCTTTTTTGGGATTAATAAATGCCAAATCCATTAGTGTTTCTTAGATTTTTCAAATACAAGGAAGCAACCTTTTGCTTATGAGATTGAAATGCATTAGGATTGTGTTGTGGCAATCAGCACCCTGTTTATTAATGGTTAAATTTATCTGCATATTGTGCCGAAATAGTAAAATTTACCTATCTATTTTGGTAACTTCTTGACATTGATTTGATTGTCTGTCGAGGTTGACAGTTTGACATCTGATTTTCCATTATTTATCACCTAAATTTGTTCTTTGCAGTATGGATACATTCTGGAAATTGATTTGAAGATTCCTCCAAGGTCTCCATGTTATGCTTTCGTTGAGGTGAGGTGACTTTTTTAAAATTGAATTAGCATGACAACTGAGTATTTAAGGATAGCGTTTTCTTTTTCTTTAAATGTAACTACTATTTGGAGGCATAGTTTCAAATGTGCATAGAAAATGTAAGTTCCTTGTAAATCTTGCAAGTCATTTCTGTCCAGATACAAAATTGATCTCTTTTTGTTCTTCTTGCTCTGTGTTATGTCTTCCTAAAGTTGTCGATGCTTCCTTGATATTAACACCATGCTGTAATTGTCTTTTACAGTTTGAAGATGCTCGTGATGCTGAAGATGCTGTTAGGGGTCGTGATGGTTATAACTTTGATGGCTATAGACTTCGTGTAAGCTGACAAGATGTTTTAAATAAATTGATAATAATACTACCACTTGAAATTAGCTATATTTTTTACTTTATCCCTGTATGCAGGTGGAGATTGCTCATGGTGGGAGGGGGGGATCCTCATTATATGATCGCCATAGCAGCTTCAGTAGTGGAGGTGGTCGTGGTAATACCCATCGCTCAAACTATCAAGGTTTGTTCATTTTAAGAAGAGTGTCTTTTGCTCTTGAATCCACTTCTACGTTAATGCTATATTTTGTTTTTCCCTTACCAAAACACATACGTATGTTTTATTTTTGTCATTTTCTGAGTTGTTTCATGATGCAGTTATTGTTACTGGTTTACCTTCTTCGACTTCATGGCAAGATTTGAAGGTAAGCCTTCTATGTTTATGATCGCAGCTTAAAGTAATATTTTTCAGGTTATCATTCTTTTCTATGAAATGTTTGCATTATTGACATATTTTCACCAGGATCACATGCGTAGAGCTGGCGATGTTTGTTTTTCTGAGGTGTATCGTGAACGTGGAGGTAGCTTCTACAATCTTTCAGAATTTTAATAATGGCTGTTGATATTTTGGTGTTTTGATGTTTTGATGTTGTAGTTGTGTTTTGCAATGTTCTTTCTAGTTGGCAATGGCCAAATACCATGGCTTATTGTCTTCTTTATCTGTGGTATTACTTAAAAGGAAATTGAGGGAATGAGGGAGTGAACTGAGTTTGAAGATCACATGATCATCTCATTGTCAATATGAAAAGTATTTGGTGCCATTTTGATTTAGTCTTCTTTGCCATTCAGTCTTGTTCAAGCACACCTGGAAAGTAGCAAGGTTAGAATTTTGAGATATGTAAAGGATAATTGCACCAGAGGAACAAAAAAAATGTAGAACAGTGCTTCGATGTCTTGTTTTCATTTTCTTGCTCATATTTGTATTTTTGACAGTTGCCTCTATCATTTATGTCGTTAATTTTGTGTTTTTGGAATATGGCTACCTCCTTGTATGCTATTATGGCTTTGTTTTTTTGCACATGTTAAGACTTCTTGTCGCTCCTATGCTTTAAAGTGTGGAGGTTTGTTTGATTTTGGGTTAAAAAGGCCAATGTGAAAAACTATTCAAAAATTTTGGATTTATTTTCGTGTACAAATTCATATATTACATATATGTATGTATGTGTATACTTGCATGTTTATGTTTATATGTGTGTTGGTGTGTGTTCCATCTTCTATATAAGTTTCTGTAGTCATAGCATAATTTTCTTATCAATTCAGTGAGTTTGTGCTGTGCATTCCTTTTTTGTTACCCTTGCTCCTGTTTAGATTTACTTTAATTTTTCTTAATTTTTTTTCTTGGTGCAGATTTAGTTTCATATGGAGATTTTAGACGTCATTTGATTTTTGTTTATTGCAGATAATGTAGACCTGACAATTGACATTTACCGTTTCAGAACTCTAATAAAGAACATTGACGTTTTCATGCTTCTAAATTATTGCAGATAATGTTGACCTGACATTTACCAATTCAGAATTAGAATAAAGAACATTGATGTTTTTGTTCTTGGGCTGTTTGCAGGCACTGTTGGTGTTGTGGACTACACGAACTATGATGATATGAAATACGCTGTAAGTAACACATCTTTTGCTTGCCATTGAAGGTTTTTTAGCCTATTTGCTTTTTCTTGTTTACTTCGTTTGTTGGTCTGTGAGATTCTTGGTTACTGAATTATTGATGAACTCTAATGAATATTTTTTTCAGATTAGGAAACTTGATGATTCTGAGTTTAGGAATGCATTTTCACGTGCATATATTAGGGTGAGTGCATATTAATTTTGTTTCTTCTTATGTTAAGCATCACTTGCATTCATCTGAGTCATATTTCTTTGCTTTTGGCATAGGTTAGGGAGCATGATTCCCGTTATGAAAACAGGAGGCGCTATTCAAGAAGCTATAGCCGTAGCCCATCTTATTCTAGAAGCCGTAGCCGCAGCTATAGTCGAAGCAGCAGCCTGAGCCGAAGGTCTGACTTTTCAGTTTCAATGTCTTATTATGACTTATTTGAATTTATTTTCTAAACATGACTATATACATAAACAGCCCAAGAGGGAGGCATCGTTCACTGTTTAGATCAAGGTCAAGATCCATTTCCTCTCGTTCCCGTTCTGTCTCTAGAGATAGTTCTTTGTCTAGGTATGCTTGTTCAATTTCTTTTTTTTTTATACTTATTTGTAGATCTTTAGTAGTATTAAAATGTGCAGGAAAGTAGTGATCTTGCGTAGGTTGATATGTTGCTATTGGTTCATTGAAGAATTTGCAATTTTTTTATTTGATATCATGTTGATGCCTGTACAGTTGCTCTGAATATAATACTTAATGCTTGTATTTTGTTATTTTATGTGTGCCATTTTTGCAGTATGGTGGTACCATTTTTTCATAATTACATCTGATGTTTTGCACGTTCTTTTCATTGTTCTTAATTCTTGCCTGTACATCTGATTTATACTTAATGTTTAACCTCATTTTTCTTGCATGCATAGCGTCAATACTGACAGAATTGTAAGATTTCAATAAACGTGAATATCACTGATTGAATATGAGAAGGTTTTTAATTCTTTGTCAATATTAATTTTTTTCATTAATAATATTTCCTTTGCGGTAATCTTCTTTATTGTCTTTTTTTTTATAACTATTGTCATTTATGCTGAGATGGCATGAACTATTAAATCTTGCCATTGTAACAGTAATTAGATAGCTGCATTTTTTTTCTTGGGCAAAAGTGCCTCCTGTCTCGGAGGATTAGTTTTTTGATGAAAAATATGAAATGACTGGATGGTTGGAATTGAGCTTTATTAGCTTCAAAAACTAGACATTAGGCTTGGTTGGTTGGTGGTTGGTGGAGAGGGAGAGAACGCAATCCCCTGACTCTTGCTTGACGATGAGGATGAGGATGGGGATAGTGATGATGTACTCGATAGAAATGAAAAAATTGGGTGTTCATATGATCCCTGAGATAAAATCTCCTAAAATGTGGCCATTATGAAGCAACTAGTTTCTGGGTTTTCGAGAATCGACAGACAACAATTTGATTTTGATGACCTCTTATCATCATATTGAACCATGGATGCTACAAGTTTGTTGGCATTCATTAGTTTGATGCTTCATTTTGTTGCTGAATAGTGTTATGGATTGTTGTACACTTTTGTACATTATAAGTATTCGTTCCAAAAATCCTGGAAATATTTTCCTCAATTTTAAGTTTTAGACTAACTGCCATCACCGTGAAACTTCTTTCATTATTACTTTTTAGTACAATTTTCATTACTTTTCAGTTTTGGATTTAACCTGAAAGGCGACAGCTGTTTTATTTTTAGCTTGGCAGTGTTCATCTCTTGGGGTTGGTTTTGGTCCTCTGCATAGCCTGTTTCATGTTAAGAATTCAACTAATGGCCTATTTATTTCATATGTAAACTATGTTGTCACATTATTATTATTATTATTATTATTATTATTATCCAAGTTTTGGTTTGTTCCCATTATATGCACCTCTTTTTGCCTTTATGCCGGATTTTTTTTGTGCCGGTGCAAACGAGTAAACATTTTCCTTTTCCTTTTCCTTCGTATCAACTTGTTGAAGAACAAGTGACATTTGGTTTGAGTTCAAAGATTCTTGCAAGCTCCATTTGAACGGTTGTACTTTTTGTATTCTAGATAGGTGCTTAAGCGGCTTTGTGGGGACTGGATGTGGGGAACATGGTGGGTTTGATGCAAAATGCATAGTAAGTCTTGTTGTTTCATTACTAAGCAGCTTTGAAATACTAGAAAGCAGCTTGACTTTCATATGCTGTGGCTTATAGCGCACGCCTGTCCGCTAAGTGGGGATGAAAGGATGGGCTCAGATTTGAGAAGTGAAAGTCTCAACTAAATGGAAAATGGGACATGAAAGATAACAATTTCTCTATGTGGATTTTGGTAGTATTCTCTTGAAGAATTCTCTACATTTCAGATTTTTTGAGCTTACATTTAGTGCAACTCTTTTTTGGCTTCCATTCTCAATCCAATATACTGTAAATTGTTATCTTTTTTTGGAATCTCTTCGTGGGTGATTCCTTGTTTTATGTATAATAACTAACCTTGATATTTATATTCAAACATTTCATCTCATGGATAGATACTCAGTTAAATTTTTTCTTTTCCTTGCAGATCGCATGCAAATTCGACACCCCCCTTGGCATCTGTAAGCAGTTTCCTGATCATTTTTTTCCCTTTGATTTACTTTAGGAGCATTATATTCTTGTCACAAATTTTTGTTGAAGTATGCAGTACTCTCATCTGGATTTGTTGCATTTCGACTACTGATTAGATGTTACAATTACATGCTAGCTACCTTCTTTTAGTTTGGGGAATGTTTTTGCTTTGGTGTTCACTTTAGTTATAAAGTGTCATTCAGTTCTCTTGTAATCCTGCTGATATTTAAGTTTGATAACTTCAGTGGCATTGTCCTTTGAAAATTGTTCATGCAATTTAGTTGATATTTTTTCCCGCTCGAATGTCATTCATTTTTCCTCTCCATTTCTTCTGAACTGCAAACATGCAGACTTTGCGTCGTGAAGTTCGAGGTAGTCGCAGCCCCAGTAGCGGGAGCTGATCTCAGTCTGTGGATGCATAAACAGAATGGCAAGTGTCATCTTCCCACCATGTTTTGACTCTTTTAAGACATCAGTGTTTTTTGTGCTGATTGCTTTTTCCATTTTGCAGGTTCAATTCTGTTTAGATCATTGGGTTGACAGTTGATGCATCTTTGTTAGAAATAAAGTCTTTATGAGCAATGTTATCTCTTTAAGCCTTCAATGAACATTTCAGATAGTAGATCACTGTGGTAGGGTGCCTTGTTGCTATTTAATGTTCTCGGTAGTTTACGTTATTTATGCCTGTTACTGTATATATACTTAATAAGGTTGTGAATCTCTGTCACATGGATCAATTATTAACTTTACGTGTTTCACTTTGATATTAGCAAAAGATTTGTATATATAGTCCAGAGTTTTACATAGTTTTAATGGCTATTTATAGATGGTAATGAAAACAATTTCATATTTCATATTAAGTATTTATGTATGTCATTCTAACTTATAAGAATATATGCATGTGACGTACATAAATGTTTGAATTTACAAGCATTTTTTCTGATTCTGGCATACAACTTTTTTGTAAATGATGACATTCGAGCGAAACAAAGAACTGTGATATCATGGACAGTTTATTTATTTTACAACTTCATTTGATTGCTCATATCTGCATTTTCATATGCACTATTGAACTCATCTATCTTTCATGTCACAGAACGTTTGAATTAAAAATGATTTAACTAGTTAAACTATGTAGCTTGGAAATCAGGTTTATTTTAATCACATTAAAGTTAATTTTGATGAGATATTTTTTTATTTTTTAAATTATATAAATTTTTGAAAATATCTGTATATAAAATAAAATTACCTTTATTTTAAAAATTATATAAAATATAAAATTAAAATGATTATTTTATAGGATTTGAAATATTATAAATTGTTATACTGTGACATGATTAATTTTAATATATATATATATATATATATGCATTATTCCCTAAGTTCACTGTTCTAACTATAAAGTTCCTAAAATTAGAATTAAAATAATATTAAATTTAAAAACAATCATAATAAATAAATAAATAATTTTGTTTAATTATTTTACATAAATTTTTATATAAAAAATATTATTTTATTTTATATATTTAATAATTTTTAATAAAAAAATTAATTTTATTTCACAATAAAAATACTTAAATATTTAATTATTTTAGATTAGGATATAAAAACGACAGAGATAAGGAGCTATACCTTTTTTCCTGTGTGGAGTTTGGATTCTCATTGATTTTCTGAAGTGAGAAAAATGTAAATCGAGTAAAAAAAAAAAGCCCTGCAAAGTTTAAGTAAAACAGTTTTTGGTTGCTCTATCAAAAGGTTATAGCTACAATTATATAAAGAATCAAAGTCGTATGAACCGTGATTATACTGACCAAGTGCTTAGTGATAGAGGCATTAAAACAGGGTAGAAAGAAAAATAATGCAGTTGCCACAAATGCATAAGCAATCTAGCAAAGATGAAAACAAAACTGAAACTAAAGCCAAGATGCAACCAAGCTCAACCAAAGAAGAAAAAAAAAAACTACTATTCATAACTGCAATTTCTGAATTAGGATACGTTTCAATAATTGCAACAAAACTCCAGAAAGAACAAAAAGCAGAAATCTTAAATTAATTTACTGCTTATCACAGAAAATGAGAAATGAAGAAGGACATGACAGTGAAAAGAGAAAAAGGCAAAAGACAATATGTGTTCTCTCAAAAATTCAAGACATGTCTCATTTATCCTAGAATTTCACTTGAATTCATTTTGCCAATTTTAGACCCGTATGGGATTTCTCCATTTTAGATTTCAAGATGCATGAAATAGGAGAGCAAATTCGAGGTGAAATTATTATATTTATGAGCCCAATTTCGACCCATCACACATGCGAGTGGGGGGGGGGGCCTGCAATGCACGTGGCTGGTGAGCGAACGTATTACGCCCAAATCCAATAAGTTTTTTGGTTAGCATTGACTCCAACCTATTCTTAATTAAACTACACTTTTATCTTATTCCCTGTACGCCCTTCCCCATATCCAAAAAGGTGGTTGCTTTACATTGTTTTAAAGGCCTCGTTTGGTTTGACATTTTTTTTTAGATGAGAGAAAAAAATATTTTATTTTTTATGTTTAATGGGAGAGAAATTTATTTTAATATTAGAAAGTATGTAAAATTTAAAATACTTTGAATTTTAATATTCGTATTTATGCTGGATGTGAAATAAAGTTGATTTTTATAGTTGAAATTTGTGTTGGGTAAAACAATTGTCTCGAACCAAACGAGACCTTTGTGTCTTTTTAGTCATGCTTGCATTGCTAGAGATATTTTGCTACATAGTCCTTACAACTATCTCTCAAAAGTTTTAGAACCTTTTGAGTATTGAATTTGTCCACTAATTAAGGGCATAGTACAATGTATTATCATTTCAATTATTGGCTAAAGCTAATAACCAAAAGTCCTAGAACTTTTAAGGGCTAATTTTGAAAGCTTCATATTATTTTTCTATTTTATAAAGTGAAAATAGGTGATAACTGGTAGGCTTTTCCTAGTGAATTCTTCTTTACCCCTGCCTCTTCTTTATCGATTTGAGTCATCGTAATATGTAATAGTTCTTTCTTTTTATGGTTTTCCCTAGTAGATTTCTAACAATCTCTCTCCCTCTATGTCTCTCTCTCTCTCTCTCTCTCTATCTCTATATATATATATTCTCTCTCTATATCTAATTTTTGTTTCTTAAACAAAACATAGATGAGAACTGTAATAGGAATAATTTCAAAATGGGCTTTGGTCAGTATCGACGCCAATGAACTAGCTAACCAGATGAAAAATGACCAAGTCAGCATGGATCCAATGAAAATGTCTCATGGACTACGGGACTTATATGAACTATATATTATAAGTTTCCTAACCCTTGCAACTTATAGTAAGTTGCATGGAACAGTTTTTCATCTAGTCAGTTAGATTGACATGGTCAAACTTGAGTAATCGATTTGAAGTCATTCTTGTAACAGAGTTCAAATTTTGCACCAAGTCCATAAACTGCTTAAAGGGATCACTTTTTTGAAGAAATCAAATATAAGCAGAAATTAACTAAGTGCATGTTCGTTGCCCAACAAGTTGCAGGTGCGACCACAAAGAAAGACGAAGGCTAAGAGCAAACTTTCCTGCCATCCAGAACTTCCCATCCATAAAAGATCCGACAAATTCTGTCCTTGATAACCACACCAATCTGAAAAAAAAATTATTCAGAGAGTGCATAAAATATCCATTAGAAATAAGAAAAAAGGAGCCAAATTTGAGGATTTGATTCAGGGAAATTCTCCTCAATCAATGAGATAAAATGAAAACAAGCACCTGCCTATTTGGCACTGAGGCTAGTTTCATGGGTATTGTAGGGCTATTTAAACACGTGGCATTGCTTTGCAGAAAAAATTGCCTCTGGTTGGAGTTTGAATATCATATTTTGAACACAAAATTGGAGTACGAAAAGTGACCTAATTCTTGCTAAGTAAGAAACCAATTTAGCTCCAAAGTTCCCCTAACTTGGCCTTACCAAAGATGGGCCGAGTTCACCTTTCAAAGAAAGAAAGCTCTCAAAATGATAGGCTGATTACTTAACCATTCCAATTTTTTATGATTATAAAGGAGAATATTAGAAGATAATAGACTCAGCAGTAGTGGGGAGTTACATTTACAATGCTAAAGCTAAAGATACATCAGCAAAAAAAAAAATTGGCACAATAGAAAAGTGAATATGGAATCCTCTGTGACAAAATATCTTCAAGGATAGAAAACTTAAGGGATAAGGCAATGAGCTTGGCTACATCTAATAAAATTAAATCAGTTACACAGAATTCTTTAGTAACGAAATCTAGTGTTGAAAATAAGAGCTTTCGTAGAAATGATAAAAACAAAATTGATGATGTATAAACTAACTAATGATTAAGTTCGTGAGAATGAGCAACACATGTCAAAGAAAACATTGTACAAGAGGGGGATTGAAAGAGTTTGTGCATATTTATTTGATAGACTTATCAAAATTTTTCACACAAAGAATTATAAGAGACAGAGAAGATCGTTAGAATTGATGGACGACTATGATCTTGTGATTCAGTATCATCTCAAAGGAAGCAAGACCAAAAGGCAAGAGCATGATGCACTCGGTGTGGTAATTGAAAAAGTAACTCAAAGTTTTGCAGTACGAAAATGCTTGCTTCACATATCATGACCCATGAACATCACAGCTATGTTATACTTTATTTTTTAAATATCATAAATGATTCCAATTTTTAAGAACATTCCGTTCCGAGTGCTCCAGAGTTTGTCTTGATGACTATTGATTTTTCTGGTCAATTTTCTAAACTGCACATTATTAACTATAAAAAATGCTATGCAAATTTCGGATTCACTGGATAAAACATTATCTATGTTTCTAGACAGTACATTCATCTACTTAATAATACTTTTATCCAAATGAATTGAGAATTTGTGCTTCTTTTCAAACTGCAAAGCATATATTTATTTGAACTTTATTTGCTATAATGCATGGGCAAAAATGCCAGGGTTCCAGTTGGCAAACTTTGTTGACATACGTTCTAACAAGCAAAAATTTGTGCAAATTAATGAACTGTAATTACCAGAACATCTGGCAAAAAATATATTTTTGGCAAGGTTACACTTAAAATTTAAATTGAACAGATCCCTTTTCTTGAAAAATAAAATTAAAAGTATATAAAAGCTAGAAAGAACTGGTTTTTGGTGGGTTATTCACTTATCAAGCATAAACCAAATTAATAAATTAACATCATAATCCCAGTCATCTTTGTTCAATTAAAAAACTAATATGATTAAATTAAATTGTGCAATAATATAAACTTTGAAAAAAAGGATGCCTAAGCATATCGAACAAAAGCACTAAAATGTAAATTACATGTCAAATTTAAACATTTCAAAATCTTGTACGTCAATCAATTAAATGGAAGCAAACTGGAGCTTTGCATGCATCAGTAACACATTAAAGCAGTTTTCTGGCATTAAATGCAACACAACAAGATCATGTGAAGAATTCTCCAGCATTGATTAATAGAATCTTTTTGTAATTGGTACCTCAAGATCCTGCTTTAATATAATGCTTCCCACGAATGTAATATCTCTGGCAGAGCCTCTTCAGTGTTGCTACAGAGTGTTGCATTGCATTCAGCTTTGTATCCAAGAACATTGCCTGTGGATACAAGAAATATTATGAAACAAAAATGGCTATTCAGCTAAAATGCATAAAATAAGATGACACCAAAAGAAAATATTTCATATGAAATATTCAATGCCATTATTTAGATGAGTAAGACAAATAAATTGTACGTGCACAAAAAATTAACACATTAACTTTCATAAAACATGTTTAAAGACCTATTCTGTCATAAATTATGATTGGGTCTCAGGCGGGTCTAATGCAAATTGTGTGGTTCATATGCAGAAAGTCTGCTTATACCGTCTTACACAAATAGTGATTGGGCTAGATAAATTAACTATAAAATGATGAATGTCAAGTGTTTTTAATGGAAGTTAATCAACGTGCTAGTCACTAGTTACTACACTACCTAGTGCTCGTTCTGTAATATATGTAAGGGTAACTCACTATAAGGTCTCTAAAATTATAATATAATTATAAATAGGTCCATGGGAAAAAAACTCAGATATTTAGTCCTTGTTTGGCGTGAGAATCAAAACAGGACCAAATGGTACTAGTATAAAAAACACTAACAATAATAATAATTTTTTTTTTAATAATTGTACACAAATTCTAATATAAAAAATATCATTTTATTTCACATACTCAATAATTTCTAATAAAAATATCAACTTTATTTCACATCATATACCAAAATATTCGAATATTAGAATTTCTGTAGAATTATTAAAAAAATTTATTTATTATTATTATTGTTATTATTTTTTAAACTAGTACCATTTTGGTCTTGTTTTTAGTACTCATGCCAAACAAGGCCTTAGGTCCAACATTTTAACCTTTACAACAAAGTTCGGTCTTCTATTAGTTTTAGCAATTAATTATGTGTTGAGGCTAAAAATCAACCAGAGGATCAGAAGAGAGATTTTAGCGTGGAAACCAACTGAGCAGGAAAACCACGGCGCCGTTCGAGCAGCTTTCAAAGATTTTCACTATGTAGTTATAGCTTTTTATAGAAACATAACTGTAGTGGGGGGGAAAGGGAGGGGGAGCGAAACAGAATGTCTTCTCTTTCTTCTCCTGTTACAATGAGATTATATAATCTAAACTGATCCTTGGAGAGTCACTTCAAGAAAATGGTCTCCATCTCTGTTATCAGGCCAATGATGACTGCTAGGTTGGCGTGTCATGACTTCGGTTGTACGAATCGTACAGACCAAACAGGAGGGGCATGCTTCTTATAAGCGACATGGGGCTTTGTACTTCATGTCATGTGTGTGCAGTACGCCGTGGGTTCTTTGGCACGGGTTCTTCGACAACAACGTTTCGTCTAGGGGTTCCTTTTCGACCTTCTTTCGTCGTTGAGCTCCTCTGACGCCGATGCTACGCAGGCCTCCACGTGTACGCTCCAGATGTGTCGGCGTGGATCCAGATGTAACATACCGCCCCATTAGTCTAACGTGATGCGCATTGACGCGCGTGCCTTTCTCTGCGATTGCCATGTAAGCGTCCGGACCTTATAGAATGCCTGCAGGCCGTCATTGGGGACCATTCTTGGTTCTGGAAAGAGACCGATACGACAATGTCTTTATATGATAACCTAGTTGAGGACGTAAAGAATGACCTCCCGCTTGTCAGGCGTCCCTCTCAGGTGGGACAAGCGGGGGCCAGGTGGCCTTCTGTTTGAGAGGAGGCCCTGAAGAGGCCTCGGATCAACCTCTCCAGTTCGGGGAGGCCTACTGCCGAAGCTGGGAGTTCACAGGGGGCCGCCCGCGCTACTCCGAGGTCTCTCTTCTGTGGGTTTCGCACAATCTCATTGGTAGAGAAGACCATCACGCTGGCGAACGACGAAGCGCCGCCTGCCGGGGTGCTAAGGTGACACAACAGTCAGCTCCCCCGGCCAGGAAGATTGTCGGCGTGCCGGCGTAAGTGTGGATCGTCTGCCTTGGTCCCACCTCCTGCGTCTGTGGCCGGCTCGGCCGTCCCCGCGAAGACAGCCAAGAGGTTCGACTGCATACTCCTTCGCACGCAACATCTGCCGGCGCCTCAACCAGATCAAAGGGCATGCCACGAGCGGGGAGCAGATGGCGGCGCTCGAACGAAAGGTAGATGAGGCCCCGACTCTACTTCGAAGGCTAGTCGGAGGCAGAGAAGGAAATTGCCAACCTGGAGTCGAAGTGTGCCAAGCACGAGGGCGATCTGGAGGCGGTGAAGCTTGAGATCGAAGAGCTCAAGAAGGAGAAAGCCGCTCTGGAGGCCCAGGTTGAAGAGTTGGTGAAAGAGAACCGTTGTCGAATGGACTTCGCTCAAGCTGTTCAAGGTCTCCTTTAGGCGCCAGAGTTCAGGGCATTCCATTTTTTTTTTGACAAATTTGTAAAAAGGAATTTCGTTCAATGAAGTACTTTCTTTTCAGTGCAAGATTTTGAATTTCATGATGTGACCGTTGGAGGAATCCGAGGAGGCGTGCGTGCCCAATAGGTCTAGGTTTCAAAGTTGATTGGATCAGACGGTCAGATTTTGCCCTAGGGGAGTGGAAACGTCGGGCTAGGGACTATAAAAGACCCCGGGGGCAGCAATGGCCCCCACTGCTTTCTCTTTACTTGAGGTCGTGATGGTTAAGAAATCGCGGGATGATTTTCGTGCTGTGCGCGGAGAGCGGTATTTTCTTCCTCCGCATACTTTCGATGCAGAGGTTGAGCAGATCTGGGCAAGGGATCCGGAGGTAGGGCTGAAGTTCCCTTCAACGGACGAAACGTTCACCACTCCGCCGGAGATGAAAATTCAGTTTGCCTCCGTCATCTTCGCGGTAGGCTGTTCCTTCCCGTTCAGCCGGAGTTTGTGAACGTCTTCAACTATTTCGGCATCATCCCAATGCAGCTCCCCCCAAATGTGATTACCATGATCTTTCGGTGAGAGGTGAACCCCCACTTGCATGGATGTTTCGTCCTCAAAGGGAGGTATTGCCAGGTGTTCAAGGTGAGGGACACCGGCGCGGATTAGTAGAAATGATTTTTCTTCGCCGAGCTTGGGGGAGTGAACTTTGTCGTTCCCCGAAGAGTTGGCAAGGCGAGATTTGTGGGGGAAGGAATTGGCTTCGAGGATCCACACTTTCAGGCGGTGGACGAGATCCAGAAGCATGTCCATGACGCGGAAGATTACCTATGAGAACTGGAGAACGATGTGCGGGCTTACACAGGTAATGTTTTAGAGCCCTTTTTCGATTTTGGCTTCGCACTTATGTTTTTTTTTTTGTGCAAGTCGCCCGCAACTCAAATTGGCCTGGTTCCGACTTCGGCAGATCGGGAGTAAGAGGGTCCCCCACGGTAGGGCCAGACCCTCCCATCTGCCGGCCAAGAGTAGGAGAGCAGCGCCCGCGGAGGGGACCTCTTCGGTAGTGCCCGCCGCTTCCGAAGGGGAAGAACCTGACCTGGCTTATATTGATGATGTGCGGGTCAGCGATGAACTCGAAGAGCAGCGTGAAGGCCGTGGGGGCTCGATGGATTCTAGTATCGAGGAGGTGGCGGCTTCGGGCGACCAGAGTGCGGAAGAGTCCGGGAAGGCTCTTCAGGATGAGCCTCCGTGCGGCGTCCCCGAACGGCTGCTCGATTCGATGACCAGAATTAGCACCAAAAGTGCAGACTTGTGAAGGGCGGTAAGATCTCTATCACAGGTTTTCGGGTTCCGGCTTTTCCTAATGTCCTTGCCTTGCAGCTTCAGGAGGTGCAGGGGGTGCTCGGGAAGGAAGCTATGGCGCAAGAGAGGAAGGGGAAGGTATTGGAGCTTAGGCTTCTAGAGTCTGAGCATCAACGTCGTCTGGGCAAAAAGCATTTTCGTTCGGCCATGCGAGGCCTCGAAGAGTCAACCCGTCGAGAGGCTGAGCTCCAGCGGCTTTTGGAGGAGGCGCTCGATCAGAGTCGCGAGAAGCCCCGTCAGGAGGAAGTCGCCAAATTTCGGCGTTCGCTGGAGCTCAAGGCGATTGTCAAAGAGGCGCTGGGTTCGGCATACCGCTTCTCGAGAGTTCGGTGAATATGCTGGGTTCGGCTCTCCTCGATCAGGGGATGGTGAGCCGCGAGGACCTCGAGGGGCTGGATATGGGCGAGTGTATCCGTTCAAGAAGCCGCTCGTACCAATGCTCGTACTTCAGAATGTTGGCGAAGAGGCTGGAGCGGAAGTTTGCCTTCGTCTCGCGCCTGAAGGTGACCATCCCCCCAACCGAAGCTGAGATGGCGAGAGCGGAAGGGATAGCCGAGGGGAGCCCGCTGCCGAAAGGGGAGCCAAGGGCTCGAGAAGAGGGGACCGCGGAGGAGCCTCTGGCCATATCACCCCTCCGTTCGTGGGACCCCTTGGAGGGGGTTCCCCGAACTTCGGGAGCCGACACAAAGTAGATTCTCCCTCCGAGGCTTCGAGGAGGGGCAGTGAGCTGTAAAATTTTTTTTTTTGTAACTCAATTTTGTAAAGGATTTTTGTTAATAGAAAAATACTTCTTTTTACTCATGCTGTTTTCTCTTTGAATAGTCTCTTCTTGTCCGTTCTGAGTTTTCATTGTGAGAAAAATTTGCTAAGTTGGGGCGAAATAGCCTAAGACTTCAAGAAGGGGTGTGTCCTTGACTATATTACCAGGGTGTAGGCTTAGTTAGGATTTAAGTGACCTGGGACTTCGAGAAGCGGTATGCCCTTGATAAGATCTGAGTGGGCCATCATTTTGTGTAATAGTCATGATATTGCTGATAGGTTACAAGCGTTCATGAGTAAAATTTTCTGATGTCATTCCCACTCTATGTCCTGGGGAGGAGGGTGCCATTTTGCAGTGCCAACTTGTAGGTGTTCGGGCCCAATACGCTGCGGATAATGAGGGGCCCTCCCAATTGGAATCGAGCTTGCCCAGTTCCATGTTCCTTCTGGCAGTATTTTTTAGTTTCAAGACAAGATCACCTTCCTGGAACGACCTCTTCCGTACGTGCTTGTTGTAGTATTTTGCGATCCACCGCTTGTGTTCGGCTTGCCGGAGTGTGGCTCTCCCTGCTTTCTTCAAGAAGATCGAGCTCAAGCTTCCTTGCATTGTTGTTTTGTTGTTGCTGCTCGAGGAGGGTCGGTGGATCAAAGCCGCTGGCATGTTCGACACGGGGGAAGTAAACCTCCAGCTTGATCGGGAAGTGTACTTCCCTGCCAAAAATGAGTAAGAAGGGTGTTTGATCCGTGGCCGCTGTTGGTGTGCAATTGAATCCCCAGATTACAGCTGGTAGCTCGGCGGCCCATGACGAGCCAGCTTTTTTGATTTGCTTCTACAACGCGTTGAGGAAGTTCTTGTTTGTTGCTTCAACTTGTTCGTTCGACTGGGGATGGTGAACTGATGCGAAATTTATATTGACGCCATTTTTAGAGCATAGATCTGGGACGACACGGCTCGTGAAGCCCGTCCCTTTGTCGTAGACCAGGGAAAGTGGATGTCGAACCTGCATATGAGTTGCGTCCAAATGAAGTTTTTGACATTCACGCCTGTCGGCTGTGCCATTGCCTTGGCCTCGACCCATTTGGAAAAGTAATCAATCGCCAACAGCACATGGCGCAGATTCCTTCCGGATTTCGGGAATGGTCCCAAAAAGTCAAGCCCCCACATTGAAAATGTCCAGGAGCTCGTAATGGGCTATAGCTGCGCCGTAAGTTGTTTTGGGATGTTCGAGTAGATTTGGCACTGGGGGTATCTTCGAATGAACTCCTTAGCGTCTTTGTGGATGCTAGGCCAATAGTATCTTTGGCGCAGGACCTACAACGCGAGATTCCGTTTGGCGGCGTGAGTACCGCAACCACTGGAATGGATCTTTTTAAGGATGGTCCTTGAGTCCTCCTCGCGGACATACTTTGCTAAGGGTGAGGAGTAGCATCGCCTGAATAATTGCCCTTATAATAGGACATACCTGACAGCCTTCACTCGGAGCTTGCGGGCCTGATGCCTGTCATTTGGGAGTTCTCCTGTCTGGAGATAATGCTGAATTCCGTCCATCCAACTTCCGGAGTTAGAGCCGACATCAGAGACTTTGGGTTTGTCGTAAGCTGGGGCCAAGATATCCTGCTCATCTCCCTTTTCCTCCTTGGCTCATCCACGAGCGAGTTCATTTCGCCATTCTTAGATTTTTCGTCGGCGACGGTTACATGATCGTTTTGGTCGGCAGGGAGTAAGGCGCGATCCCTGGGGTCCAAGTGATTAGTATGGAGGCGAGCGTTTATTTTGAAGCATTTCTTGGCCCCGGCTCTGTCCCCTCTGATAGTGGCGATGCCGAACAACGTGAGAAACTTGATGCATAAGTGGTAGGTAGATGGGACCATGCGGAACACTGCCATTGCGAGTCGCCCCAGAATTGCATTGTACCCGGAGGGAGCGTCGATGATGATGAAGTCAATTTGCTTTGTTTCCTTCCTAGTTCGAGAGTGACGCGCAGGGTGGAGTAGCCCGCGGGTCGGTAGATATCGCTGGAGAAGCTAGACACAATCATGGAGGGATGGAGGGGCCTGCACTGGCCAACGCCCATTTCGTTGAAAGTGCGCAGATAGAGGATATCAACTGAGCTCCCGGTGTCGACCAGGGTCCGATGGGCATCACATCCCTTGATTTCGGCAACGATCATGATGGGGTCGTCGCGGTTGCCGCCCCCTTCAGGGAGGTCACCTGTGGTGAAGGTAATGTTAGGTAGAATCGAGGGAATTTCGACAGTGCATACCTTTGGGCGTCCCCTAATCAGGCAGGTGTAGTCGTAGCCGAAGATGGACAACACAACTTTCTTCCCGCTGGCTTTTGATGTTGTTGGGACTTACGGCGAGACCGTCGAAGGTTCGTTCTGGGGAAACAGTGCCCGTGCGGTCTTCGGCGGTAGCTCCTCGATATTCTTGTAGCCGTGAGGAAACCTTTCTCTATGTATACGTTGACGAGCGCCCGAAAGGAGCGGCACTCGTGCAGGAGATAGCCATAAAGCTGGTGGAACTTACAGTACTTTGTCAAGTCTTCGCCAGGCTGGGTGGTTGGCATTCACCGCGATTCTGGACGAAGCCTTTATCCTTGAGGATCGAGAATATCTCTTCGATGATGTACACTGATGTCGAAGTGCGAGGAGAGTCGCCGTCGAATTTGCGCTTTCCATGTGGTGGGGGGGGACCTTCGGTCCCGAAACTTTCTCCTAGGAGTGCTTTGCTCCGGCTTCGAAGCGTTGCGTTTCTTGTCTTGGGGCGAGGTATCCTCCTTCCTGGCGCTTGCCTCGAGGGCTTTCGCGTCTTCGAGGTGGATATGCTTTTCGGCTCGGGCTCTTGCCTCCATAAGTGTTTTCGACATATCGTCCACGAAAGAATCATATAGCTCACCTGGTAATATGCTGTGAATGAAGATCATGATCGATCTGTCGTCCGTGGTGTCCTTCGTTTCGGCGTTCATTTTCGAGAATCGATCCACGTACTAACGCAGGGACTCGTCAGGACTCTGCTTTATTTGCCAGAGTTCATGAATTGTGCGGGATGTGGTTCTCGACATACCGAATCTGGTGTGAAACTGTTCGGAGAACTGTTCAAAGTTTTGGATGGAGCCCTGGGGGATTTCGTCGAGCTAGTCTAACGCTAGGCCCGTCAAGGTGTTTTGGAACAAGCGACATTTGTACGCATCTTAGATGGGGTCACCTGTTGCTAGGGCATTCTTGAAACGCTTCACATATTGCGTCGGGTCGGTGAGGCCGTCATAGTCGCTGACTCGAGGGGCTTTATAGCTGTGGAGCACGGGCGCCGCCATTATGGCGAGTGAGAAGATTGTGCTGACCGGAGGAGCCGGGGGTATACCTCGGGTCGACTTTCCCCCACGGCGTGGGTGTTGGCCTCCTCAGGGGGCGGCTCGTGGTGTTCCGCGCTAGACGGAGAAATCGAGCCCTCGAGAGGTAGGGCCGAAGGGAGAGGTCTCTGCAGCTGAAGGAGAGCTGGAAGATTGGCGAGGAAAGTGATCATTGTTTGGGAGAGCGTGGATACCGTGTGAGTAAGGGCTCGAAGTTGGCGGTCGCTTGCGGCAGCGTCGTTCTGCAGTACCGATGCCGCCTGTCGTTCATCGGGCGACGGGGGGTTCTCATCATGAGCTTCTTCCATGAGTGGCTGAGGGGATCGGGTTCGATCCTGCGTGAGGGCACCAAATTTGTTGAGGCTAAAAATCAGCCAGAGGATCAGAAGAGAGATTTTAGCGTGGAAACTGACTGAGAAGGAAAACCACGGCGCCGTTCGGGCGGCTTTCAAAAATTTTCACTATGTAGTTATAGCTTTTACAGAAACAGAACTGCAGCAGGGGAGAAAGGGAGAGGGAGCGAAACAAAATGTCTTCTCTTTTTTCTCCTGTTACAATGAGATTATATAGTCTAAACTGATCTCTGGAGAGTTACTTCAAGGGAATGATCTCCATCTCTGGTGTCAGGCCAATAATGACTGCTAGATTGGCGTGTCATGACTTTGATTGTACGGATCGTACTGACCAAACAGGGGGGGCCATGCTTCTAAAAAGCGGCAAGGGGCTTTGTACTTCATATCATGTGTGTGCAGTTCACCGTGGGTTCTTCAGCACGGGTTCTTCGATAACAGCCTTTCGTCTGGGGGTTCTTTTTCGACCTTCGTTCATTGTTGATGACGCCAATGCTATGCAGGCCTCCACATATATGCTTCAGATGTGCCGGCTTAGATCCAGATATAACATAATGTTATAATAATAAAATACATGGACCCACAATATTATATCAGTTAAATTATGGGGACACTATTATTTAGATTTAACTAGAGGACCAAAATGAAAATTTTACGAGTGTTAAGACGGGAAACAATCAAGATTTTTTACGTGGAAAACCGGCTGGCGGAAAAACCACGGCTCCTTTTTGAGGAGGCTTGAAAGATCACTAGAATTGCTTTTCTTTTTTGATTACAGTATGCTCAAAGAATTTTTTGATCTCAGCCCCCCTTGAAGGCTGTTCACATGAGATATATATATCCTGATCTGCTCTGTCTAGTCACTTCAGCCGAATAATCTACAATCCTAGTGGCGGCTCATTCAATGCCTGCAGAGAGCTACTATCTGACCTCTGTTTGTACGTTGTACGGAGGGTACGACCCGTCAGCGGGAAAACCGCTTCCTCTTTCAGAGCACTACGGTTCCCAACGGTCAGGCATCTGTCAGATCAGGTCTTTGCTTTTCGCCTTGAGCTCTTCGGCGTCTGCTGTTCGGGATGACACATCTCTTGTTCGACGTGGGGGCCTTGCTTACGTGGATTCTGCGCAAGCTTCTACGTGGATGGTCCAGATGAAGAAATGTGGATCCCAATGCAACATGTCCCCCCGGTAGTCGTGAAGCGCATTGATGCGCGTGTCCGGTTGCCACGTGGGTCGGAGGGGCCTATAAATACTTGTGAAGTATCGGTTGGGTCTTCTGTTGACCCGAGGAGAACTGGTGTGATGGATCTCTTTTTAGGCGTAGCTGGGAGTCTTCAAGGAGAGAATCCTGGAACCAGGGTTCCGGCCAGGCCAAATCAAACGGGCGGAAGGCGTCCGTCTGTTCGAGAAGAAGCATCGAAGAAGCCGAGGATCCGTCTTTCCAGCGCAGGGGAAGGCGCACGTGCGACGTCTAGATCCTCTCCGAGTGACGTACGAGAGGCTCCTCCGGTGGAAGATACGATCATGGTGGCCGACGACGAAGTAAAACCAAGGAAGGAAAGTGCGGGGATCAGCCTTCTGCGACGTCTCTGGGGTTCCAGGATGTGCCTTTGCCAGGGCGGAGCAACGTGACCCCCGTTACTTCCTCTTCGGGCCCTTCTGCTAGTCTGGAGCCTTCGCTAGGGGGTCAAAGAGGCCCTGGGTCCGTCAGTTCGAGTGCGCAATATTTTGCGCGTAACGTCTGTTCGCATCTTGACCGGATCGAGACGCGTCTAGCGAACAGGGGTCAGGCAGCAGCCCTTGAGCAGAAGATGGAGAAATTCTCTCTTCTTCGGAGGCTGGAACCGTCCGAGGCGGAGAGGACGATAGTTGACTTGGAGTCGAAGTGCGCACGCTTCGAGGGCGACCTGGAGATGGCGGTCGCTGAAATTGAGGAGTTGAAGAGGGAGAGGGGCGTGCTGATGTCCCGTGTCGAAGAGCTGGAGGAGGAGAACCGCCGCCGAAGAGAGGTTGCCCGGACTGTTCGGGGTCTGTTTGCAGAGTAAGAGCTGGGACAGTCCTCATAGCCTTCTCGCTTCATCTCATTTTTTTTTTTGACTGTAAAAGAATCTATTTAAATGGAATGTTTGTGATATGCGCTGTTTGCTTATATATATATACATATTCTTTTTGATGTGATCGTTTAGGGAAAAACAAGGTGAAGTTCGCGCCAGTCCGTTTTGAATTTTAGGTTTAGGCGGTTAAGTGTCAGTCCTCGGGGATCGGAACCGTCGGTTCCAAGGACTATATATGTGAAAAAGGGGTGAGGGACCGAGTCTCGGTCTCTTTTGTTGATCTCTTTCACTCGTTCCTCTACTTTTTTCCAAAATGATTAAGAAGTCGCGCAGCAGAGCGAAGGACATGTGGGCTGATTACCACGCTCTTCGAGGTGAGCCATGTGTCTTACCGCCTCATACTTTCGAGACGGAGGTGTTGGAAGTGTGGGGGAGGGATCCGGACGTCGGCTTAGAGTATCCGTCAGAGGGAGCAAAGTTCAGGACCTTGTCGAAAGGGAAGGTGGCAGTGTGCCTCCACCACCTGCATGGAGGGCTGTTTCTACCTTTCCAGCCAAAGTTCGTGAATGTTTTCGACCACTTCGGCATCGTCCCAATGCAGCTCCCGCCGAACGCCGTCACCATGATCTACCGTCTTGCCAAAGAGTTGCGGCGTCGGCAGATTCCTTGGGACATTGAGATCTTCAAGGTTGTTTTTCGATGGGAGGCCAACCCCCGCCTGCGTGGATGTTTCGTCTTGAAGGGTAGGTATTGCCAAGTTTTCAAAGTGAGGGACACCGGGTTCGCAGACTGGTACAAGAGGTTCTTCTTCGTCGAACTTTGCGGAGTAAGATTTGCCGAGCCACGAAGGGTAGGTGAGGCGAGATTTCTGGGAGAAGGGATCGGTTTTGAGGACTCGTTTTCGGGAAGTGGATGAGATCCGAAAACGTGTACACGATGCAGAAGACTATTTGCGTGAGCTCGAGGCCGACGTGCGGGAGCACACGAGTGAGTTTTGGCAGCTCACGCATTTTCTTTCTTTTTGGATGCTAACTTTGCCTTTCGGTTTGTGTTGTAGGCCAACCGGAGCTCGAATTGGGATGGTTCCGACTCCGGCAGATAGGGAACAAAAGGGTTCCTCACGATCGACCGGGGCCTTCTCGTCTTCCGGCGAAAAGGAGGCGCACCGCACCCGGAGCGTCGGGGGAAGGAACTTCGGCAGCGCCTCGGGCTTTCGATGAGGGAACGGATGACCTGGCGTATATCGACAACATACAGGTCAACGATGATCCCGAAGAGCTGCGGGGTAAGCGTGAAGGCGAGATAGGGTCAGACGCTGAAGCGCCGGATTCTGCTGGCCCAAGTGTTGAAGAGTCCGTGGGAGGTGTTCGGGGAGGACCTCCACGAGTTGTTCCCGAAGGGAGGCCTGACTCAGTGACCAGGCTGGGTGCCCGGGCTGCTGACTTGTTTGAGCAACTCATCAAGGAGGCCATGGCTCAGGAGAGGAAAGCGAAAGAGAACGAACTTCGGTACTTGGAGTCGGAACGTCAGCGTCACCTAGTTGAGAAACGTCTTCGTTTGGCGATGCGAGGCCTGGAGGAGTCCAATAGTCGTGAAACCGAACTTCAGAAGCTCCTGGAGGGGACACTTGATCAATCTGAGCGGGTCCGTGAGGAAGCGGTCGTCGAATTCCGCCAGTCCCTCGAATTTAAGGCGTTTATCAAAGGGGCGTTGGAGAGCTCGGTGAACATGTTCGGTTCCGCTCTCCTCGATCGGGGACTAGTTAGCCGTGAGGATCTCGAAGGGCTAGATATGAATGAGTGCATTCTTTCAGGGAGTCGTTCATACCAGTGTCCCTTCTTTAACATGTCGGCTGAAAGGATGGGGCGGATGTTCGCCTTCGTTTCGAACATGAAGGCGGTCATCCCTCCTACTGAAGCCGAAATGGCGGGGGCCGCCGAAGGGGTTCCAGCTCCGGAGGAGGGTCCAGCTTCACGTGGAGAAGGGATTTCAGAAGGGACTTCGGAAGGACCTTTAGTCGTTTCTCAACTCCGCTCGCGGGATCCACTGCAGGACGTACCGCGGACTCCTGGTGCTGACTTGGTGGTAGATTCTGATCCGGAGTTTTTCGAGGAGGAATAGTGGTCTCTGTAACTTTTTCCTTTTTCTTGTAAAACAACTTTTGTAGTGCAAAGTTTTTTGTAATGCAAAATTTTTGTTTTTTGACTAGATTTCTGTTTATGAAACCTTTGTTTGGTTTGATTGGCTGGGACTTCAAGGGAAGGAGTGCCTTTTGCTGCGAGTCGCGTTTTGGCGCTAAGTTAGGATTTTAGGCCAGGGATTTTGAGAAAGGGGAGTGCCCTTGACTGCCAGTCGCCTGGGCGCTAAGTTAGATTTTAGGCCAGGGACTTCGAGAAGGGGAGTGCCCTTGACTGCCAGTCGCCTGGGCGCTAAGTTAGGATTTTAGGCCAGGGACTTCGAGAAGGGGAGTGCCCTTGACTGCCAGTCGCCTGGGCGCTAAGTTAGGATTTTAGGCCAGGGACTTCGACAAGGGGAGTGCCCTTGACTGCCAGTCGCCTGGGCGCTAAGTTAGGATTTTAGGCCAGGGATTTCGAGAAGGGGAGTGCCCTTGACTGCCAGTCGCCTGGGCGCTAAGTTAGGATTTTAGGCCAGGGATTTCGAGAAGGGGAGTGCCCTTGACTTTTTATAGAACAATGTGATACAGAGATTTTATGAGTAAAACTTCCTAATGTCGTTGCCGCTCCAAGTCCTTGGCAGGAGAGTCCCGTCATGCCTTGATAGTTTGTAGGTGTTGGGGCCGAGCACATTACGGATGATGAAAGGGTCTTCCCAGTTAGAGCTGAGCTTGCCTGATGTCATATCACGGCCAGCGGTGTTTTTTAATTTCAAGACCAGATCGCCTTGTCGGAATGATCTTCTGCGGATGTGCTTGTTGTAGTACTTTTCGATTCTTCGCTTGTGTTCTGCTTGTCGAAAAGCTGCCAGTTCTCTGTCCTCTTCGAGGAGGTCGAGTTCGAATCTCCTTGAACTCTCGTTTTGTTTTTGCCAATCAAGAAGAGCAGGTGGGTCGAAGGTGCTAGCATTCTCGACCCGGGGGGAGTATATGTCCAATTCGACTGGGATGAGAGCTTCTCCCCCGAAAACAAGCGAGAAAGGTGTTTTTGCTACTGTTGGCGTGTAGTTGAGTCCCCAGATTGCCGCCGAGAGCTCGGCTGCCCATGACAAGCCAATCTTGTCAATTCGTTTTCTCAGAGTGTTGAGGAAATTTTTGTTCGACGCTTCTGCCTGGCCGTTTCGATTGTGGGTGTCTGACTGATGCGAAGCTCAGGTTGATACAGTTTTCAAAGCACAGGTTTCGAACGGCCCAGCTGGTAAAGGCGGTCCCATTGTCGCAGATCAGGGAGAGGGGGACGCCGAACCTGCACACGAGCTGTGTCCATATGAAGTTTCTGACCCCTGTGCCCGTTGGTTGGGCCATTGCCTTCGCTTCGACCCATTTCGAAAAATAGTCTGTTGCCAACAGCACATGACGTAGGTTCTTCCCTGACTTCGGGAATGGTCCCAAGAAGTCAAGCCCCCACATCGAAAATGGCCAAGAGCTGGTTATGGGGTGTAGTTGACCTGCTGGTTGTTTAGGTATCTTTGAGTATCTGGCACTGGGGGCACCTTTGGCTGAATTCTTTAGCATTCTTCTGGAGGGATGGCCAGTAATATCCTTGGCGTAGGATTTGTAGGGCGAGGTTTCGCCCTGCGGCGTGGGTTCCGCAGTCTCCGGAGTGGATCTGTTCGAGTACGATTTTCAAGTCCTCCTCACGGATGCATTTGGACAGGGGGAGAGAATAGCATCTCCTAAACAGTTGTCCCTGGGAGATGATATATCTGGCAGCTTTCACTCGGAGCCTTCGAGCCTTATTCCTGTCGTCTGGGAGCTCGCCCGTTAGGAGGTAATGCCGGATGTCATCCATCCAACTCCCGGGGTTGGAGTCGACGTCGAAGATTTGCGGATCTTTGAAGGCGGGGAGCAGGATGTCTAGTGCGTTATCATTTTCTTCCTTGACGAGCTCGTTTGCCAGCGAATTCAACTCGCGGGGGATGTGAAATAGGGAGACCTGGGCGAAATGCTGGAGGAGAGTTTTGGCGAGTTGGAAATACCTCTTGAGCACTTCGTCCTTTGTCTGGTAGGATCCCGTTAGTTGGTTCACCATTAATTTGGAGTCACTGTAGACATCAAGTTATCGTGCTCCGAGTCCCCTGGCAAATTTGAGCCCAGCTATGAGGGCCTCATATTCGGCTTGATTGTTCGTGACGGGAAAGTGTATCTTCCCTGATCTTTGAAGTCGAATTCCCCAAGGACTGGTGAGGACGATGCCGAGCCCTTGGACGCGCTCGCCGGAGGCCCCGTCTACATGGAGGGTCCAAGGCTGCGGCTTTTCGGGAAGTTCAGGCTGTTCAGCTGTTGTTAGTTCGGCAACAAAGTCGGCGAGCGCCTGGCTCTTCGTGGCTGTGCGTGGGAGGAAGTCCATGTCGAACTCCCGGAAATTTCGGGGGAGTAGAGTATTCTTCGGAGGGGCTGATCCGTCATCACCTTGATGGGGTGAGCTTGGAAGTAATGACGTAATCTGCGGGAAGCAGAGATCAGCGCAAAAGAGAGTTTTTCGAGGGGAGGGTACCTCACTTCGGCGCCGTGAAGGATGTGGCTAATGTAATGGATCGGGTGTTGCCGGTCAGCCTCTTCTCGAACAAGTACTGCCGATATTGAATTGTCAGTGGCACTGTGGTAGAGGAGGAGATCTTCGTCTTGGATTGGGGCGGAGAGCAGCGGTGGTGACAGCAGATATTCTTTCAAAGACTGGAAAGCTCTCGCACAATCCTCACTCCACGTCTGGTTTTCTCCTCGAAGAACCTTGAAGAAAGGGAGGCAGCGTTCGCCGGATTTTGATATGAATCTGCTGAGCGCCGTCACCCTTCCGTTCAATTTCTGTATATCCTGAACTGTTTGAGGTGGCCGCATCTCTTGTATGGCCTGAATTTTCTCGGGGTTCGCCTCGATGCCTCTAGTCGACACCATGTGCCCCAGGAATTTGCCGTATGACGAACCGAAGATGCTCTTGAGGGGGTTGAGTTTGATGTTGTAAGTTCGACAAGTGTCGAGTGTTTCACGGAGGTCTTCGATGTGTTGTTTCACACACTTGCTTTTTATTAACACGTCGACATATGCTTCTATGTTCCGCCCCCTCTGATTTTTAAACACGGTGTCGATCATACGCTGATAGGTCGCACCTGCGTTCTTCAAGCCGAAAGGCATCACTTTGTAGCAGAAGGTTCTCTGGTCGGTGATAAACGAAGTGTGTTCTTCGTCGTCTTCGGCCATTCGGATCTGGTGGTAGCCTGAGAAAGCATCGACGAAACTCATTACTGAGTACCCTGCCGAAGAATCGACGAGCCTGTCTATTTTCGGCAAGGGGTAGAAGTCTTTTGGACAGGCTTTATTCAAATCTGTAAAGTCCACGCACATCCGCCATTTTTCGGAATTCTTTTTCACCACCACCACATTTGCAAGCCATGATGGGTAAGTGATTTCTCTAATGAATCCAACGACCATTAGTTTTTCGACTTCTTCTCGGATCGCTCGCTGTTTTTCGCCGCCGAAGCTCCTTTTCTTCTGCCTGACTGGGGTTGCTTCTGGTTTGAGGCTTAGCCGATGCTCGGCTACGGTCCTCTCTATCCCTGGCATGTCGCTAGGTTCTCAGGCAAAAACATTGAAATACTCAGAAAGTAGGGCCGCCAGAGCGGCCTTTTCATTATCGGGGAAATCCTTAGAAATGAGTACAGTTTTTCCGTCAACGACGGTTACATGGTCGTTTTGTTCGACCGGCGGTAAGACGTGGTCTCTCGGGTCCATGTGGTCTGTGTGGAGGCGCACGTTTATCTCGAAACATTTGCTGGCGCCGGCCCTGTCCCCTCTGATAGTTGCGACGCCGAACGGTGTGGGGAATTTTACACAGGTGGTACGTAGACGCGACCATCTAGAATGCCGCCATCGCAGGGCGTCCTAAGATTGTGTTGTAGCTAGAGGGAGTGTCCATGATGATGAAGTCGATCTCCCTCTCCAGTCTTCCGGGACCCTCTTCGAGAGCGACACGCAGGGTGGCGTATCCGGCGGGTCGGTAGACGTCGCCGGAGAAGCTGGAGATCGTCATGGATGGGGGAAGAGGCTTGCATGGACCGACGCCCATCTCATTGAAGGCGCAGAGATACAGTATGTCGACTGAGCTGCCGGTGTCGACCAAGGTTCGGTGGACATCACAAGCTCCGATTTCGGCGATGACCACGATGGGATCGTCGCTATTTATCCCACCTCTGGGAAGGTCTCCTGCGGTGAAGACGATATCAGGCAAAAGAGGGAGGAGTTCGACTGTGCATACCTCCCGATATCTTCGAGTTCTGAGACCGCTGTGGTAACCGAAGATTGAAAGGACGGCCTTCTTGCCGTCGGCTTTCGATGTGGCTGGACTCGAAGAGATGACCGACCGGGGATCGTCGATCGGAAAAAGCGGCCGTGTCGCTTTCGGCAGGGGCCCCTCGATCCTCTTGTACCCGGTGAGGTAGTCATTCTCTATGTACTCGTTGACGAGTGCCCGAAATGAGCGACACTCGAAGAGAAGATGGTCGTAACATTGGTGGAACTTGCAAAATTTTGTGGGATCCTCACCAGGTTGCGGTGGCTGGCGTTCGCCACGGTTCTTGATGAAACCTTTACCGCTGAGAATCGAAAAGATTTCTTCGATGATATAGACTGGAGTGGCGGAACGTGGGGACTCACCCTCGAACTTGCGCTTCCCGTGGGAGGGTGAGAAATTCCGATCACGAAAGCTCCTCCTGGCGGTGTTCGAGTCCGTCTTAGGGGCCTCGCTTTTCTTGGCTTGTGGCGAAGTGACCTCCTACTTGGCTTTCGCCTTGAGGGCCTTTGCATTTTCCAGATGGATGCGCTTTTCGGCGCGGGCCCTCGCCTCCATGAGCGTCTTCGGCATGTCGTCGACGAAAGAGTCGTACAACTCCCCGGGCAGAATGCTGTGGACGAAGATCATGGTCGATCTATCGTCCGTGGTGTCCTTCGCCTCGGCGTTCATCTTTGAGAACCGGTCCACGTAGTTGCGGAGCGATTCGTCCGGAGCCTGCTGTACTCGTGGATTGTTCGGGAGGTAGTCCTCGAGGTTCCGAATCTGGTACGGAACTGTTTGGAGAACTGCAGGAAGTTTTGGATGGAGCCTTGGGGGACTTCGTCGAGCCAATCCAACGCAAGGCCCGTCAGAGTATTCCTGAACAGACGACATTTGTAGGCGTCTGAGACGGGATCGTTGTTGCTAGAGCGTTCTCGAAGCGCTTTACGTGCTGAGCTGGGTCGGTGAGGCCGTTGTAGTCGCCGACCTGGGGGGCCTTGTAAGCGCGCGGCGCGCGGCGCCGCCATTATGGCGGGCGAGAAAATTGTATCTATCGGGGGAGCCGAGGGGTAGACCTCGGGCCGACTTTCGGCAGCAGCATGGGTGCTGGTCTCCTCGGTGGGTAATTCGACGTGCTCCGCGCCTGGTTGCTGAAGCGGGCCTTCGAGGGGCAGAGCTAGGGGAAGAGGTCTCTGCTGTTGAAGGAGGGTCGGTAGATTGGCAAGGAAAGTGTTTACTGTTCGCGTGAGGGTGGCGACCGTGTTCGTCAGTGTCTGAAGTTGTTGGTCGTTCCTGGTAGGATCGTCCTGGGGCAGGCGTGTCGCCTGTTGTTCGCCAGGAGGTGGAGGAACGTTTTCGTCATGGGTGTTCTCCATGGGTGTAAAGGGATCGGGTTTGATCCTGCGTGAGGGCACCAAATTGTTAAGACGGGAAACAATCAAGATTTTTTACGTGGAAAACCGGCTGGCGGAAAAACCACGGCTCCTTTTTGAGGAGGCTTGAAAGATCACTAGAATTACTTTTCTTTTTTTATTACAGTATGCTCAAAGGATTTTTTGATCTTAGCCCCCCTTGAAGGCTGTTCACATGAGATATATATATCCTGATCTGCTCTGTCTAGTCACTTCAGCCGAATAATCTACAATCCTAGTGGCGGCTCATTCAATGCCTGCAGAGAGCTACTATCTGACTTCTATTTGTACGTTGTACGGAGGGCACGACCCGTCGGGAAAACTGCTTCCTCTTCCAGAGCAGTACGGTTCCCAACGGTCAGGCGTCTGTCAGATCAGGTCTTTGCTTTTCGCCTTGAGCTCTTCGGTGTCTGCTGTTCGGGATGATACATCTCTTGTTCGACGTGGGGGCCTTACTTACGTGGATTCTGCGCAAGCTTCTACGTGGATGGTCCAGATGAAGAAATGTGGATCCCAATGCAACAACGAGTAAATAGATAATTTTAGCACCAAATTAACTAGAAACTTAACATAAGGACCCATATTGTTAAACGACCTAAATTATAGGGACCTAAATGTCCAAATTTTTCTTTAATAGACTTATTTATTCTTATGGTATGAACTTAGGGACCTCATAGTAATTTACCCTACATGTAAGTAGTAGGAGTTGTGATGTCTGAGGAGCAATAAATTATTTTTTGATTATCTAAATATCCTTTGTCAATAACGACATGAAACTTACTTGGTAGTCATCACCATATTTTTCAATCAACTTGCCAATGTGAACCTTTTGGATGGTTGTCAGAGGCAACAGTGGTGCAGTTTTTCCATCCCGACGTTTCTTCCCAAGAGCAGCTTTAAGGTCTTTTGCATATAAGATCAATTCGAAAAAATAGAATTAGTGAAAACAAAAAATTGTTTTCCACATAGTCATGAAGCCTAAATTCACACAAAAGGAAAGAAAAACGACAAATAACAAGCACCTACATAAATGTGAGATTTACATACTGGACAGAATTCTGAAGAATTTACATATTTCACACTCAATTTAAAAAAATGCTAAAAATCTTATTAAACTCAAAATCCCAAGTGTTAAAGTTTAAAATTAAAACTTAAAACCATAAATCCAAACTTCTAAATTACTTTAATACTAAAACTTGAATCCTAAATCTTAAAAATTAAAATAAAAACTCAATTAATTGAGCTTATATCATCTATTTAAATTTAATTAAATGATACAAAAGTTTTTATTATAGAGTTATGCATCACACGTAATAAGGCAAGAATCATTCAAAGATTTTTAATAAGAGTTTTAGTATTTTTTTAAAACTTAATATGAAATCTGTAATTTCTTCAGAATTGTGTCCTGTACGTAAATCCCCTATATAAATTATCCCAAACTAGTTAATTATATACTCTGAATATCACCTTTCACAAATGCAAAAAGACCTCAGAACAAGATGGTCATGTAATTATTTAACTGATAAAAAATTTCAATAAATGAATATAGAGAATCAGTCTCAAAACAATACTGTTAACGACACGAATATTAACAAGGTAGTTTAATGCTTTTTATTTTAGAAGTAAAAGAAAAGCTATCTAACTAGGGGGAGCTCTCTCCTTTCATCCATCCCTTTACAAGCTTTAGTATTTTAGAAGTAAAATATATTTACCTCCATCTCTCCCTCACTCCCTCTCCCCCAAAATTTATAAACATTATATCTCTCTAAGGCCCTGTTTGGCGCGAGAACCAAAACAGGACCAAAATGATACTAATTTAAAAAATAATAATAATAATAAATAAATTTTTTAAATCATTCTACACAAATTCACATATAAAAAATATTATTTTACTTTACATACTCAATAATTTAAAATAAAAATATCAACTTTCTTTCACATTCTAGACCAAAATATTCAAATCGAGTATTTTGATCTAAGATGTGAAATAAAGTTTATATTTTTATTAAAAATTATTGAGTATGTGAAGTAAAATATTATTAATTTTATATTAAAATTTATGTAGAATAATTAAAATAATTTATTTATTATTATTATTGTTATTTTTTAAACTAGTACTATTTTGATTCTGTTTTGGTCCTCGCGCCAAACAGGGCCGGGCATCACCATCCATAGTGGACGATGGCCGCATTAGGGAAATCATTTGTTAATACGTAAGTAGGAGATAAAATCATAGGGTCTCTTTGTAATGTTTATAAGGTTTAAGAGGTTACCCTTTCAAAAAAAAACTTTAGCCGAGCATGTAACATATGCATATTTCAAAGCCATGTAGGAAATTCCCCCCAATTTCATCATTTCATCATCCTTCAATGCTTAGAAGAAAACATATGATTTGAGGAAGAACAGCATTAGAAGCAAGCAATCTTCAATTATCCCTATTTTTGAATGTACAAGGACAAAAAATAGGAAATAAACACATATATCAGTGGAGACATTGTAATAAACATATTTATTCTGTCAGATTGTGTCATAATCACAAAGACCCGCCAAATAATAAATTCAAAACTTGTAATCCAAGTTGAGCCTCTATCATCCTAAATGGAGTCATGTAACACCTTTATATAAGTTACTAGGAAGAACAATTTCTTAGAAGATTATAGGAGAAAAATGATTATGAGGGGGAGAAGGTGCAAAATTTGCCAAAAGCAGAATTCCAATTGTTCCCACATGATAACTTGAGGACAAAAGAAAAATGCCCTTTACCACAGCAATACTGGATACTTCCACAATATCTATACCTTAGAAGCTACCGTGTAGAGTAAGTGTTAATATTTGACCTGGCTTCAGAACTTAATCTAAATTTTAACCAAAACTTTCAAATATGTTTTGGCAAGTACTATTGTGACGACCCATGGCCGAAGAAAGCGGAGAACCATCGCTAGGTGATGCTCTAAAAGAAAAAATCACTAGTGTAAAAAGTGGCTTCTGACAAGCTTCTACACTAGTGAGTGGTGAGAGTGCCACAAAAATGAATTATTTTATATTAAAAATAAAAAAGAGTTTTTGAGCTATATAAGTAATAGCATGATCCCAAGTTGTAGAGATACCTTATGAGATCTAATGGGAACTCCAAAGTTAAGCGTGTTTAAGCTGGAGTAATACTAAGATGAGTGACTTTTCTAGAAAATACTCAAGTCATGTAATTCCCTAAAGTCAAAGCAGACAATACCTCTACATTTAAGACACAGGATGTTACAACTATTCTAAATGAGTGTCACATTTTTTGAAATGTTTCTTACATGTCCTTTGCAATATATTTACTACTAAATGAGTTGTGTATGAGCCCAACACACTTAGACAAAGTATAATGGAATCAATTTCAAGTCATTGCTAGCAAGATCTACGAAGTCCATGCATCCATAGAGAATAACACTAGAAGTCTCCTTTCTGAAATAGGCCAATAGCATTAAACCAAAGACAGGTCAACATTCCCTTTGAGGATGCCGCAAAAATTAATGAAAATGGGCATAACACTTTTCCATACAAAATACGTTAATGTTGCTAAATAGGCAAAGTAATCTGCTGCACTATTAAAGTTTTTAGTTACATGTGTAATTTTACAAGAACTAAAACAAAGAAGCAAGCAAGCAATTTCATCTACAATGTAATTCCTCTCTTGGCTGGGATCCAAGCCGTTCCAGGTTCCAGCATGCTCCAATTATTGATATGCTCTAGCTTCCATGCTTTCATTCCTCTTTGGCTGCTTTTGAGTGTGCTTGATCTCAGTTTTTGGTCAACTTATGCTGAATCAGTTGGAGTGTTTGTACTGAATCTCCGTTCAGCCATATGTGTGCTTATTGCTGTGTAGCATTTGCTGCAGCTTTAGCATCGTTTTGTTTTGATGACCTAAACAGAGTACGAGAAGAAGCAGGGAGTGAAAAAGACGATAGTATGGAGAGGGCCCTTGAGTACTCCAGATTGTATGATCGCACCGGTATGATCTCTAATTATATATCCAACACACGCAACTACATTGCCTTATATAAAAAAAAAACTACATTGCCCTATAGTTATCTTCAACCAACCAAGATGAGGAGGAATGCAAGGATTTTTAGTGGAGTTATGTAAGCCATAGTAGGCAAATGGGTTCCAAGAGCTCTTGTGCTGGGCAAATCGACATAGTGTGGCTAGCTAGCGTGGCGTGAATGGGAGGTGCAGCCACAGTTATCGACGAAGGTCGTAAACACAGAATGACTAGTAAGTGCAATGTAAATAAATAGGAACGATGGCGAGGTTGTGTAGAGCGACGGTGCATGGGTTGCGTATGTATTGCACTTAAGCTCTCGCACAGAAGGGAAGCGCTACTCATCGGTGATCGATGGCAATAGCTTGTGTGATGCGCAACATGCTTCATTGGTGAGATTTGCACGTGGGCGCGTAGGCTATGAGACCAATCATTTGGGAGTGGCGCTAAATAGGGCTGAAATCAAGTTTGGTAGGAAAGGAAGGTGAAATTGTAAAGAAGGGCTTGACTATAATGCAGATTGAAACAACAAAATTACAAGTAAAATGAGTTGAATGCTTTAAATTTCTTTAAGATATTCAAGGATTTTCACCTAAGACCTCAACTATTTCCTTCACCAGAATATAACACGCTATAATAATCTCAAATTTAAATTCATTCTAGAATTAAAAAAAAAGCTACAGTACTCAGATTCCTTCATATAGATCCTATTATATTTGAAATTCAAAATGTTGAAATAAATGTAAAAATAAAAGAAAATAAAACATATTAAATAGTACTGATGCAGGACAATATGCAAACGTAATCTTAACTTAGAGATTAGCAGGCAAAGTAGCAAATGATCATAAAACGTTATAGAAATATGACTTGATAATAACATAAAGATAAAGAAAATTTCAATGTTGCAAGCCATTTGATTCAAGAAATAAAAAAATAAGATCGAACGCAAAGTGAAAGACTCACCACACAATTTAGGACAAATGAATTCAAAATATCAAAATTAGGGTAAGTTGAGAATAGGGTTTCTCACAAAATATACCAACAACAATTATCACATAAAATTTCAGGGACACATGGTGATCAAACAATCTTGATAATAGAAGTCATCACTAGCCCTCGAAGGATGCTCAAATTATTTATTAGGTTTTAGAATTACTTAAAATAAAGAATATAAAACCGCAATGAAAGAAAATTCAACAAGTCGTAGTAATCAATTCGGCAGATAAACAAAAGCAAAGTATTAGAGAAGTTTGGGTTGGAGTTGTGACCTCCAACACGGGAGAACGGGGGCTTGCAGTGAAGGAATAACCGCACGACGAGCAACAAGGTAATGGAGAGTCGTGGCAATAGAGGTGTTGCAACAGAGGCAATATTGGACTAGTGCAACAACAGCGAGGGGCCGTGTGGGGTGCTGGTGCCTCCCTTGTTTCTACTGATACTTTTATTTTGATATTTGATAATGAGTTTAAGTTGACCCATTCTTGATCTGTGTTCCCGTTGATTGTGCAAGCTTGAATCGGGTCAAGCTAGGGTTAAATGAATGAACGTTATAATTCGAGTAAAAGGATAGTGGATGAGGATAACTCAAAGTGTGACAACTATTTCGGATGAAAATGATCAAAGCAATCAAGATCCTCAAGATAATGCTGAGTCAATAGAACAATTTGAAAACAAGCGCACACTTTTTATTTTGTTTTAACTTGGACAAATTTTTTTTTAAGATTAATTTATTGTGTAAAGTGAGTCAAAAAGAGTATAGAGCACTAGGATTGTGAGTCTAAAATAATAAGTTCAAGTTGATATAGGTTCAAGTCAAGATCATTTTTGAATTCTCTGTAGGCACAGGTCTGTTGTTGCAAGCGTTGATAGACCAAGTTGATAGACTAAACTGCTAAACCAAATTGGTCGATTTATAACAAAGGCTTTAAAAAAATATTTATTTGTTAGGTTGGTTGACCAAGTTGGTTTACTAACAACTATCTGCTGCGATTATTTTTGAAATATTTTGAAGACTTGGTCGACCAAGTGTTGTTTCAGCTGATATGTTTCTAGCTATTTTTAATTTCTTTTTTGGGGTGTTTTTGACTGTTTAATTGAGCTGTTTAGAGAGTGTTTAAATAATTTAGAAGGGAGATTAGTGTGGAGTGCTGGAAAAACATTCTTCTTCACTTTCAAATGATTCAAAAGGCGATCTAAGAGCTTTAGGCTCTAGTGCATAACCTAAAAGGGTGATTTTTGCCCTTCTTCACACACTTCAAGTCAATCATAATAAAAAAAAGTGATTGGTCTTATGATTTGGGTTTTCAATGGTTCTTCGATCTTTCTCTCTCGAATCTCCTTTTTCTACTTTCTTTGAGTGAAAAGATTGTGTGATTCTTGGTGAATGAAACTTAAAAGAAGGAAGGTAATTGTGTAGTGGTATAAAAAAGCTTTTCCATTGCTCTAGTGTGAAAGGAGTTGATTTAGCGTGTGCACGCACCTTCGGGCTGTAGATGTAAGCACAATAAAGCACTAAACCACGTATATTTTCGTGTGTTCTTCTGGATGAGATTTTTCTTTATCGCTTCTGCATATATACTCTCTTGTTATTACTAATAGCTTTTGAATTATGTAAATACTTTTTATTTGTTAAAATTACATCTATTCACCCCCTCTAAATGCCCATTCGATCCTACAGTTGGTATCAGAGTAGGTCCCGAGTTCGAATCCCAGCAATGCACTGAGAGGGAATTGTTGAAAAAAGCAGTGACTGGATAGCCTGAGTGTGGCTATCACTGACTTAGTACTATCGCCCTGCCTGATATAATTGTGGGTAGTGTGCCACTGTCAACAAGATGTTAGATTTGACTCGTGAGCGCTGAGTGCACAATATAAGAAGTAAATTAGTTGTGTATGTCCTACTAGCTTAAGCATTGAAAAGAGTTCGTAGTGCCAGTGATCATAACATGTGATGGTGGTTAGATGATGAGCTTGCGGAGTTGAACGCAGAGAAAGATGGGAAGGCCGCTGCACAGAGGGAGGCAACAAGCTTGTAGAGGGCATCGAAGGTTGTTGTCATTCGGTAAGCAGGTCGATGTAGCGGCAACGTAGCGAGCAAAGGCGTCGGCTGAGTGGTGTTAAACATAGAGATGAGTAAGCGAAGGGAGTCAAGTGATTGAGAAAAAATAAAATGTGGATTATGAAGCACAAACACAACACGGGGACATGTAACGACAAGGTGATACAAGAAATTTTCAAAATATATGACACGAACACAGCAAGACACTACAGATATATGATAACAAAACTTATATATTCCCAAAATAAAAGGGAAAGGTTGGGGCTATACAATTGATTTTAAACAACAAGCATTTAAGGCCCTATATATAGACCTTTTACGTAATGACAATTCACAGAAGGAAATAAGTGCCATGAAAACAAATTACAATATACTAAATCTAAAATAACAGAAAAGAAAACTAGATAAATAATTAGTCTAAATTTTGAAATTCTCACTCTAAATAGATTAGGAAAGAAATTTCAAAATTAGATTAATCTGCCTCCAATCGTGCCTACTGTTAAAATCTGCCTAGGTTCATCCATCCAACTAGATCAACGCCACATAATGAGATATTGGACAATGAGTGTAAACCTTGCATGGAATAAATCAATAGTTTAATGGCGTCGTATTCTCACCAACTACAGTCTTAAAAAGGAAACACAACAAGTAGAAATCATAATGAAAATCCCCAATTAAAATATAGCAGTCAAAATAATTAGGAATTTCCAATCCTAATATTTACTCTAATTATGTGATCTGCCCAAATCTACCTAAATCCATCCATCTAAATCAATGCTACGATATGAGATCTCAAGTATCGAACGTAAAATCTGCCACCTGGGATGAATCAAAAGTCTGATGAAATCATATCCCCACCAAGTCCAATGCTGAAAATGGAGCTGGTCTTCCTGCTTTTGCATCTTTATAGTCTACAATGGTGTCTCCGTATCAGTGGCACTGCTGTTTGAGTTATCCTCCTCCAAGTCATCTTTGTTATATTATTTCTATTCCTTCTTCTAATACTAAGTTTAAGCCTAAGGCTTGTGCGTTTGGCAAACAATACCGAGTTTCCTTTCCTTTGGTGTGTTTGGTCCGATCGAGTCCCATTTGACTTAATTCACTAAAACATTTGGTGTCCTAGCCTCATTACTACTTTTTTGGGTTTTAACAATTTAGTTATCTTTCTCAATAATCTTAATCATGCTACTTGGTTACCTTTAAACTTGATGAAATGTTGCTCTAAGATGGTTTCTATCTTCAAAATGTTTTATCAAGATATGCAAGTTCAATTCCCTATTTGAATAAAATCTTTTCATATGACAATGCACTTGAATAGTGCAATTTGATTTTTCAAAAACTTTTCTGCAAATGGTATCATTCATCAAACATTATGCGTCTATACCTCAAAATAAAATGGGATTTCAAAATAAAAACATCATCACTTAATGTTGCTCATTGTTATGGGTGATGCTATTTTGACTACTTGCTTTCTTTCAACTGAAGGACATCTTTAATTATTGAGAATCATTCTCCATATCAAAATTTATATCTATAGAGCCATTATTTTCATTTGTTCTTACGACTTTTTGGGGTGCACTTATTTTGTGCACTCTCTTCACCATGGAATTAAAATCTCCTAGCTTAATTTTATATATCTTTTTAGATTACTCTCGTACTCAAAAGGACTATAAATATTATCTTCCTCCCACTAAGTAGTATATTTCCATAGATGTAACATTTTATCAGTCAACACCATATTTTACATCTAACTATGGTATTGCACTTCATCTGTTCCTCTACCTCTTATTGCTCTTATCCCACAACATAGTAATCCTTTGCAAATGAATACTCGAAGGCCACATACCTTGCTCCTATAAGCACCTCTAATAACTTGGATCTTCTTATTGCTTTTTATAAGAGTAAATGCATTACTGCGCATCCATTGTATTCTCACTTAACTTTTGACTATTCATCTTCTTTCTATTAGTAGTTTGTCTTGTCCTCATCTTCTATTTCTATCCTCAAAACGTATCAGAAAGCTCTCTCTAATCCAAAATAGAAACGGGCAATGGATACAAAAATTTCAATCCTCAATAACATACATACTTGGGACCTTGTTCCTTCCTCTTTAAAAGTTCACATTGTTGCATCCTCTTGAGTGTTTATAATTAAATTTTAACCAACTGAGTAGATTGATAAGCAGAATGCTAGTTTAGTTGCTAAGCACTACACCCAGATTTATGACATAAATTACTTTGAAACTTCCTCACATATCACTCAACATATTTTATTTGTTTATATTTTCTATGGTCACTATTAACCAAGGCTAGAGTATATGGATGATGGATATTAGTAATGTCTTTTTATATGATAATCTATCCAAAACTGCCTACACAGAGCAACCTCAATGGTATGTTGTTTAGGAGGACAATAAAATATGCAAGCTTCGAAAGTCATGTATGGTTTAATAAAGTCCAAAAGCATGGTTTCATAAGCATTACAAAGTTGTTATTGAAGTTAATTTGCAGACCATCATATCGTTCGGCATTCCTATTCTGGATCGGTGATTCCAACTATTTATGAGAATTATATTTTACTAATAGGTAATGATCACAAAGGCATTTTCAAGGTTTAAAGGTATTTTGAAAAAGCTTTTGTTGTAAATGACCTTGGACATCGAAAGTATTTGCTTAGTATTGAAATTACATATAGCAATTAAGGTGCTTTTCTTTTTTAAAGGAAATATGTCATTGATCATATTGAGGAAGCTGGCCTTCTTTGACATAAGACGGTTGCCACACTGATGGATGCTTATGGTGTTTGGTCATGATGATGGTAAATCATATGATAAATCGTTCCCACTATCCTTATCTTGTTGAAAAATTAATCTATTTAATCAATGGACTAGACATTTCCTTTATGATTGGATGCTATATATGCAAAGTCCTAAAGAAAAACATCGAGATGCTATCACTAGGATACTTAAATATATGAAGAAGGAACCCGATAAGGAACTACTATATACTATAGCTAATTATGTTCAAGTAGAAGCCTACATTGATGTTGACTATGATGGATTAGTCACTGATATATTTACTTCAGGATATTGTATTTTTGTAGGAGGAAACATGATTCTTTGGAAGAACAAGAAATAAAGCGTTGCAACTAGATCAAGTGCAGAAGTAACAATTTACAATACCAACAGTCTAGTTTTCATGAACAAAGAAAACACATTGAAGTTGATTGTCCTTTATTCGGAATATTGTTTTATGATATCTCTTCCATATATTTCATTTGAAGAACAACTTGTTGATGTATTTGCAGAACCTTGGGACCTTCATGTTTCTCTGAGCTATGCGACAAGCTGGATCTAATGAATACCTTCGTTCCAGCTTGGGGGAAAGTATTAGAAATCATATATATATTGAAGCAACCTTTTGTAATTCTACCCCTCCACCCTTCTTATATTTGAAAGAGATGTATATTGTGTAATGAGCTGGAGAAAATTATTTTAAACAAACCCAAAGCTAACATGCTAACATATTCTATGCTCCAATATTGAGCCATTATATAGGCCTTTGCAAAACAGAGAGGTCATCAAAGAAATACCCAAAGAGGATCAATACAGAAAATAACAATTTATTGCATGCAAAAATAAATGGACATTGATTTGCAAACCTAGCATTAAGCAAACGGCTGACTAAGCCCTAGTTGAAGAAAATCTGCAGAATTTCTTTGCAGCATCATCAGATATACATATTATAAATAACACTACTAGAAGGAGTTGTTCAATTCAATCAAAAGTAAATCAACCAAAATAATAGTTACATCACAGACAAATCTCAAGGAAAAGGGAGCTTGAAAGGGAAACATAAAGATGTATATTTTTAGGTGTGAAGAATGCCAATTCTACAAAATCCAACAGCTCATTCATTCGGTACGCATGCCTTTGACTTTGTATCCATTTTGGGGCGTCCATTTTGGTAAGTCTTCCAGAGTCAAGACATGCTCGACCAGTAGGGAGGTCTTAATTGGACAATTTGCTCTTGCCGTGTTTCAAATCATTGTCTTAAGCTCAAATTTCCGACGTGCATTCTACAAAGAACAAAGTTTTCTACAAGACATTTCATAAATATCTAGCATTCTACGTGCAAATATTGGTAGCTCTTCGACCACATACCATTAAATCGATAGAACGGAACCATCAGCTAATGCAAACACCTCGAAGGAAAAAATGATAAAATTCGTTGCTAAAACCCAAAAGTCAGCAAAGATTCCTCAAGAGCAACAACTAACCGTCGGATTCGAGGTCGCTTCCGCTGTCAATCGGGTCGAATTCGGAAACGGGAGGAGCATCGTGCTTCGGGAGCTGGAGGTCCTCGCTCTGGACGATAGCGGGAACGCGGGCACGAACACTGAGGAGATTGGGGTTCGCGACCACGCCAAAGGTGCGGTAGTTTCGGATGACGCTGCCCTTCTCGTCCCACACCCTGTTCTCCCGACCATCGTTGCCAGAGGAAGAAGCCCCGGGCGACAGGAGCTCCTCCGGAATGGTGAACGCAGGCTTGAACACGCCGGGCTTCTTCTTCGGAAGCCCCACGCGCACCTTCGTACGGGATTTCTTATATTTTCTTCGTGATCTCGCCATTCTATCGCTGCGCTAACCCCCGCTTCCCGCTTCGAGGCGACTTCAAGGTCTTAAAACCCTAGTGGCTTCGCGCTTCCAAGAAAAAGGGCAGTTTTGGGATGGAGTAGATTTAATAACATTAATTAGTTAAATAATTTTAATTTATTTTATAAATTTGAATTCATTTTAAAAAAGTGAAATGGCTTTAAGATCATGAAATCAAAACCGCATATTTGAGAATAAATTTAGGGGGTTTAGTTCACTGTTATTTCAATGTTATATTATGTTATTTTTAAAAAATAATTATTTAATTTAATAATAATTTTAAATAATATTATAATTAATTATAAAAATGTTATTATATACTGACATCTAGATGTCACCTCAAATCGGACGATATCTCAAGATAACGCTGTCAATTTGTTATTATAATGTCAATAACTTTCAACTAAATAAAAATTATTTGAATAGTATTGATATTTTTTAATATCATAATACTGAACCAAACAAATGTCCATTGATGAATAACAATGACGTTTAGATAACATGACATCTAAATAACATTGACATTGAAATAACAATGAACCAAACGCCTCCTTAATATTTTTTTCAAAATTAAAATTTAAAGATAATTAAATTTAATAAATTCAAAATTTAAAGAATAATAATAAATTATCTTTTGACTAATAATAATATCCTTTAAATATCTCAAATTTTAATATATATATTCACGTAAGAATTTTAAATTAATAAATATTCAAATAAATTATAAAATTTTGAATAAATATTTTTTATTTACTTTTATTATAAATTTTATGTAGTGTAATTATTTTTGAAATTTTATTATAAGATAAATTGGTTTCTAAATTAATATTCATTCAGATAAAAATAAATTAAAATTGATTCAAAACTAGTTTCAAGCTACTTTTCATTCAAATAGAATTTAATTTTGAAACTGCTTCACTTATCTAAAGCCGCTTCAAACTTTGAATTTAATTCTATTTATTTTGAACCTGAATACGCTGTCAAACGGGCCCAAAGTTTGAAGGCCGGCTTCGAGTTGAGTTCCAACCAGATTTTTGAGTCGAGTTCAATTTTATAATAAATATATAATTTAACTTAATTTTTAAGTTAAGTAAAATCTAATTATTATATTTTAATAGCAATATTTATTATATATACAATTATAATATTATAAAAAGAAATGCTATATAATCCTGATAAATGTCAAAACTATTGAATTCAATTATCATTTTTTTCACTATAAAAATTATCATTCCTTTGAAGCAATAATGTCAAAAATACGTAATAGTCCATATAAAAAATTCTAATTAAGTTAAATTTTTTAGTTAATTATTAAGCTATATAATATTTTTATATTATATATATATATATATGTATGTATGATTAATTATCATACTATACTAATACATATATAATAACTTAAATAGGTTTTGAGAAATTTTAAATATATATTTTAAATATATGTTGATTATAAATTGAATTGATTTTATTTAGAATGAGCTTATTTTGAGCTGTATGTAAATCAAAGTTGAATTTAATTCGAATAAAATATAAATAAATTTTAATCAAATTTCATGATTTGAACAAAATTGTCACCCATGTTTCATTAAAAAAAATGGCCTTTGTTGGTTATTAAAGTTAAAGTTCAGCATTTAATTATTTTGTGCAGACTTATAAATTTTTGATATCATTATGAAAAAAGATTATTTTATGCATGATACAAAAAATTTAATTTCATCTTTATAATAGATAAAAATACAAAATGAATACTTTTAATTCTTTCGAAAAAATAATTTTAAGGTGGAGCTTCTCGTAGCCAATAGAAAATGTGCTTGTTTAAAATTAAGGAGTACCGAATTTAAATCCATACCACTATAATTTTTAGTTAGGATAAGGGGTAGAGGGGAATTGTAATGCTAAGAGCAAAGAATTAATAACAACAGCAAATCAAGCTTTTATCCTACTAGGCAGATTACATGAATCTTTTATTTTTTATTATACTCTATCAAACAATCTTTATTCAACTCTAAATATATAAGATCACATATTATAGTTTTTGACTATATTTTTTTTGTTTTTTTTTTTTATATGGGTAAGATCTAATAATCAAATATTTTTTACTGAAATTTTTATCAGCTTATGACTTATATATCCAAACCATCTAAGCTAACTCTCTCTGAGCCTTCCTTCAATTAAAGTCACTCCAATCTTCTTGTAAAAATACTCATTTCTTATCTTATTCTTTCGCGTGTACCCAGTCATCCCCTTTAACATTCTCATTTCTGTGATATTAATTTTATTTATATATTTCTGCTTTGTATATCGACATTCAGCACCATATAATACCGTCGGCTTAACTACTTTATAAAATTTATTTTTAAGTCTAGTAAATTTTTTCTATCACACAATACACATTAACAATTAAAATTTTATAAGCTAAGAAAAACTCCAAAATAGTTTTACACTCTTCATTAGTCTCGTCAAAATTATACCTACCGTGAATGCTATTAAATTTCTCAGTAATGCTTCCAATATATTCATTTAATTTTTTTCTCCTAAAATATTCCTTATACCAACTCTTTTAAATCAATTGAAAGCATTCTTTATATTTATATTCAAACCTACTTAGGAACATACATACTTACAATATTAATAATCATTCTATTAATAATAATTTTTAAAATTAAATTTAAATGAAATAATTTTTATTAAAAATTATGAATAATATAAAATAAAATTAATTATTATATTAAAATGTGTGATTGTAATATAAGTTTGTTATTATTTTCATATGTATAAAAATACAAAATAAAATTATTTTTTATTTTAAATTAGATATATAAT